>JBBMKA010000026.1:7820686-7852958 GCA_037833695.1 Sechiopsis laciniata | reverse complement strand
AAATATATAAATATAAATATATATAAATATAAATATATATATGTATATATAAATATATATATATATATATATATATATAAAAGTTGGAATTTAAACAAAAAGAAAAAAGAAATCATAGGGCATTAACAACTACATGAAAGCTAAAACAATGTGAAGTGGCATGTTTAAATCAAATGTTTATTGTTGTACTAAAAAAATCTACAATTAGTGAACTTTTACCGCTAATATTAAATTTTTTTTTTTTTTTTTTCTTTCAAATCTTTCGTTTTTCACAGAAATAGTTTATCGTCACTTAAGAATTAATAGATGTATAAATGCTTAATTCTAAATTAATTCTGTTGCTTCTGTTAACAAGCTTGATTTTGCTTTCATTTCTGTTTTGGATCAGCTGTATATGTCTACAAATACAGCCCAATGGGCCTATCATTTATATGAGGCATATTTGGTCCAATTTGTTTGAAATTCTCATCGAATCAGACCAGGTGATCCTGTTTTGTTTGTTTGATTGTTTTTTTTTTTTTTTTTTTAATTATTTATTTATTTTTTATTTTCAATTTTAAAATGTGAAATTGAGATTGTTTACCCACAATAATTACAAATATATACAAAATTTAAAATATTTGTATCTATAATCATTAACACACTTTTTATACGATATTTTAAATACTCACTAATACAGTATTTTTAAAAATTAACTTTCACAACAAACACTACGTAGAAGGTATCACTGCTCTCAAATAAGTGAGAAGCAGATCCTAATTCTCGAAATCGAACTTGTAACTAAGGTGTTGAACTGGTTTACAACCAAATAATAAAATTATTGTGCTCTTGACCCATTAGATTATGATGATTTTTCAAATTTCTAAGTCTACAAAAAGGAAAGTGTAGCTAACAAGAGCAACAACTCAACGTCATCAATAGCCAGCAAGAACATAGCTCTAACGTCATTTTGTACAACCTAGTAACTATGAGGTTATAAGTTCGAATCCTCCTTTCCCCAATATTGTTGTATAAAAATAAAAAAACTCAACGTCATGAATATATTATCATGATCAAGAAGTTATGGGTCTCAATCTCATTGGTTGAACTAAAATAAAGTAAGAGAATTGTTGATTGATGTATTTGGATTAACCCTAATTCATGAGTTTAAACTTTTGAATTTATTAATAATATAGTTAAATAAGATTTTTTTTATCACACAATTGTAGTTGAACTAAAAAAAAAAAAGTAAAAGAAGTGTTGACTGATCTTAAACTTTTTAGAAAGTTGAAAAAAGAAAGGAGAAAAAGATTAGAGAATGTGGCTGCTGGGATTCGAGCCCAGGTCTCCACGGCCACAACGTGGAATTCTCACCACTAAACTACAGCCACTTTATATGATAAAAGCGGTATTTAAATAAAAATTACAATAATAAAAAGAAGACAGAAAGACAAAGAAACATGAAAATGCGGCAACTTTATGGCATTTTGTTTTGTCCGACTATGAAAACCAAGCTTAAAGGCGTAGCTCCTTTTAAGAATTGAGTCCTTCTTTTCAGGGCGTTGGGCTCTGCAACCCACAAACTTCATCACTTTTGTGAATCTCAAAGGAAATGAATATATACACAAAGTTTATCAAAATTTGTCTTTATTTTACTCAACTCTCAGTCTCAGTGTCAGGTTTTTATAAATAAAAAAATAGAGTATTTGAATGGAATTATAATTTAAATAAAGGTAAAATATATATTTGAAGTTGGTTAGAGTATTAGTTTCAAAAACGAGAATTTAGTCCCTATGATTTGAAGATAATTAGAATTTAGTCTCTATAATTTTAAAAAAGTTAAAATTTAGTCCGTATGATTTGGAGAAATTAAAATTTAATCGTATGATTTTAAAAATTAGAATTTAGTCCCAAAGTTTTATAAAGTTAAAAATATAGTCTTTATAATATGTAATCACTAACGTATTAAATATATGGAATCTCAATATTCATACATAAATAATAAGATTTCTTTATATCAGTCACTTAACTCATAATTTCATTATTGACACATAAATAACTAACTTTTGAATATTTAATTCGTTAATGATTTGATGACAATGATTAATTTTAGATTTTATCAAACCTTAGAGACTAAATTATAGTTTTTAAAATTATAGGAACTAAATTTTATATTTCTTTAAATTATAAGGACTAAACTCCAGTTTTTGAAATCATAAAAATTAAATTATAACTTTTTTCAAATCATAGGAACTAAACTTAATTAGATAAGAGAAAAAAAGGAAAAAAGGTGGAGAAACGTGGATTCCAAATTGGGTTATACTTAATTAGAGAAGAGAAGAAAGAACATACATAATAGAATTTACAAAAAGCATCTTGGAATCCCAATGTGTTGCGTTTGCAATTATTGTACACTTTTTTGAAGGGCCCTGTTCTTTTCTTTTGTTTTTTTATAATTTGAGTTTAAAGTTAGCAATAGTGGGATGTGAACCCATTTGGCTGTGTTTCTTCAATTGAATAATTGAGTTGACTTTGCAGTAATTTGAAAAGAAAAAAAAAAGGTGGGCAGAGGATTGAGTTTATTAGGGAAGTGATGGAGGGAAACATGGTTTCTTTCTGCTAACATACAAAACTAACCCATCATTCTTAACTTACACTCTTTTTATGATTTGGGGACTTAGATCTCTGTTATTTTGCATTCCACTCACTCACTCCATGTTCTTACATACATAAAAACAGGGCCGCCTCTGTCGAATTTGCATCCCATTTCTCTCGAGCGACCTGTGATAAAATGTCTTAAATCAATTATGTTCAGCTACGAATGTACCTTATGGTAGTCTCGTTAGAAAACATGTTAATTATGTTTTATATTTTCGTATTAGACTTTCATGTAATTTGAACAAAATAATGTATTACGGTTTTACAAGAAGTGCGCTATATAAAGCCTTTATCTCTTTTACTTAACATTTTGTATTCATATTCTTAGCCAACAAGAACAATGATTTAGTAGTATTAATATAATCTATGAACAAGAAAGTCATACGTTCTTATCACCAAACACCAACCATTGTTGAATTATAAAAAAAAATCTCATAATCTCTTATATAAAATGGGGTGTAACATTTACCGTGGACGTAACTAATATAACATTAGTAAACCACGAAAATTTATGTGTTCATTGTGTTCTGGTTCTTTATTTAATTTTTTTGTTATTGTTGTTTGTACTATTGTGACATAACATACCTATCTTTTAAATAAATTTATTTCTCTGTTAATACATATTTTTCTAAAGTTACATAACTTATAGTAAGTTAGGTATTGTAAGATCTAGATTCAAAAAATAAAAACAATAAACACAAATAACAATTGCGCAAGATTTTCGCTTTGGGATTGGGGAGACAATGCACACAATAATTTCTCTAAAACACTTTCCTTTATTTCTCAAAATTAAACTTTCTCTATAACTCTCTACACAACTTTTCCTCTTTTTACTTTCTTTTGCTCTACGATTGTCTCTACAATTCACAATGAAGAACTCTATATTTATAGCATATTACAAACTTGGTCTCCAAGTTCTTTCATAAGTATATCCCACTAATTGCTAAAACAATAAAATATAATCATTCCTTAATTACTCTCCTAAATTGACAATCCATTAATTTCTTAATTTTCTACCCACTAATTCCTAAATTAATTATTCCATATTCCAAAAATACATTTAAGTTTATTCCAACAAAAATCCTCCATAAACTTAATGCTCCTGCCATCCGCCATGCCAATCATCTTCTTGAATTTCTCGAACAATACTTTCGGCAACGACTTTAAAATATCCACAACTTGATCCTTGCTCGCTTCAATGCATTCCAATGCGAATAAACCGACTCCTCCATGAACCGATTAACAATGCCAACAATTAATGCGAGATCCGTTTTCGCAACGGGAGCAAAAATTTCATCATAGTCAATTCCTGACTTCTATTTGTATCCCTTTGCAACAAGCCGCGCTTTGTCCAGCTCTATCTTCCCTTGCGCATTCATCTTCTTTTTGAATTCCCACTTCACACCAATCGGCTGACTTGAATTCGGCAATTCTGTCAACTTCCATGTATCATTGCATACTATCGCATTAATCTTTTCATCCATTACGGTTTGCCACTTCTTGTCTCGCACTGCTTCCTCAAAGTCAATATCTTCCGCATCTACTAAAAGACAAACAAGATGTACCTCATTTGTCACATCGTACAATTCTTTCAAACTCCGCATTTTGGGTTGTTGCGGTTCTTCTTCTTCTTCTTCAATTGTTTCAGACTCTCTTGGTATACTCGTTGATGCAACGACTGGTAGTTCTTCAACTTCGACGCTGACTTCCATCGAATTGTTCCTGTCCCATTTGCTTTCTTCATTTACTCGCAAACACTTTTCTCGTACGCTTCTCAAATTCAATTTATACATGCGATTTCTTCCATCTCTACTCGAGCGATTAAAAGCTCTTTCTTGTCCCTCAAATGCAACAACCGGTCTTTCAAAAATACAGAATAACCTTTTCTGTGAGTTGCCCCAAACTCAAAAGAATTGTTTTGAGATCTGGTACATAATAAACATCCTAGATTGACCCTGTCAAGCCATCCTTCTGCACAAAAGAAATCGTACATTTGCCTTTTACCTTTACTTTTGACGCATCACCAAAAGAAACATGACCATCTTCAATTTTTCGCATCTCTTTAAACAAATGCTCGTGTCCGCACATATGGTTACTTACCCCTGAGTCGAGATACCCCATAGTTTCATCTTTGTCGCTTCCTTCTTTATGTGCTATCAAAAGTACACCATCATTCGCATTGTTTTCTACTGCCAAGTTGCTTGTTTCTTTAGCCTTTTTATCCGCACGACAATCTCTCGTAAAATTCCCTTCTTCACCGCAATTGTAGCATTTGTCGGAATAGCAATCACTCGCATAGTGACCATACTTGTGACCCTTGTAGCATTCAATATTTGACTGATTCGATCTACCGTCTCTTCTTGGACCACGTCCTCTTCCGCGCCAATTCGCTTGAGTCGTATGTTCCTTCTCTGCATCTTAACTGTTGCTTTGACTACTACGACCATATCCACGACCTCGACGTTCGCGACCTCTACTCTAAAATTATTTAGAATAGAGTACCTTTTCATCTTCGATCGATGCCTTGGTTTGAAGTGCTTGCTCTAGCGTTTCCTCTTTCTTCTTATTCTTGCGTTGCTCGTGTGCCTCAAGAGAACTAGCAAGCTCGTCAATAGTGAGCGTCGCAAGGTCCTTTGACTCCTCTATTGCGTACACCACATTCTTAAAATTATTTGTCAATGATCTCAAAATATTTTCAACAACTCGCGCATCCGTTAGCTTTTCGCCATTGCTATTGAGTTGATTCACCACCGTTTGTACACGCGTGATGTAGTCAGATACGCTTTCTGACTCCTTCATCTTTAGGCTCTCAAACTTGGCGTGAAGAGTTTGGAGATGCACATGCTTCACTCGGTTGGCTCCTTTGAACACTTTCTCTAAAGTATCCCACGCTTCTTTTGAAGTAATTGCACTCGCAATCTTCTCAAAGCCTAATTCATCCACTGCTTGGAACAGCATAAACAAAGTTGTTTTATCTTTCGATCCCGTCTTTTTCAACGCTTTGGTTTGAGCCACCGTATAACCTGCGGTATTCTCTGGTTCTACGAAACCTTCTTCGAGTACTTCCCATGCATTATGAGATCAAAATAGCGCTTTCATCTGAATGCTCCAATTCTCGTAATTTGCCTTCGTCAATCGTGACAGCGATAATTGATCCGTTAAGTTTGCCATCGGCTCTGATACCAATTTGTAAGATCTAGGTTTGAAAAATAAAAAAAATAAACACAAATAACAATCGCGCAAGCTTTTCACTTCGGGATTGGAGAGACAATGCACACAATAGTTTTTCTAAAACATTTTCTTTTATTTCTCAATTAAACTTTCTCTATAACTTTCTACACAATTTTTCTCTCTTCATTCTCTTTTGCTCTACGATTGTCTCTACAATTCACGATGAAGGAACTCTCTATTTATAGCCTATTACAAACTTGGTTTCCAAGTTCTTTCCATAATTATTTACCACTAATTGCTAAAACAATAAAATCTACTAATTCCTTAATTACTCTCCTAAATTGACAATCCATTAATTCCTTAATTGTCTACCCACTAATTCCTAAATTAATTATTCCATATTCCAAAAATACATTTAAGTTTATTTCAACAGGTATATAGCTCCAATGAAATTTTGTTAAATTATGGAATGACATCATATAGATTATTTAGCGCCCTCGTGTTGTGAATATCGTGCTGAAAAAGGTGAGAAGATTTTAATAAAATGGATGAACTACTTTTCTCATTGTTCATTGCTAATTAAAGTGTATAGATTTAAATAAGTATTCCATAAAAGAAAAAAAAATAAATTAGAATCCAATGCAAGATTTAAAACCAAGAGACACATTTTTAAATGGAAGGAGCATATTGAAGATTCTATTAAGAAGTATGAGAGACCACATAATTCTTAATAAGATGATGGATTTATTATTTTCATTGACAGATAATGTTAGGATGGAGATTTATGTTTATTAAGAGTGTATATGAATTAAGTTGGATTAGGTTAATTAAGGGGATATTTTTGGACAAATCTATATATTTTTGAATTGGGATGATCATCAGATTCATCTTTTTATTTTTAATTTAAATATATATTTATTATTTATTATGATATATATATATATATATATATATATATATATTATAAAGACTTTAAAAAGTATTGTTAAAAATATTAAAAAATAAAAAGTTCAAAAATATTAATAAAATATTTAATTATATTATAGGTAAAAAAAAATATTTTTAATAATTAATTATAATTTCAGATTAATTCGCGTCAACCCAAATACCATCTAAATCCATACAAATTTCATTTATTTGAATCCAGTTCAATCCATATAAATTGATAATCCAACCTAATTCGTCAATTAGATTGAGTTGATTTAGATAAATTGAGTTGTCGAGTTATTTGAACTTCCCATGTTTGTATAGTAATGTGAGAATCATGATGGTGAAACACGTTGTGAGCAAGGACAGCGAATAAGTAACTCATTTCTTAGTTCATCTTTAAATTACCATGTTACATAAAAGTTCAATTATTTATTTATTTTTTCATTACCTTGTATCCTTTACATATTATCAAATTGAAGGACTATACATAATGTAAATGTTAGAATGTAAAACTTTTCTCCTTGAGCCTACAGAATTTTATGACCAGTAGAAAGGATACAAATGTCCAACAAACTTCCGATTTCACACGAAGATCGAACCTACTCGTCGGGACGAAGCGTAGAGGTCATTTTAGCTTGTTGTACCGAAGTGTTTTGTCGTCGAACTATACAATTTAAGGACTTACCCCTACTTGCAAGATAATTAAATGGGCTATCAAAATTGAGAATAGCCATGATATCTGTTGTTGAATGGAACAATAATAATGTAGCATAACAAATTTTGAAATAGGAACGACGACAAGTGTTGTCGAAAGTATTTTGTAAGAAATATTTGATTTTCTTATCAGTACTTGAAATGATAAACTATCATGAAATTGTTGATATAGTGGTTAAACACAACAATAATAATTTGTCCTTTACACAAATTCTATGATCGCTACGTACTTAGGATTTAACTATTCGAAGAAATCTTTGTAAAAAAATCAATATAATAAAAATAGGGTCAACAAGAGTATAATTCAACTTACATAAAAGTGTATTCTTATAGTTAAGAGGTTATGCATTTAAATCCTTTAATCTCGATTCTTATTGAAATGAAAAAAAAGTTAATAGAATTAATTAGTAAATTTCTAAGATAAGTTTAGTTGAGTTGCATGTTTAATTAGTATAAACACAACAAAAAGTCATTTTAGTTTTTTTTTAACGCATTTCCGATGCACGCTGCAAAATAATATCAGCTTTTATAGTGTCTCCTTAATTTTTCAAGAACTATGATATTTTATGCTCCTCACTTATTCTTTACTTGTTATGTAAGCTTTCATTTCATCTCTAGATTATATTCAGATTATAATTGGATGTATACATCGTATCCCTTTCTAAAAAAAAAGTAATCTTTTTACAATAAAAGATTAAAACGAATGGTTTATGAAAATTCAATAAATATATGGATTTTTTTTATATCAAAATGTTATAGAGTTATTAGGTACGTTCTGTAACAATAATTGAGGTGCGGATAAGCTAGTTTGACAATCCCACATTAAAAAAAATATTTAGTATAAGAGAATTATTTTGCACATTTTTTTTGATGTGGTTAAGTATAAAAAAATATTTAGATTTAAAAGATTCAAGCATGCAACTTCTAGATTGAAAATATATGTCAATTATTGGCATCATCCGTGCTTCAGCTCTTTCATACAAAATTTAGATATTTCAACCTCAAAAACCTATTTGTCTTCTTTTATAAACTAAAAAATTAGGATAACCAAGAATTGAGATTTTTTAGGTGGGAATCGTTCCTTTAGCCTTAGAAAAATATAAAAGCTTTTATTCATCAACTTATCTTTAAATCAACGAAATTTTGAGATAATGAATAGTTAAATGAATACTTAATCATATCCTCCTCTCAATTATTTTCGCTTTCACTTAAAAAACTTTGGATGAAATAAATAGAGGTTAGGTAAGTTAAACTTTAAGTAGTGTATATATATTGTTGAGTCACAAAGTAGTGTATATATATTAACATGAAAATAAAGCACACAAAAAGTGGAAAAGCAAAAGTTGCCGACTAATAAGTGATTAAGGGAAAAGATCAAATATCATTGGTTAACAGGTCTCTTTTTTCCCTACCATACGTCAAAAGTAGAAAAAAAAAAAAAAACCCTAAAAATGTATTTTTATTTGATAAGAGCAAAATCTAATCCAGTCATTATGTTCATCAGGGAAAAAAGATATCCAGGCCATGCTTCTATTATGAACCATTTAACTTGACAGTTTTGATCTACTAAAACAATTTGTGAGAAAAAAGGGTGGCAATTGAAAACAAATACTAAAACAGCAAAAAGAAAAAGAAGAGTAAAAGAAAAGTTTCACTTTTTTTTTTCTTTTTGAATAAAATAGTTTTGAACCACACAAATCTCTTGATCATTACCTATTAATTAAACCCAATAATCAAAATCAAATTTTGATTAAGGGTGAAAGGGCAATATTGCTTTCTGACATTGAGATCAGCCAAGATAAAGGGAAGCTAGGGTTTTTAGAAAAAAGCAAATGAAGCTGCATAAAGTTTTTATCTTTTTCTTTTATTTTATATTTCCTTTCCATAAACTTGAGTTTCTCATTCTAATATGATTAAAAAATGGGAAGAGAGAGAGAGAGAGAGTAAAGGCAACTTATTAATAAACAAACCATATGCCCTCATCCCATTAAAACCCATTTAGGTTTTTGTTCATTGCAAATTATTCTTTCATCACACTTTTTTTCATCTTTTGAAGAACTTTCTTTGCATGTGATATTATAAACTTTGAAATTGGAAGGGGCAAAAAGAAAAGGGCAACCCCTCCATCATCTATCATTTTTAGTCCTCTTTTTTTCTCAAAATCTTTTTAGGTCATATCCAATGGAATCTGCTAATCTCCAACATCAACTCCAAGAACTATTTGTTGGATATTCTTCTTTGATATCAGCTCAAGGACCAGCTCCCATCACTCATGAGTCCAACCCCAACATCATTTTGTAAGCTCAAATCAATCCCCCAATCTTTACATCATGCATGCAAAAGACATCAAAAAAGATTTAAACTTTGAGATTTTTTGTTCATGGGTATTTGAGACTCATTCATTTTATACCATTTATACGAATAGCATCTAAAAATTCAAAAAAAAAAAAAAAATCATCTTTATATTAGAATTTGTTGATTCATTTTTCTCTTTTTTTGATACATATTATTAAGTTTGTCAAAATGCTCATGCAGGGATGGAAATTCCTACAATAACCCTTATTTAATGGATCAAAGCTTACCATGTTCAAGGGAGAATGAGAATTTATGGTTCAATTTCTCATCAAATTACCAACAACAACAACAACCTAATGAACAGCAACTTTCAACTCTTTATTCTTCTGTTCAATCTCCTACAAGCTATGGAGGTTTCCGAGGGATATCTGCTGGATCTAACGCCAATTATTATACAAATAATAATGTTTTTTCGAGTAGTTCGAGGAACAGTAGTACTTCAACGTTGGATTTGTTGTCTTCTTCATCGTTTTCGAGTTCAATGGGCTACAATTTGCAGGCTGGTCGTCATCTGGATTTGCTCTTAGCCCCTAATTATTCAAGTGGTTTCAACAAAAATAGAGCTTTATTTGGTTATGGTCATCAGCACCATGATCATGTTCAAGATTCAATTAATAATAATAGCCCATCAAACAGCTCCAACAAAGTTTGTATCTTTTCTTGTTATTTCTTCAAATTCTTCATTTTGAAATCCAATTTAATCAAACCCCCTTTGAAACTAATGATAATTATAATTGCTATTCAATTATATATGGTATTATCCAAGCCCTTAAGCTTATATTAAAACAAAATTAACAATGCTTTTAATTTCCTCTCATTTATGAATCACTTTCCCTTGATGATAAAAGTGATCCCTTTTTCTTTTTGTTGATTTGGGATAGAAATTTTATTCACTTTACATGCAAACTTTGACACTCCATTTTTTTTTTCAGACTTCATCAACAAGTACTGTAAGAGCAAAGAGGCCAGTTACAAGCTTGTCTTTGCCTAAAAAGTCTAATAATCCAGAATCTAAGAAAGCCTGCTCGACCTCGAGAAATTCTTGCCCACCATTAAAGGTATAAGTTTTGAATCTAATTTCTTTTTTTTTTATTCAACTGCATTTGAGTGGGTGGGAGATTTGAAGTTGTTATACATCATACCATTGGAATTATGCTCTTCTTTCTAAATCCAATTTAAAACTAACCCTAGTTGTGCTTTGTTTAAGCTATACATCATACCGCTAGAACTATACTCTTCTTATAAATCTAATTTAAGAACGACCCAAATTGTACTTTGTTTAAGCTAATACATCATACCATTGAAACTATGCTGTTTGTTCTCCTAAATCAAATTTAAGAACTGCCCAAGTTGCAATTTGTTTTAAATGTGTTTATGCAAATTTTGTGGGTGATTTAATTTTGTATATAACCTGCAGGTGAGAAAAGAGAAACTGGGAGACAGGATTTCAGCACTTCAAAGGCTGGTTGCACCTTTTGGTAAGGTATATATTAAATATAAACTCCCTTTTTCTTCTACATTGCTTTGCTTTATCAGATTCAGAATCCACTTAGCCTCTCTCTTAGCTTTTAAATAAAACCCCATTTGCCCATACTTTTGGTTTGAGTTTTTTACCATTTGATTTTGTTTGGAAAAAAAAAAAAAAACTAACAATCTTTTTCAGACTGATACTTCCTCAGTTTTAACTGAAGCAATTGGCTACATTCAGTTTCTTCATGACCAAGTTGAGGTGATTCCTTTCTATCAATAACCTCATTAAGAACAATAATCAAATTTATATTTTCTATTTATGGCTTTTTTTAAAAATAAATCTTCAATGTTTCTAACTAGTTTTATTATAAGCTTTGCAGACTTTAAGCATGCCATATTTGGGGTCACAGAACAAGCCCTACCAAAAACTGCAGCCTGTAAGATCATATATATATATATATATACCCATCAACTTTTACTGTTTACATCCCTGTTTCGATTAGAAGTTTAATAATGTGAATTTGTTTGACCTGTTAGTTGCTCACGTGGCAACCATATTTAGATATATTTGTTTTGACCTATTTTTTTTTCAGATAACTTTGCTTCAAAACTATCTGACAAGAATATTCTTTTCATTTGGTGGCTTTCTGGGTAAAGCACACACAGTACATGATATAATTTGTTCTTAGGAAAAACAAATATATGTTTCTACATATATTATTATTTACTGAACGTAATAAAAATTAGCTCCTATATTTGGTTGACAATCAAGTTTTGTTTTATATGTTTGTTTTGTAGAAACTGCCAAATAGTAGGTTTTAAAAAAAAAACTGCCAACTAGTTTTTGATGTTAACAAAAGCTTACAAAATAGATTTTGTATCTAGTAGCCAAAGAAGCCCTAAGCCATGGATTAGATTTATTTGAAGTAGCAGTGTAAAACTGAACTTAATACTCAAAATTTTGCAGGGTTCAATATTCCAGGAGGATGGAACAAAACCTAGGCAAGATCTTAGGAGCAGAGGGCTATGCCTTATGCCCCTTTCCTGTGCTTCATTCATTCATGGCTATGATTAAGAGAGAGAGAGTCTAAACTGCACAAGAAGATTTGAAAAATATTTCATCAAAAACAGAAAGTGCTCAGCCAAAAAAGCTAATTCAGACCACAAAAAAGTGACCTTATTCTTAAAGTTGTGTTATTGGTTTCTTCTTGGCTGTTCTTGTAAAACTGTTCCAGTTCAGTTCAAAAAGAAGAATGTCAATAAGCTTTTGGTTGTATTTCACATTTTCAAATCATTTGCTTTGTAAAACACACGCCTTTGGTTTTATTTCCTTCAGAAACTTTATGAATTTACATCTCCATCACATTTAAGGAATGGGATCTTTTGTTTTTGTTACCTAGGGAGGACTCGGCTTTTACATCAGAAATAAGTAGTGTACATAAAATAAAACAACTCAGACCAGATCCTTTCGATTTACATTTTCTGGTTTGGACACTTCGAGAGTGCAGAGATGGGCGTTCGAGGTGATCGCCCAACCGCTAAGTGGCTCATCATTTGTGGGATGTCATCTGCCATTTCATCCCCTCACCAGTGGAATGATAGCTGCATATATAGATACATACAATCAATCCAAACCAAATTCATGCAAGTCAATTCACTAAAATTCTAGTGCTCGTGCCTAAAAACAATATTAGGACAGTGATAATTATGGTTGGTCTAGAAGATTTTACCAGTTTCTTCTTTTTCTTTTTCTTCTCAATGTAAGCAAAAATCTCTGCTTGTCTAGCCACTGTTTCCTCAAGAACCTATGAAAAGAAAGACTATTCATCAGAACACTACTCCAACAGCTAATAAAAAAACGTACCGATCACTTAAGAGTAGAGGAAAACTATGTATCAAAGTAAAAGGGAATAAAACTAAAAAGGTTAAAATAACATTTTAGTCCCAGAAATTTAAGATTTGTTCAATTTTGGTTTGAGAAATTTAAGATTTGTTAAATTTTGGTCCATGAACTTTTAAAAGTCTAATTTTGGTTCTTGAATTTTTTTTATTTTTCATTTTACTCCCTCGACTTTCAAAATTCCGATTTTAATCTTTGTTCTTTCAAAAATTAAAATTGGCCCTTATGATAAATTTGAAATTGATATTAATTGGTTCAATAATGTAAATAATTTTAATACAATCAAAGACAAAATGTGAACATATTCCATAATTTTTTTAAAAGAAACAAAATTTTCCATAAGGACCAATTTAAACTGTTTTGAAAGTTTAGGGACTCAAATGACACAAACCTCAAAGTTCAGGGACTAAAATTGAATTATTAAAAATTTAGGGACCAAAAGGAACAAATCTCAAAATTCAAGGACTAAAATGATACTTTATTTTAATCAACTAAAAAAAGTACCTTCTTGGATACACTAAGGTCCTGTTCAAGGGCTTCAACGCGGCCTATTGTAGCATTAAGTAGCTCCTCTTTCTCGCGAGGTATGCCAGCAGGTTTAGAGCACAAATTATTGACCCTGTCTTCCAATTCAGCCATTCGTTTTACGGTAGACATGTAATCAGGCAAGGGCTCTAATACAGCTGGCTGACCCTTCTTCAACATGTCGGGGTCATCGACATAGAAAGACGGTGCGGAGTATATGGAGGCATTAGTGATCTTCTTAGGCATGGTGCGAGCCAACCTCAACGTAGCAGAAATTCCCACGAGGAAGGCCACAATACTAGCCAACACCTTGGATTTAAGACCCCCAGGGACCTCGCCTGAACCAGCATTACCAAAATCCATTGCTGCCAGCAATTGTATTAAAAAAAAAACTTTGATTATATTATACAAAAGGAAATACTTCTTTGCTCACAAAAAATTTTGTATTGCATATTCTTATTGGTTTATGTCCTTAATAAAAAAGTGAATGTTGTTTCTTGTTAAAAAAAAAGTGGATCCAACCAAATTTTTTGAGTCAAAGCAGAGAGAACTAAATTGTATGAGCAAGCGTTGTTAGTTCTATTTCTTTTTCCCCTTTTTAAAAGATGTGATTTCATGTTCTTGTTTATATTTTTCGAAGACTATTCCTAGTTTTGAAAAAGAAATGACAACTATTTGGGAACTATTTTGAAAAGTAGCTTATACTAGGACAAAATAAAGCGTATTGAAAATATTGTTTAACTTCTTGTCATTCTAAAAATGATTTTCCTTTGCGAAAAGGAAGTGGCATCATGTACGACTTAGTAATAATGAGGTTACAGGTTCAAAACCTCCTATCTATCTGCAATTCTCTTATTCTACGGATGACCTTTTGAGAATTACTAAGGAATTTTTTATTCCAGAATCAATAACTTTAATCTTTACATTTTCCTTCGCAATTTGTTTATTTCCATTTCTTGTGGATCCACATAAAGTGTTTTTGAAGTAAAAGGACTACATTATTATAATATGCACTCAAAAAAATAAAACACCGACCAAATTTTGATGTCAGTAAAATAACAGAATTCCCAATTTATATCCATTAACTTGGTAGAAAGAGAGAATAATAAATAACAAGCGATTCTCACAATCATATTTTCTTCTATTTTTGAAAAGCAAGCAACTATAGTAGCGAAAAACAAGAAACATGAATAAAATTATAATTCTACAACATAAAGATGAAATTGCATAATTAAAAAACGGTTTATTAGAAAAAGATAATATACCTTCGGAAGAGGTGAGCATTTTCTTTTCTGACACCATTTTCCAAGCAAAATCTAGAGTTTTATCAGCCACCGGGACAGAATCCTCATTGTAAGGGACAGGAATATTCTTGGTGATTTGAACCTAACATGTTTAATTTCATTAGGGGAAGGCAATGTGATCAAGACTACCAGAAATATAGAAAACAGGCAATGTATTCACAAACCAGCATTTCTGCAAATTTATATGAGCTAGAATCCCAAAACAGGCTGAAACGGATAATTTAGGTCTCGTTTGATAATCATTTGGTTTTTTAAAATCAAACCTATAAATACAACTTTCACATACAGATTTCTTTGTTTTGTTATCTACTTGGTAAATATGTTTCTAAAAACTAGACCATATTTTGGAAACTTAAAAAAGAAAAGTAGGTTTCAAAAACTTGTTTTTGTTTTTAAGATTTGGTTTGGAACTCAAATGCTTCAGATAGAGAGACGAAGACTACGATAGAGAAATTGGGAAAAACAATAATTTTTCAAAAATCAAAAACCAAAAACTAAGGCCCCATTTGATAATCATTTTGTTTTTAGTTTTTGGTTTTTGAAATTTAAGCCTACAACAACTACTTCATCATATGTTTTTTCTTACTTGGATATCTACATCTTACCTACGTTTTTAAAAACCAAACCATTATTTGGAAAAAAAAAGTAGCTTCCAAAACCTTGTTTTGGTTTTTGAAATTCGGTTAGCATTCACATATTTTTTATGAAAATATGTACTCATGGTAGGAAATTTGAGTAAAAATAAGCTTAAATTTAAAAAACCAAATGGTTCTCAAACGTGACCTAAATGATTATCAAACAGGGTCTTAATTATCTCGTTTGAAATCTTTTGTGACATGCAATGATCAAAACTTAACGCCAAGAAATAAAGGCTAAAACAAGGTTGATATTGTTCTTGTAATTCTAGAGAGGACAAAGGATTCTTACTGCCGAATGAAAAGAACTAATATAAAACATGTAAAGGTGAATTGCTAATTAAAATTTTGACTAATTTCAGAGTTGTTATACCTCATGGAGAAGAGAGAGTGGTGGATGCTCAACGGGATTAAAAGGATGTTTGGGGGAGATGGTGCAAACATCCTTAACATCAGGAAGTGCTTCCTGATCATCCTTAACACATACAAAATAATTTATCAATTAAAAAGAACCAAGAAGCAAGCTCATAGTATTAAGGAGACCATATGAAAAGAAATACAAGAAAAAATAACCTCGTTGCCCTCAGATATCCTTGAGCATTTATGGTTTCCATTGTTGACCATCTGCAATACATTCATTATTTAAAACAACCAAGTAATTGTAAAAGTCAGCTAAACTTTGTAATTGGAGACTTATCATAATGTACGAGATATCAATTGGAACCTTTAATATGTTTGGGTTATTCCATGGACCTTTATCGGAACGCATGCATCCTCCTTGATCGGCACACGTACATGTTCCTCCAAGAAACTCTGGTAACTCACTGGTGCAACATGACTCCACAAAAGGAGGATATAATTTCATTAAAATCTCAAGCTAATAGGAAAAATGAAGTTAATATAAAAAATAAAAAAAAAACTTGGGAAAATTTACTCTGTTCGTTGACATACCTGGAATCAATAATTTCCAGCAACTTGCTTTGGTATTTATTTCCAAGAACCTGAAAAGTTTCACTAATTAATTACATTTGCTACCTTTTATTTATGAAAATCGAGATCAAGAGAAGCATATTTACATGGATCTTTGCAGTGGTTTTAGGATCCAGAAAAGATTTTACAGTGCTCCACAACATTCTAAATCCAGAACCAGCATTAATGATGAACATACGATTCAAGGTCTGCATTCACGTTTGATTGGGTTCAGTGTGTAAGATGTAGTTTGGAAAAAAAAAATGAACATTACATAAAACAGAAAACCAAAACTTCCACAGTACCTCTGGATAGTTCTCACCATCAATTTTCTGAATGCGGGAGATGAGATCCCGAGCAACCTTATTGAAGTTTTTAAGTCCCTGTCAAATCAGTTTTAGTTTGAAAGCGGAAAGTATGGAATTAGAAAAGGTAAAGTAAAACTTTGTTTTTTTTGAAACTAGGAAATTGGAGCTTCACTCCACTATACTCGAGGGCACCTGCGCCCGTCCCAAGACCGGGATAACGAGAAATTTTACGTGGGGCTCAAAGCTAAGACCGATGATTTGAGCCTTGATTGAGTTAAGAATATTATAAGGGGCATATAAGCAATTTATTAGGGAGTTTAGTTATAAATAGCAGAGGGTATTTAGTTATGTTAAATCACCAATCAAGCCAAAAGTTTAAGCTGATGGGTTGGGGTAAATTTAATTATATCAACCAACAAAGGTGTGTATGGAAAAGGGTATGCAAATATTGGATAGTTTCTAGAGAGGGAGGTTCTAGATGTAGGTGACTTACAACTAGTTTATCTTGTATTTACTTTATATTTCACTATCAATAGAAGTTGGGTCCTATCAGAGACATCAAAGGAAACATGTCTTAAAAGCCCCAAGTCTCAACCAATGAGGCTGCTCCTTGGGGACGTAAAGAAAAACAATTTTGAAACACAAAGGCCTCAAAATTTTAAGATAAGCTAGTTCAAAGTCAAGATCTACGTTCAAAGTGTCATTGCACATCGATGATAGTAAATATTATTATTGACTTACATACCACTCCTTGGACATCAATGATTGTTGTACTCTGATCAATGTGCCTCTTGGAAGCTATTGAACATGCAGGAAACTTCACCACGAATGTCCTCTCAAACTCTCGTACATGGTTTTTCAGATATCGATCAATATCAGTGACTTGCATTAACTTGGTGGGATCCACCTTGCCCAATTTTTCAATGTATACTGGTCGTCCTTCCTTATCTACACCATGATGTCCTTGAGGATAATAATCTAATACTTGATCAAGCTCCTCATAGACAAAATCCTTAAATAAAGAGGGGGAAATAAGGAATATTAGTGAATTTAATTCGGTAGTTCTGAATTTTTTACTTGGTTTACAGGGGAGAGATGCCAAAAATTTGTAAAACCTAAAGTAAATATTTCTACATCCAATACCTCCAATATGGTGTCAGCGCCAAATTCTTTACGCCACTGGATCATGTCAGACCACATTTGCTTTGTTTTCTCAATATCAAACTTCCTGGCCTTCAAGAATCTATGTTCGAAGGAAAGTTTTAAGACTATAACATGATAACCGAAAAGAAAGAAAAAATTACATGTATTCCTGCTCAATAATGGTGTTTGCTATACACTGTGGAACGATTAATAATCGAGAATTAGGGGCAGCCTTCTGTTATAGGAAGTAAAGGGATGAATGGATTCTTAAGTAAAAAATCTTCAATATTTCAAGCATTTTAGCTTAGCTAAGCTTCAACAACGACAATGAAGCAACTATTTTATGATCCCTTCATGAATTTTTAAGAAGTGCGACATATCAACCGACTCTGAGGTAAACTTGACCTGTTATTCTTGATGACTAAATATATAGAACTGTTGAATTATATTGAATCATTAATCAACCCAGAAGCTTAACCTAATAGGTTGAGATAAATTTAATCATATAAACCAACATGGACAATCCATTAACGTATAAAAACTGAGCAATAGAATTTGAATGATTTGGATGCTGGGCTGCTGGACAGGTGATAAAAAGTAAGGTTACAAAAGGATAAGGGAAATAGAAGACCTGAGCATCATGTGATAATCATCGTGCTTGCTAGGTAGCAACTCCTCCAATATTAATGTTTGTCGAAAGGCATCGACGGCCTGCATCTCCTCTGTATTGTGCACATCTACAATTTCCATCGACGTGACTTTACTACTTTTCCTGCCCCTTCTTTTCATAGAATGCCTGAACTTGGAGGAGGCATTGGCTGCCTTCTGCTTTAAGGACCCAATGGATATATTCTTTTCATCCTCGGAGCTATCAAGATCAGACCCTTCAAGAACTATAAATTTAAAAATAAGTTGTCAAACTTTAGGTAAATACAAGAATGGTATATCATCCTTACATTCTAAAACTATCCATTCATATGTTTTCCATTTGTGATTATTATGCAATCTAACCATTTTCATTCGATTTCTTCAGCACATTTAGACATTCTTGCAGAACCTTTTAATTTCCATAAAAACTCATGATGGAAAACAAATGCAACCGAATGGATCACAAGCATACCTGATTTGGAATTTACCGGACCGGACATAATGGCGTATTTTCGGGTTTGCTAATCGAAAGAGACGAATCAATCACTCATATCCTCAAATACCAGATTTCAATTCTTCTCCAAACGCCCGGCCTGCAAAAAAAAAAAAAAAAAAAAATCGAAGAATAAAAAAAGAAAACCCCATTAAAAACTTCGCAAGCTTCAACCCTAAACGGGCCGCATAAACTAAAAAATACAGATCAAAACAACAAAAGAAGCTCCCCCAGGTAGGTGGGATTTACAAACTAGAAGAGAAATTACCGATGAGAAATGCAAGAAGGGGAAGATGTGAGGGGGGCAGGAAAGCGAAGTAATCGGCGAGGAGCGATTATATTGAGGGGGGAAAACACAGAGAGAGAAATTAGGGTTGTTAAGTTGTTGAGAATGAGAAGATCGACGAGATCGCCGATCCATTCAAAACGTTATTTCTTCGATTAGCACAGAATTTTGGATTCCGGCGAACCGAAACGCCAGGCTTCTAATATACTTATTCACCGTCTAAACCCAACTACCCTAACGTCTTTCTTCTTGTTTCCCGGCAAATGGATCCCCTGTGTTCTGCTCTCTTTTTCTTCCCTACACCCGCTTTCTCCTTACGCCGCGTGGTGGGATTCTGAAATTTTGACACGTTTTTTTTTCTTCTTATATATATATATATATATATAGAATTTCATCTCTTACTTTTTGAATAGTTTCCACATTTTAGGACGATTTGAATGGGTTTTTGAACTTGTACTCAAAAAAAAAAAAAAAAGAAAAGAATGGGTTTGTTGAACTTTCGATAATCTATTTTTATTTTTTATTATTTTTTTTTGAAGAGTATGTTCATAAGTTCAAATCTTTCCCACTCAATTATTATTTAACTCGGTTGAATGTCTTTTTATTTTTTTTGAAAGAGTATCTGAATTGAATGTTGTAATAATAAGTGAAAAAAAATTAATGTCACTTTTTTTTTTGAGAAAAAAATTAATGTCACTTTGATCTCTATATTTTGAGGTTTATTCTAATTTAATTAAAAAAATCACTGAACTGTACAAAAAAAAAAGTATTGGTTATCACTAAATTTTGAAGTTTGTTATAATTTAATTAAAAAATGATTGAATATCACTAATTTAAATGCAGTTAATAGGAAATTAATGCTATTATTCATGTAAAACCATTTTCTTTTCTTTTTACTATGAATTGGAATTAACTATCAATTTTTCAACTTATTGATTATGACATATTCTATCAAGATATAAGACATTTGAATTCTTACCTACATGTTACTTTTAAAAAAAATAATAATAATAAGAAATTGAGATTTGAAAGATTATTGCATTATAGTTATATTTTAGATATCGTTGTGAAGTGTAATGCTTTGAAAGTAGATGCAATCTCTTAATTATAAGTTTAAATCTCCTCCACAAACTACAAATTTGAAGTTACTAACAAAATTGATATTTCCGTATCAAAAAAAAATAAATTGATATTTCAGATTAAACACCATATAATTAATATTTTAGTGATAATTAAGTATTTTAGTGATAATTAAGAAACGATCTACTCTTTACTTCAATAATAGGCAATCTTAATATAAAAATACTAAAGAGAAATTCATATTTGCTTCTGATTATATGGACTCTGTGACCAAACCTCAGCCTATCATTTTAGCTTGTATAAACAAGCAAAATGACCCTCCAGTTCTGATGAAAACCTAAAACTGGAGATCCTTTTCCAATACATTTCAACAGCATACCTTAAACAAATTAGTTCTTAAGGGTTTGATCCAGAATTAAATGTTCTTGATTGACCAATAATGCCTAAAAAATTATAATGTCATTAACTTGATAGGCTATGTTTAGTTTGAGAAATCATTTACAAAATACTCTACAAGTTGACAAAAATCAAGTTCTAAATATCTTCATAATTTAATGTAGACCAACGCTGTTCCCTAATCTTAGTCAGAATCAACATCGACAGAAGATCTCACGCTTCTTCGCCTATATTCATCGTACTCGTCTTCCCCGTCAACTTTTTTCTCAGTAATGATACTGTATATTGCCTCTTCAGTCAGACAATGCTATAATTGAGAGTGTTAATATACACATCTGATAGAAACATCACCTTACTTTGTCAATATAATTTCTAGTGTCTTTGTACTGAAATCATCTTTTCCACCTAAATCTTGAAACCCAACAAGTCTATTTGTAGCAATGCCTTTCCTGCCACCAAGAACTACACCTCCTAAAAGCAGATTCATGCAGACTTAGAACTAAATATCAACATACAAGATATTTTAGCTCTGTAAGCAACTACTCGAGCCATGTTGTCACAATCCGAGGCTGTCTGTCGCATTTTTTCCTTTCTCTTTCAACTGCAAACAATATAAAGCCTACATATATTCCTTTTACTAACTAAAATGGTATGACTACCAGAATTAATGGGGCAAGGAAATGCAATGTTGTTACCTGAAGAGAATAACGCAAGGCAAAGTCTTGATTCCAAGTTTGGTAGCAAAGAAAGGTACATTCTGCAATTAGGTTTTAGATAATTAGCCCCTACAAGTTCTTCATTCGGACAAGATTTTTCAACAAATGGCACAAAAGACCGGATATTGCTGTTAAAATAAATCATGTATACCAACCTCTGCATCAAGCTTGATGAATTTTGTGTGCAAATGTTTTGGTGCAAGGGTCTTCAGATGCTTATGCATAATCCTAAGAAAGAGGCATTGATATAAGTAGAAAGACTCTTACAACATGCAAGCAAGTTGTTCGGAAATCGAATTAGTGAGGGATTTAAAATTAAAATATTTACTTGCAGCGATAGAATTCACGATGATAGAAGTGGCAAATCACTTTTTCACTCCCGGTGACTTCTCCCAAAAAGTCTCCCTCTGTTATATCTCTGTATTCCCCATGCCTTTGTCTCTTCATTGCTTCTCTCTTTTCAGCTTCCTTCTGCTCAAACAAATGATAATGTAAATGCATAGGCAATTTGGGAAAGTTGGCTCCAAACTGAAAATCACAATGAAGCCTGACATATTAGATAGTATGGGATTCCATCTCAAAACTAATTGGTGATGAGAGGAGTCACGCATCTATCATATAAATACTAGGTTTCCTCACTTTTCTAATGTAGGACAATGTGGGATTCTCAACATCCCCCTCAAGATGGTGCCACTTTGGGCTGCTAGCTAACCAATCTTGGATCGGATGATCGGATCTCAAGTTTGTTTTTGTTAGACAGAATACCTGTTTGAGTTTATGAGCTCAGATACCATATTAGACAGGATGAACCCACCTATTTTATAAACATTAGGATGTCTCCTCCCATTTCCAACACGGGGCAATGCGGGATGGTCAACAATCCAATTAGTTAAAGACTGAGGGTTTGGTACACATGAGTCAACATCTCAAGTTCTATGTAACTGTTGAGCTTAAAACAAGTATATCATTTTTCAACTATACAATACATATAAACAATTTCAAACAAACTCTGACCTTGAGGGCTGCAATTCTATCTGCATGCAATTTGTCCAGCTCAGAATCCTAACCCCAATCATTAAACCAACATCCATCAACTCAGCAAGGTCAACTTCCTCGTTGTTAGAACTTGATGCCTGAGCCTTCTCTTGGGAAATCAACTCCTGTAAAGTCAATAACTACTTTCATGAAAACAAGTATCAAGAAAAACTGCAATCCTGCTCATGTCTAACTGTCCATAAGAGTATCAATGTCCTAATTACAAATTTCTCAGTAAGAAGTATCATTTACCAAAAGAATTTAAAAAGACAAGACAAGTGAGGGAGAGTAAAACCCCAAATAATCACAAAGCCCAAAATCAAGGAAATATAAACGCAAAGCCCAAAATCCCTACAGGTCACTACTATTATATTATGCAGAAGCATAGCGCCACTTAAATAAATGAGAAAAGCTAATGTTGTATTGTACTAAACAAGGTTAAACTAATCCAAAAGAGAAGAAGCGCTTGAATTCCAGGTTTTGTAATCATAATCAGAGCAATTTGATAGGGGGAGAAGAATCAACTAATTTTCAATGCAGATTATAAAACTGAAGCTAAAGTTACAGAATCAGACATAAATATAACCCGATCACCATTCATATCTCAACAAGATGCGGAAAAATAGATCTGAATGAAAAAATTAAGACAACCCAACTTTGCAGGGGCGGATTCATGATATACCTTCTGATAATCGCGAGCAGCAGCGACCATTACATTTCCAAATGCTAAATTCGAAAAGGTCGACTTAACGGAGTCAGAATCCATCTGTAAATAATTCTGTGTCTGGACAATTTTGAATGAGTAGTGATACAAAAAGTTTCTGAATCAAAGCTTTATTATGATCAGAATCTGAAAAAATTGAAAGAATTTGACGCTACCAGATTTGACGTCGAACTGCTTAGAAGAAGTAACTGTAAGAATGTTTGTCGATTCCAGTTGAGCGCAATGGATTAGGGGTGGAATCTGTAGACCGATTCATTGGGCTTTATATTAGAACAAACCAAACCGGTTCGGTTTCCTGGTCGGTCGTTTTTTTCCTCTCTAGTCTCTCGAGGTGTTTGTTTGTCATATTTAAGAAGGATTTAAATGGAGGATATACCAACTCTTTATGGAAAACCTAAATCTAAACAACTTTTACTAATTCCTCTTTTTTTTTTTTTTTACTTTTAAAAATAACTTATCATTTCTAACCATTCATTTATAATTATTCATTTATAATTATTCAATCATTCTTAACTACTTATTTTTAATAATTTATTTCAATTTTAATTCAATCAAAATAACTCATTTTTAATCATTCATTTTTTTAACTACTCAAAATAATTACTCATTTTAAATTTACATCCGAACAAGATTTTGACTCTAACTTTTCTACACAAAAACTACATTCAAAAGAGTTTTTTGTTACAACTCTCAATTTTTAACTACTCAAAATAACTTCTCAAACTAAATCCTCCTTAAATTTGGTTAACAAACAACCCCTATGTGCTTAGAGAAGTAGGATGGAGTGGAGAATGGACTTCCAAAACGTCCCTTCAAAAATTATACTTTTATCTTAAACTTAAATTCTATTTAGTGTATGGATTTTGAATTTAGTTTTTATTAAATAGTTTCAAAACGGACCTATTTGATTTGTATTTGTATTTTTATAATTTAACAAATGTGGGGAGTCGCCAACAATAACATTGCTTTAGTAACAATAATATTTTGTATAAACTAGTAATGAAGAAATTCAAGCTAAAAAAAGATATGGATCGGATTCTTATACTCATTCTTGAATTGTTTGTATAATGATATGGTTTGAGGTTGGATTAAGATTTTTTTTTTTTGATCAATTTAAATTTTTGGGTTGATCAATCTTTCACCTACCCAATTTTTACCCTTGAGTTCGATAGTCTAAATTGTTCGGTTATCAATTCTTTTGCACACCCTAAAATTGAATGGTTCATGTCTTTTTTGTATGTTTCTCTTACTTTTTTTTTGGCTAGAGTTGCAACTAAATTCCATGATAATTAAAGAAGGGAGATGATTGTGGACAAAGAAGCAAAGATATCTATAAATTGAAAAGCTTTTTGAGTAAATCAAAATCAAGCGAAGTAAACAAATATTATACACAATACCGATCCCATATGGGAAAACAAACATAAAAAACCAAATATACTTTAAATTTTTGCCCGCCAAACTCGGACTCCCTATCATCAAATTTTAATTTTCTTGAGTCATGATTGGTTAGTAGACTACCATTGACGACCTCCGTTTACCAATTCGAATTCTTCTCCCGTTATTTCTAACTCCGCCACCCTTTTTTCTTGTCTTCACCTTTATCTCGCCGTCCTCTTCCCCACTTCCGTCTCTGATCTCACTCTGTTTGTCTCTCTTTACCTTCACAAACTTCGCTAATCCTTCCATCACGGCGTTAACGTCGTCGTCCTTCATCAGCTCCTCCGCAATCTCCGCTGGAGTCACATCGGCGCCGTCGATTAGCCCTTCGATTTCTCCGTACAGCCGGTGACCAATCGCTCCACCGCCAAGGTAGTTGGTGGCCAAAACCTCGAATGCCTTGGAGGTGCAGTAGCTCAGGTTTATGTGCACATCCATTCGACCTGGTCGCAACAGCGCCGGATCCAATCGCTCCTTATGATTCGTCGTTAGAACCACGATCCTCTCGTCCCCACAACTCGACCACAATCCATCCATGAAATTCAGCATTCCCGACAGTATCAACTGAAATTTCAATTTCAAATGCAAAATGTCAGATAATATTAGACATTTTCCCATTAAGACAAAATATCAGATAAAAAAATTAGTTAGATTATAACTTTGGTTTACGGAAGTTAGAATTTAGCGACTATGTTTCAAAAACTACAATCAGTATCTACAATTTTGAAGAAATTTAGAATTTCTACTAATTAAGTGGTGGATTAGATACCAATTTTTTATTATTAATTTTTTTTGAAACGAAGTTAAATAAGAAACGTATAATTAATCCAAAAAAAAATTCAGGGAAAAACATAAGATTGGTGTTATTTGATCTCAAAATTTCGAATCTTTACTTAAAGCGGGTAAATCTAAGGTGATATTTTTGTCCATAAATTTGGATTTAATCTTTGATGGTCTTCACAATCTTAAGTGACATGTTAGACATATTCATCTAAAAGATAAAGAGGCTTCACTAATATATGGGCAAGTCTCTAAGCTACTTATTCATTTTGAGATGAAATTGAGTATTATCTAATTGAATTTTAGATGAAATTACTTGGTTTTCCATTAACTTTAATTAGACAAAATATCAGATTCAAGAATTCGGAGGAAAAAGGGAAAAGGAAATCTTACCCTGCTTTTGGGAATTTCACCCTCGTCATCGCTGGATTCTCGATTTTGCAATTGGACGCTGCAATCAATATCTTCAATGACCAAAATGGATCGATTCGTAGTGGACAACAACGCTCTTCTGAGTTCATAATTACTATCAATATCAGTAAGATCCAAATCATAGATATCAAACTTAAGGTAATAAGCCATGGCAGCAATCAAGCTAGATTTCCCGGTACCAGGCGGACCATACAACAAGTAACCTCTCTTCCAAGCCCTTCCCAACCTTTCGATAAAACTCCTTCCTCTTCACAAACCGATCCAGATCGTCAATTATCATCCTCTTCAAATCCGGATCCATCGCCAAAGTATCAAACGTAGCCGGATGCTCCAAACTAATAGACCCCCAATTCCCTCGACACCCATCATCACCCGAATCGTCATTATACGAACAATTCTGGCTACACAATTTCGCTACATTTTCCATTTCCTTAATCTCCTTAGCTCTCTGCAACACATGAGGAAGATACAGATCGATTACTTGGCTGACGAATCTCTTCTCGAACACGAGCTCGTACTGGTATTTCTCCTTGCTGGACTGATCCTTCTCTTGATTCTGTTTCTCCGAGACGAATTGCCATTGGAGCTTAATCCGTTCGAATTCGTCTTTAATTTCTTGATTCTTTTCCATGGAGACTGCAACGCTTTGTTGTCGGGGGGTTTTGGAGACGTTGAGACGATCCATGTCGGGGGTGATTTTGGTGCGGAGGTAAATCTCGGCGGCTTCGTAGAGTTGGTTTTTGGAGTAGTTGGATTTTTTCTTGATTACTAGAGTTGTTTGGGGAGAGGATTTTGGAGGGAAAAAGTAGAGGAAAATGGAGGAGATGAAGGAGATGAGTTGAGGGGGGATAAGATCGTTGGTTATGGAACGGACCATCATCATGGAAGTGGCGAAAGAGGCGTAGGCTGTGAATAGAGATGATGCTGATTGAGGCATTTCTTTGAATGTAAACATTTTGTGTGTGTTTTGTTTGTGGAGTTTGTGAATGGATGAAGATGAATTTATAGTGTGGCTTTAGAAGCTTATGTAAGTACGAGGAATCTGCTTCCAATAGTATTATTGAAATATTGTGGTTTTTTTTTTCTTCTTAATATTTGAATATTATTAATTTATTCTTTCTTGGACAAGTTTTGGATTTGGTCAACTTTTTAAATTTGTTTCACACTTTAGTTTTCCTCTCTTGAATGTTTTTCAATTCAACCACGTGAACATGCTAGAAGGGGGTTTATCATCTCATTATTTTTGGGTGAAAAGTTGATTTGAGTAATTAGAATGATGAGATATTTTGAGAAAGTGAGATATTTATAATAAATAGTTTGGATGTAAATTTTTATAAAGAAACTATAGATAATAATTTATTTGGATGTGATATATATAGGAATTGCACAAATACTTGTATGTGGATTTGGGTAGGGGATTATATGTGGACTTTTTTAATATTTTATTCATAGGGACACTTTTTATAATAAAATTTGGGTTTCTCTGTACACAACCTCTAATTTTCACTAATATTTGCTACTTTTCTCTTCTAATTATTTTATTTTGGAAATATTTTAAATATCTAATTATTGAAATAATGTTAAGAAAATTTAAATTTGCAAATGTATTCAATTATGTACTATTGGTCAATTGAATATAGTGTTAGTTAAAATATTATTTTTATAAATTTCTTTCATATTAGTCATTATACTTTCAAACATTTTATTTCATATAAATTGATTTCTTCAATAAATTTGAAACTAACTCTAATCAAAACTCAATTTAATAATAGTTTTTTATAAATAAAAATTTGGTGAATTTAAAGTTAGAAATTCAATATAAAATTAAAAACTTAAATGTAAATAATTTTTTATAAATAAAATCTTTGTCAATTTAGAGTTGGAATAGAAGAGTCTTAATTTTTTTTTTAAATGAACAATTTAAGTCATTTACAATTTAACCCACTTTTGAATGGAGAGGGGAGGATTTGGTAGGGACATTGAATAAAAATGGAAGAGGTTTGTAAAAGTCCCAGTTGGCTCTTTCCTCGTAATAGCCTTTGGACAAAAAGCAAATGGAGTTTCAAAAACTCTGATTTTCTTTCCCTTCTTCCACTTTCTCCGGCACCTAAATTTTATTTTCAGTCTCTTTTACTTCAACTTAACTTAACCCTTTAATCATCACCAAAACCTCGAACGCCTTCGAGCTACTGCAGGTTAGAATTATGTGCACATCCATTCGACCCGGTAGCAACAATGTCGGGTCTAATTGGTCTTTTTGATTCGTTGTGAAAACCATATTCTCTCGTCGCCGCAACTCGACCACAATGGCTTTCAACGATTTCTAATTGTCTATAAGAGTTGTTGAAATAAACTTAAATGTATTTTTGAAATATGGAATAATTAATTTAGGAATTAGTGGGTAGACAATTAAGGAATTAATGGATTGTCAATTTAGGAGAGAATTAAGGAATTAGTAGATTTTATTGTTTTAGCAATTAGTGGGAAATACTTATGAAAAGAACTTGAAGACCAAGTTTGTAATAGGCTATAAATAGAGATTTCCTTCATTGTGATTTGTAGAGACAACCGTAGAGCAAAAAAGAGTGAAGAGATGAAAAGTTGTGTAGAGAGTTATAGAGAAAGTTTAATTGAGAAATAAAAGGAAAGTGTTTTAGAGAAATTATTGTGTACATTGTCTCTCCAATCCCGAAGCGAAAAGTTTGTGCAATTGTTATTTATATTTACTATTTTTGTTTTTTCGAATCTAGATCTTACAAATTGGTATAAGAGCCGATGACGAACGTAACGAGTCAATTATCGCTGCCACGATTGACGAAGGCAAATTATGAGAATTGGAGCATTCAGATGAAAGCGCTACTTGGATCTCAAGATGCATGGGAAGTGGTTGAAGAGGGTTTCGTAGAACCAGAGAATACCGCGGGTTATACGGTGGCTCAAACCAAAGCGTTGAAAGAGACGCGATCGAAGGATAAAACGACATTGTATATGTTGTTCCGAGCAGTGGATGAATTGGGCTTTGAGAAGATTGCGAGTGCAACTACTTCAAAAGAAGCATGAGGCACTTTAGAGAAAGTGTTCAAAGGAGCCGACCGAGTGAAGCAAGTGCGTCTCCAGACTCTTCGCGGCGAGTTGAAGAGCATAAAGATGAAGGAATCAGAAAGCATATTTGACTACATCACGCGTGTGCAGACGGTGGTGAATCAACTCAATCGCAATGGCCAAAAGCGAACGGATGCGCGAGTTGTTGAAAAGATTTTGAGATCATTGACGGATAATTTTGAGAATGTGGTGTGCGCAATAGAGGAGTCAAAGGACTTTGCGATGCTCACTATTGACGAGCTTGCTGGTTCTCTTGAGGCACACGAGCAGCGCAAAAATAAGAAGAAAAAGGAAATGCTAGAGCAAGCGCTTCAAACCAAGGTGTTGATCAACGATGAAAAGGTACTCTATTCTAAACAGTTTCAGAGTAGAGGTCGCGACGTGGAGGTCGTGGATATGGTCACAGTAGTCAAAGCGACAGTTATGATATGGAGAAGGAACATACGAGTCAGGCGAATTGGGGCGAAAGAGGACGCTGTCCAAGAAGAGGCGATAGATCGAATTAGTCAAATATTAAATGCTACAAGTGTCATAAGTATGGTCACTATGCGAGTGATTACTATTCCAAAAAATGCTACAATTGTGGTGAAGAAGGGCATTTTGCGAGAGATTATCTTACGGATAAAAGGGCTGAAGAAACAAGCAACTTAGCAGTAGAAAACAATGCGAATGATGGTGTACTTTTGATAGCGCATAAAGAAGGAAGCGACAACGATGAAACTATGTGGTATCTCGATTCAGGGGCAAGCAACCATATATGTGGACACAAGCATTTGTTTAAAGAGATGCGAAAAATTGAAGATGGTCATGTTTCTTTTGGCGATGCGTCAAAAGTAAAGGTAAAAGGTAAAGGTACGATTTCTTTTGTGCAGAAGGATGGCTTGACAGGGTCAATCCAGGATGTTTATTATGTACCAGATCTCAAAACAAATATTTTGAGTTTGGGGCAACTCATAGAGAAGGGTTATTCTGTATTTTTGAAAGACCGGTTGTTTCATTTGAGGGACAAGAAAGAGCGTTTAAATTCTCGAGTAGAGATGGAAAGAAATCGCATGTATAAATTGACTTTGAGAAGCGTACGAGAAAAGTGTTTGCGAGTAAATGAAGAAAGCGAATGTAATTGGAACAATTCGATGGAAGTCAGCGTCAAAGTTGGAGAATTACCAGTTGTTTCATCAACGAGTATGCCAAGAGAGTCTGAAACAATTGAAGAAGAAAAAGAAAAAGAACCGTAACAACCTAGAATGTAGAGTTTGCAAGAATTGTACAGTACGACAACTGAGGTGCATCTTGTATGTCTTTTGGTAGATGCAGAAAGTATTAGTTTTGAAGAAGCAGTGCGAGATAAAAGTAGTGGAAAACCATAATGGATGAGGAGATCAATGGATTGAGCGCAATGATACATGGAAGCTGACAGAATTGTCGAATGCAAGTCAGCCGATTGGTGTGAGGTGGGAATTCAAGAAGAAAATGAATGCGCAAGGGAAGATAGAATGGGACAGAGTGCGGCCTGTTGCAAAGGGATACAAGCAGAAGTCAGGAATAGAACGGGACAAAGTACGGCCTATTGCAAAAGTATACAAGCAGAAGTCAGGAATTGACTATGGTGAAATTTTTGCTCTCGTTGCAAGAACAAATCTCGCATTAAGTGTTGGCATTGTTAATCGGTTCATGGAAGAGCCAATTTATTCGCATTGGAAGGCGTTGAAGGGAGCAAGGATCAAGTTGTGGATATTTTTAAAGTCGTTGTCGAAAGTATTGTTCGAGAAATTCAAGAAGATGATTGGCATGACGGATGACAAGAGCATTTAAGTTTATGGAGGAGTTTTGTTGGAATAAACTTAAATGTATTTTTGGAATATGGAATAATTAATTTAGAAATTAGTAGGTATTCAATTAAGGAATTAATGGATTGTCAATTTAGGAGAGTAATTAAAGAATTAGTAGATTTTATTGTTTTAGCAATTAGTGGGAAATACTTATGGAACGAACTTGGAGACCAAGTTTGTAATAGGTTATAAATAGAGAGTTCCTTCATTATGAATTGTAGAGACAATCGTAGAGCAAAAGAGAGTGAAGAGAGGAAAAGTTGCATAGAGAGTTATAGAGAAAATTTAATTGAGAAATAAAAGAAAAGTGTTTTAGAGAAATTATTGTGTGCATTGTCTCTCCAATCCCGAAGCGAAAAGCATGCGTGATTGTTATTTATGTTTACTTTTTTTGTTTTTTCGAATCTAGATCTTACAAAATTATCACAAATGTAATGTGTTAATTGCAACTTACTGATTTGTAAGAGGTATCATTTACCATAAGAATTTAAGAAAGAAGACAAGTGAGAGAGTGAACTCCCAAAGAATCAGCATTTTCACATCAAGGAAATATAAATGCAAAGCCCAAAATCTCTACACGTCACTATTATTATATTGTACACAAGTGTAGTTTTATGATATCTCGGAATCATTGGTAGAAAAATGGGTTAATATGGCGGACGTGGCTCGCCTCTATAAAAAAAAGATGGAGGGTTGTGGCCCTTCGCCACAGCGAGACATTCGTCCATGCTGTCTCGCAGTTCTCCTCCGTTCTGTCGAGCCTTGCATTTCGCACAGCCGTCTGTCGCTTCGCCTCAAGCCTTGTCGATAGCCACCTTCGCCTTCACCGAGGCCTCGCTGCCGAGCCAGTTCTTCTCAGTTTTTGATAACTCCTTCTCGAGTGTGTGTTGGTTATTTAGTTGGTGTAGTTGCTCGAGTAGTATTTAATTTGTGTTTGTTTGTACTATTTGCTAGGTTGTGTTGGTTCTGCAGCTCAAGGAGCATTTTCTGTGTGTTGTATTTCTGCTTGCTTCCAGCTAAGGATTTCTTGCCGGGATTGTGTGGACCCTGCGAGACTTCTTTGATTGCATTTGTGTTTGCTAGCTTTACTGTTACGAGTATGTTTAGTGGATAGGGACTTTTGTGATAATCTGTTTCTGCTAGCATGTTTACTTCTGCTTTCTCATGTTAGTGCCATTGTAAGAACCCGACTCTAAAATAGTCCTAAACCTGGTTCTTACTCAGCATGCATGAATTTAAAACCCATTAAATTC
>JBBMKA010000026.1:7783286-7814873 GCA_037833695.1 Sechiopsis laciniata | reverse complement strand
CTACATTTCATTCCAGAACTAAACATATCGATGTGAGGTATCACTGGATGAGAGATGCGTTGAATGATGGTTTATTTGAACTTGAGAAGATGCATACTGATTATAATAGATCAGATATGTTGACTAAGAATCTACCAAGAGAGAAGCTTCAGTTTTGTCGTCCCGCTGCGGGGATGGCGAGTTCCTCCACACAGAGAATAGAGGAGATTTGTTGGGTTTTAGTCACTCTTGTGAAGGCCCATCAAATAAGGCCCATTAGGGCTAAGTGTTTTAAAGTTACTATCGTCACTTTGGTTCATTTGAAAAACACACAAATATTCTGGAAAAACAGCAGCCAGAGAGAGAGAGAAACAACAGCTAGAGAGAGAAAGTAAATAGAGAAGAAAAGAGGTTTCGGCCAGCTTCAGTATTTTGGCGTTTCCGAGCAATTGTACCGTTGGATCGAGTTGAAATTTAGACAGCGTTTGCTTGACACGAGGGTTTTCAATCTGAACGGTGGGATCTTGCATTAGAAGTTTCTACTTCAAGATTCCAGTGGCAATTCAGTTCCATAATCTTGTGAGATCTTTCTATTTATTTCTCCATGTTTAGTGTTGTTTGTTGCCAAGATTGTTTATCTTGAGTTGCTATATGTTGTATACCTCTAGTTGTAACTAGGGAGAACCTGTTGTTGCCCATTATTGATTATAATGGAGATTTGACTTCGGTCCGTGGTTTTTTTACTCCTCACCTTGAGGAGATTTTTCACGTTAAAAATTCTTGTGTGTTGTGCTTGATTTATCTACCATATAAATATGCTTGCTGATTTTTTATTAGGAACACAAGAGAGGGAATAATTGATCCTATTAGAATAATATTTATTCCCAACAAAAAGAACATATAGATTAATTATTCCAAAAAAAAAAAAAAAATTTTAAAAATGATTCGATGTTCGTTTTCGTGTAACTATCTTCATATTGTTTTTGCACATTCTGGATTTTCCTTTAATTCCATTCTATTCAAGATTAGACCTATCACTCACAGTAAAAGAGTACCATTTTTTTTAATTCAACCCCTCTTTCCTTAATAAAACTCAGTTTTGTTTTGTTTTTAAATTTGATATATTTGATATATATATATATATATATATTATATTGAATAGATCAGTTTTTCTAAAATTTAAAAGGCATTATTTGAGAATGTTAAATTTGAAGGAGATTAAATTATGTCATCCTAAATTTTACAATGGTGGGCAACTCATCATAACTTTTGAATTTAATTCATTTATGTATTTTCTAATTTTTTTAATCAATTTATCTATCTATCATAAAGTAGATAAGATATTTAACTTTTTATTAGTGTAAAAAATATTCATTAAATCAAAGAAAAAAATTTGAATAAATCACATAAAATTAGAATTTACCTTTTTAATTTTTTATAGTAATAATTTGATTTTAAAAAAATAAAAAATAAAAATAAACTAGCACATTATTTTTTTAAGGAAAATTGTATTAGATATTATTGTTTTTTTTAAGGAAAGTGTATTGGATAGACTCAAATTTTTGAGATTACAATCATGGGGGGTGGGAAGATTCAAACCCATGACTTCGTGGATTGATGCCACTGGACTACTGCTTTTGTTGGAAACTCATAAAGTAATTATAAATATATGCAAATTTTAAAGTATTTGCATTTATATTGTTAATACATTTTAATATTGTATTATAAATACTCATTAATACAAGTATTATGTATTATTTATTAATAGCAGTATTATAAGAAAATATGTGATAATATTCATTAATACTAACAACTATATTCGCTATTTTTTTTAAATGGTCATATTTATAATTATTTTTTAGATTTGACTAGTCTCGTTAATTTTCTTCTTTTTTTTAAAAAAGTAAAACATACGTGTTATTTGCTTTCTTAAAAATGTTTTCATTGTTTGGTTAACTAGTTCAACACTCTTCGATCCAAAAAAATCGATATTTTTTTCGCTTCTCTCGATATGTACTAAAAAAAAAATCAATTAATTTAAAAATATTGAAAAAATAATAATAAAATGTAAAATTTATTATGTGATCATTGTTAAGATATGAAATTTTTTGTTGTGGATTTTTTTGAACGCACTAAAAGACAAAAATTTTGACCAATAGTTTTATATGTTGATCAAGATTAATAAACCAGTCGACGTTTAACCGATCATCGAAAAAAACGTCATCTAATTCTCTTTGAAGAACTTTGTCAATGTTTTTCTTTCGCCGTTATCGTTTACAAATGTACCGACGTCAAACAAAATCGTCGGATGATGGAAAATAGCCTTACCGTCGACTATACTACTTTATGTTTGACAATTTCAAAACCGTGTGTTATATTAATATTTGGTTACAATTTTTATTTGGCTGACATTAATTAAACGTTGGCTAAAATAATTTTTATATATTTTTATTTAAATAAAATTACTTAATTGTTTTTCAAAAGAACCTAAACTTTTATTATTTTTTCTTTTCAATCATGTTTCATACATATCATATACCATTTATCAACAAAATAGAAATACACATTTCATTCATTAATATATATATATATATAATGATTCTCTTAAATAGAGAAAGAACACCTATACTAAATAAGGAAAAACTTTAACTAAGGTAAATAAGGAAGGAAGCAGAATAGGAATGGTATGCATAAGATAGGAATATCTAAGAAAATAATCAATCATAATTCAATCAAATAAATCAACACTCCCCCTTAAGCTGGTGCGAAGATGTCTTCCATTGTCAGCTTGTCAATCAATCTATCAAATTGTAGCTTCAAAAGTCCTTTTGTCAAAACATCAGCAATTTGTTCTGTTGTGGGTAAGTAAGGGATGTATATTACTCCAATATCAATTTTCTCCTTTATGAAGTGTTTATCAACTTCAATGTGTTTTGTTCTAACGTGGAGAACTGGGTTGTGAGCAATAGAGATAACTACTTTAATACAACAAACACGTATTGGCGTTATCTGCATGAATCTCAGTTCTTTCAAAAGCTTTTTTTTATCCAGATACCTTCACAAATACCATGAGCTAATGTTCTGAATTCTGCCTCGACGTTGTTCTAGCTACGGCATTTTGTTTCTTACTTCGCCAAGTTACCAAGTTTCCTCCAACAAATGAGCAATAACTTGAAGTAGATCTTCTATCTGTTGTACTACCTGCCTAATCAGCATCAGTATAGATTTCAATATTAAAATTATTATGTTTTTGAAATAATATGCCCTTTTCGGGAGTTCCTTTCAAGTATCTCAAGATTTTGTAAACTGCCTCAAAGTGATTTGATTCTGGGGCATGCATGAACTAACTTACCATACTCACTATAAATGAAATATATGGTCGAGTGTGAGACAAGTATATAAGTCTTCCCACAAGTCTTTGATATTTCTCCTTATCTTTTACATCTTTCTCTGCTATTGCTTGTAGTTTTAGGTTAGGCTCAATAGGAGTTTCTGCTGTTTTGCAAGCTAGCATACCTATCTCTTTTAACAGGTCAATAATGTATTTCCACTAGTTAACTAGTATGCCCTATCTTGACCTGGCAAATTCCATTCCTAAGAAGTAGTTTAATGTTCCCAAGTCTTTGATTTGAAATTCACTTACAAGTCTTTTCTTCAGATCGATCAGACCGTCCTCCTCATCATTTTCTTAAAGAACTATATCATCAACATACACTAATAAAACAACAATTTTGTTATTTTCAGTATGTTTGTAAAAGATGGTTTGATCTGCTTGGCTCTGAAAGAATCCATAACTTGTCACTACCTTCTCAAATCGCTCGAACCATGCCTTAGGGGACTGTTTGAGGTCGTATAGAGATTTTTTTAGTTTATATACTTTATGAACTCTGAGACCAATTTCAAACCCTAGTGGCAAATTTATAAACACATTCTCTTCTAGATCACCATTGAGAAAAGCATTTTTTACATCTAATTGGATAACAGTCTAAATTTACTGCAACAGATCGTAGTACTCTGATTGAGTTAATTTTATCTGATTGAGTTAATTTTAGCAACAGGAGCAAATGTTTCTTAATAATCAACCCCATAAGTCTGAGTGAAACCTTTAGCAACTAGTCTGGCTTTATATCGTTCAACATTGTCGTCAGCATTGCATTTTACAGTAAATACCCATTTATAAACTACTATTTTCTTATCTTTTGGTCTTTCCACTATAACCCAAGTGCAATTTTATTTAAGTGCATTCTTCTCCTCCATAACTGCTAAATTTCAGTTCAAATCATTTTGGGCTTCCAGTATATTTCTTAGTATAAATAAGTTAGTTATCCTAGATGTGAATGCGATATGATTATCAGACAATATATGATATGAAAGATAGTTGGTTATAGGGTATTTTATACAATTACACGTTCCTTTTCTATGAGCTATAGGAATATTAAAATTAAAGATATCTAGAGAATAATGGTTACCTGACTCTTCAATATAATTTGTTAGGGAATGAGATTGATGTAATGATAAGTCTGTTGTCCGATCCTGACTATTTTGAGTTTGTGCTCTTCTGGTATAAACCTGAAGCTCAGGAACGTGATTAGGAAGATCAATTTGTAGTATTTTTTCCCCCTGAAGCAGAATTTTATTCGTTTGGCAAAGTAAGGCCAGAACTGGTATTTTCATGACAAATGATATGAGGAAAAATAGGCGTTTGCCAAAAATTCTCTTCAAGATTAGAGGTCTCGACCTGATTCAAATTGGGGTTAAAGTAGGATTGATGTTCCACGAATGTAACTTCCATACTTTCAAAATATTTTTTGTTGATGGGGTCAAAACATCTGTACCCCTTTTTGTTTGAGGCATGCCCTAAGAAAATGCATTTTGAGGCACAAGGCTCAAGTTTAGAACGGAAAAAACTAATTAAGTGAACATAGGAAACACAACCAAATACTCTTATGGGTAAATCAGAATATAACCAAACAGTTTGAAAAATAGTTCTAAAAGAATGAAGAGGGGTTTGGAAAGACAATACCTTAGAAGACATCTTATTTATTAAACAAGCAGCCGTAAGGACTGCATCACCCCATAGATACATAGGAACATGCATAGAAAGCATAATTGCACGAGTCACATCCAACAAATGTCTATTTTTTTGTTCGGCAATTCTATTTTGTTGTGGTGTATCTCTACAAGTAGACTGATGAGATACCCTTTTTTCTTTAAAAAATGCATTCATATTTTCATTGAAGTATTCAGTCCCATTATCAGAGTGTAAAATACAAATTTTTGTGTAGAATTGATTTTCAATCATATTATAGAAACGAATAAAAATATCTTAACATCAAATTTTTTTGATAACAAATAAACCCAAGTTAAGCGAGTGTGATCATCAATAAAAGTAATGAACCAACGTTTTCCACTAGGAGTCAAAACTTTTGATGGGCCCCAAACATCACTATGAATTAAGTAGAATGGTTTGGATGCTTTATAAGGTTTTGACAAGTATGTAGAACGATGGTTTTTAGCAAATACACACGATTCACAATGAAAGACAGAACAATCAATTCCTTCTTATAATTTTGGGAACAAATATTTTAAATATGAAAAACTTGGATGATCTAGCCTAAGATGCTAAAGTAATATTGTTTCTTTAATAGGGGAGGAACTAACACTACTTAAACCTAGAGCATTTTTATCACTAGTTGGAGATTCATCAAAATAGTAGAGACCTTCTAGCGTTCTAGTACGTCTAATCATTTCCCCCGACTATTGATCCTGTAAAGTACAGTCAATTGGAGTTAATGTAACACGACAATTAGCATCCTTAGAGATTTTACTGACAGATAGTCGGTTACATGCTAATTTAGGGACATGAAGGACAAATTTTAGAGCAAATGTGTTGTTTAAGTAAATAGTTAATTTCCCTGCAATAGTTCCTTTACATGTTAATTTTTTCATTTTAATATAAAAGAGTATATGAGACAAAGCCTTGGAAAGAACTAGTCATATGATCAGATGTTCCAGAGTCAATAATCCAAGGAGAAGAATTAAGACATGATAACGCTAGAGGATAGTTACCTGTTTGTGCCAATGATACACTAGGATTACCAGATGATGAGGTGATCCTTAGCAGTTTGAGGAGTTGGTCGACTTGATTTTGACTCAGAGTGATTCAACGACATTAGCAGTAGTTATAAAAATGGATGGGACGTTACTCTTTTCACCATGCTTAGTACTTTTCCAATTTATAGGCTTCCCATGGATTTTCCAACAAGTCTCTCGTGTGTGTCGAGGTCTATTACAATAATCACACCACACTCGAGGCTTGTTGAACTAGGTTGCAGCCTTATTTACAATTGCATCTACGACTACGGCTGAGGTTTCAACTTTATTAACTTGTTTTTTACTGAGCATGACACTACGCTGACTCTTTTCCTACGTACTTCAGAATAAACTTCATTAATAGAAGGAAGAGGTTTCTTACCAAGCACTCTACTTCGGACTTCATCAAATACATCATTTAGACCAGCCAAAAAATTATAAATACGATCATTCTCCGAGGATTTTTTGTCGTGAATTCGATCTTCATTTGATTTCCATTCATATGTGTCAAATAGGTCAAAATCCTACCACACAGTTTTTAGATAGTGTATGTAGTCTGTAACTAAATCTTCTCTTTGGCGAATATCCCGAAGCTTGAGTTTTAGTTCATATACTTGGGATTAGTTCCCCAAGTCAGAATACATCTCAATAATACTTTCCCATAGTATTTAGCAATAAAGTAGCACATGTAGTTGCAACGAATTTTCTCATTCATCGAGTTAACCAACCATGTCATCACCATGGAATTTTCAGCATCCCAAATAACATATGTTGGATCATCTTTTTTAGGTATTTTTTTGTCTTCAGTAAGATAACCCATTTTTCTTGTCCACGTAGGTATAACCGAACACTTTGAGACCGGATTAGAAAGTTGTCCCCATTAAATAGGATTGTGGTAATTTGAACATTGGGAACACTAGAGGTCTTAGTCAACAATGACTTATCTTCTGACATATTTAATATATGTAAAATCTTGAATTCCAATCTAATAATTGCTGAAAAAATAAAAAGAACTTAAGTCCAAGAAATCCCACAATAAAATAGCAATCTAATATGTGCTAATAATTAGCCCAACTAACCACTATAAATATAAAAAAAAAATATAAGCCTACACATAAAACTTGCATTGAATAATTTTAATCAGCCTAATAAGAAAAACCACAATAAAAACAACTTATCTTGGATCTGCTTGTTGTATATTGGGTTCACAAATTAAGTTTGAGCTGAAGATTTAGGTTGCGTACAAATCAGGTATTGTGGTATCTCCAAGCAATCAAAACAATCTCCAAGCAAACCCAGAATTTTCGTGAAATCGAAGCTGGTTCGTGAAAAAACCTTGGTCACGTAAAAATATAAACCATGATCTGTAGCAGATTCGTGCAATTCGTGCTGGGGCAAGTTGAATATATTCGTGCAAACGATGCAGCTGAGGCAAATTGAAACACTTTACGTGAAAGAATCATAACCTGTACTACGAATAAAACTCGAACAGAGGCAACGACACGATAACATTTTTTGTGTGCGAAATGGCTAATAAAAGATAACACAACCTGCTATTAATTAGAAGTCAAAGTAATGCGACGATGTTGTTTATTTTTCCATATACAACCGGGCCCACAACTCAAAAGAAAAAGTGAGCTTGCCTGGAACAAAGTGAGCACACTTGGTCAATCTGTCTACAATCACCCAAATTACTGTTGAGCGTCTTTGAATCCTAGGCAAGCTTGAGATGAAATCCATCGAGACCTCCCCCCACTTCCACTGACGTACACTCAGTGGTTGCAACAAATCGGCTGGTTTCTGCCTTGGGGCCTTTACCTATTGATAGGTGAAGCATCTACTCACATGTTCTACCACATCTCGCTTCATGTTAACCCACCAATAGAGCTGTTTCAAATCCAGGTATATCTTTGTGCCGCCCGAGTGCCATGCAAATAGTGAACTGTGAGCCTTGGTCAATAACTCTTTCTTGATCTCAACATCATCTAGCACACACAATCGGCCTCAAAACGAAAACCTACCATCAGATGCTACTGAAAATCCGCTATCTGAGTTTGTTCCTACTTTGTGCAACTCCTCCCTGATCCCCGGATCACACTACTGATGTTCAATAATACGCTGTCTCAAGGTCGGGCCTACTAAAAGATGAGCCACTCGGGAGGTCACCCCACTAACCATCACTGCAATCCCTGCTCGTTCCATGTCCCAAGCAAAGGGGCCTGAAACGTTGTCAAAGCTGAAGAATGAGATGTCTTCTGACTGAGGACATCTCCAATCACGTTGGCTTTACCCGGGTGGTAAAGTATCTCACAATCATAGTCCTTAACTAGTTCTAACCATTTGAGCTGCCTCATGTTTAATTCTTTCTGTGTAAAGAAGTATTTAAAACTCTGATGATCGGTCTGTATCTAAGTCTTCTCGCCGTACAGGTAGTGCCTCCAAATTTTTAATGCATGAACAACTGCTGCTAACTCAAGGTCATGGGTGGGATAATTTTACTCATAAGGTTTCAATTGTCGAGAGGCATAAGCTATTACTCTTTCGTGCTACATTAATACACAACCGAACACGTGCTTGGATGCATCCCTGAACACTGAAAAACCACCTGTCCCCTCTAAAACTGCTAACACAGGGGTTGAAATCAGGCTTCTCTTGAGTTGTTGGAAACTGTCTTCGCATTCTCCAGACCAAACGAATAGGTAACCCTTCCTTGTAAGCTGCGTCAAGGGACCTGCTATCATAGAAAAGCTGACGATAAAACGTCTATAATAGCCAGTCAGCCTAAAAAAACTGTGCACCTCTAATGTCGAGGTCGGTCGAGCCCACGAGCTCACAGCCTCCACCTTGGCTGGGTCTACTACTATGCCATCACGGGAAACCACATGCCCTAGGAATGACACACGTCCCAACCAAAACTCACATTTAGAGAACAAATCCTCCATCCTCGACAGTGAGTACTTGTTCTTCACTGTTACTCTATTTAACTCAAAGTAATCAATACACAAATGCATGGAAACATCTTTCTTCTTTACAAATAAAACAAGGGCTTTCCACGAGGAAACACTAGGTCGGATAAAACCTCGGTCAATCAACTCTTGCAACTGTACTTTTAACTCCTTCAATTCTGTTGGAGCCATCTGATACGAAGCCTTAGAGATAGGAACCGTACCGGGCTTAAGCTCAATGTGAAAGTCCACTGATCGAGATGGTGGCAAGTTAGGTAACTCCTCTAGGAAAATGTCAGCGAACAACCGAACCACTGGCACTGCGTCTATGCTCCAACCTTGTTGAGCTTCACTTGGCACATTTGCTAAAATACCCTAAGCTCCCCGAGCAATCAAATTGTTAGCCTTGGTTGCAGAAATCAAACGAGGACAGTCTCCCGACCTGCGCCCTCTAAACTTGAAACTCGATCCTGAAAGAGGGTGAAAGATAACCTCCTTCCTACGACAGTCGATAACTACGTGGTTCTCAGATAACCACTCCATCCCAAGGATGGCATCAAACTCACTCAAAGGTAAAATAATCAAACATATTTCTAGAAGCTGGTCAGATACACGTATCTAACCGGCTCTCACTTTCATGTCTACAAACATACACACCTCCACTGGGGTAGGCACAAATAATTTGAACCCCAAAGGCTCTAAATCCAAACAAGTAGTAGATACAAAAGTAGTGGAAATGAAAGAATGTTTGGAACCAGAGTCAAACAATACATAAGCTAAATGCCCTAGAATGGGCAGGGTACCTGTGACGGTGGTATCAGCCTCCTTGGCTTGCTGATGGGTGGTCGCATAAACACGTCTCTACTACTGCTGCTGCATATGAGCAGACAGTGCCTGAGTGGAAGCATTGGTGGAGTAGGGCAGGCTGCACTGTGCTGCAAAGTGGCCTTTTTTGCCACACCGGTAACACTTCTTTAACGTTGGTTGGTTTGATCCCTGAGCAGTCCTCTGCTGATTCCCCTGTTGGTTCTTCAAACATCTGCGCTGTCGAGGACCTCCTTCCCCACCAGACGGACTTCTGAACTTACCAAAATTCCCCTGACCAAACTGCCCTCAAGACTGAGATGCCTGGGATACAATCCATACCTCTGCCTCTGACCCTGGGCGGCACTCGAATCCCCTAGTGCAGCGAATCCTCCTAATAACTAAAGTTTTATGTAACTAGCTTTCTGAACAGCAGTAGCATGATCCTAGGGGTCAGGGGCATTCACCCCTGCCTGAATCTCCACCTTCAAACCTCGCACAAATATGTCGGTCTTCTTCTTGTCAGTGTCAATCAAGTCTGGTGCATAACGACAAAAACTCAAAAACCTCTTCTCAAAGACTACGACAGACTTATTTTTTTGCTTTAGCGAGGTAAAATTTGATATCATCTTTTGGATTGCCATCGATGTTAGGTACCTCTTAAGAAACTCTCTTCTAAACTGGTCCCAAGTAACTGGTGTACCCTCTATAGGGATCGACCTCTTAGCTGACTTCCACCACCAATGCACTGCATCTCTCATCACGTAAGCGACACATCGAGCCTTATGCTTCTTAGGACAATTCATAGTATGAAAAAGGTCCTCCACACTAGACAACCATAACTCAGCAACATCTGGCTTATCCGTCTGTGCGACGAAGAAAGGGGGATTTCATCTATTAAAATCTTGGATGACCCTGCCCTCTGCACGTCCTCCTTGCTGCCCTAACACGACATGGGCCAACTGCACAGTAACTGGACCCATAGCTTGAGCAACTGTCTCGACCACTTAAATGTTCACCATAAAGCGCAAGGCTGCAGCTAACGTAGAAACGATCGTGTTCCCCATTGTAGGGGCAACTGATGGCTCTTGAACAGACGATGTCGGTACAGACTGGTCATGAGGCAATGCTCTCTGCAGTGGTGACCCCCACTAGAGTCTCCTCTACTGCCACTAGTGTCTTCCTCGGTCTCCCTCGTCTAGACGGCATAGCTACTAGATGTCACTGCAAGAAAACTAAACTCGATCAGTCCCTTGCTCAGGCTCCTCAAATAAACACTAAACATATAAGAGAGAGTTAGACTATTGCATGATACTAGAACTCTATTCTATTCCTGACATACCTGGCGGCAATTAACTACTGATGATCATGGACACACGGTTTACATCGTAAACCAGTCTTCAGATTCTATGACTCTGAGCTCTGATACCAATTGTAACGACCCGACTTTCTAAATGACTCTAATGAGGGCATTACTAATGCATGGCTTTAGAAAATATTAATATAGAACGGCACGACATGCATTCTCATTACGTGAAATAAAACAGATAGATCTAAAAGCTGAAAACTGCTCTAAAACAAGTTTGGGATCCCATAAAAAAGTCATAAAGACATAGAAATAACGAATAAGTCCAAACTAAAGCATGATAAGAGTTCAAATGACTGAATGAGATAAAATAATGTGGAAGATAATGACGTTGTGCCCATGATCATACAGCTCCATAGTCAGCCACCTCGACGTGCTCCCATACCTGAAAGATATAAGGAGTGAGTACGTATATAAATATATATACCTAGTAAAATGTTCATTATGTGGGAAATCATGCAAGCTTTAACAGGACTCGAATACTTGAGCTAAGAACAACATGTCAAGACATTACTAAGTCCACTACTAAGTCAACGGTGTTCAAACCGCGACAACAGAGGCATATACGAATGCCAACACGTCATCTGACTTCTGTAAGGAAAGGACCCCAAGTAAGGGTAACACACAGGTTCCCTAAGCCTCGAGTCGCGACACGTCCCATACCGTGTCTAAGGATACATTCACGAATGTCTTGGGGTACCTTGACCACACCACGAGTGAGGAAAACACATAGAATCCATAAACCTCGGGCAAGACAACGACACGCAGGTAGCGTCAGCAAGGGCATACACGAATGCCATGCAGAACACCTGAACATATCAGAGAGGGTAGTAAGTGAGGGAATCTACACAAGATCCCTAAACCTTGGGCTAGGGGAACCATCTGCTAACCCCGAGCATGCATGGACCGACTGTCTGTAGATAACATCACGAAATGCATACAGGCTCACCGACAGGCATCTCTCCGCACCATCATCTATCTCACTGGCCTCTTCTAGTAGGCCTTGGGGTCAAGCAAGTCATGATTGCTCCCTTTCTCACGTACTGGGTCGTCGGCGTAGGTATCTGGGTTAAGCGGGTCATGACTGGCTCCCCTTCTCACATACCACAACAGAAAAACAAGTAAAAGCAAAACATGGCATACGCGATTTCCTTGAGTGCAACAGAAATAGGAATAAAACCAACCATGAGGAGACCTGAGTCCCTAAATTAGTACAAGATTCATAGTATGGCCAGTGGCTTAAAATATCACACTATAGTACTAGATGCAAGGCCTACAGTCATTTCAAGTCAATCAACACACCATAACGTATAATCATAAACAGATAGCAACAGTAGAACTAGAACATGGTCAATCTCTAACATACCAAGCATAAACAACACATTCATGACATAAACGATCAAGGCCAAAAACATGCATTTTATAGTGCTATAGTTCGAAATACCCTAGTCATGCCACTACTTGCTATGATAGCCACACCCAACTCATAATGAAACCCTTTACCTTTACGACGATGCGACCGAACACCAAAATAAACTCTGCTAGCTAAGGATGGTTCCCGGGTCACCTAAACATAAAAACTACACTGAGAGTTGGTTAGGAACAAGCTAAACGAGCAACAAATAGGGTTGAAAACATAGAATTGAGGTTAAGCTACTATTTGGAAACACGTCGCCGGAGCACGAAATGGAGCGGGTTATACCTCGTTGGAAAGATCTCGGTCTCTAGATCACAGATCTGATCTCGAATTTTCAAATGGAGCTCTCTAGCCTCGACAATCTACGAAAGAAGAAGAAGGTTTCAAGCATGGAAACTCACCGGAATCCATGGAGAAATAAGGGAAAATAGTTGAAAGGACTTATAAATGGAAGGGGCAAGCGAGAGACATCGATAGCTTGCTTAAGAGGGCAAACCAAACTTCAGCGAGTTCTCAACACCCATAACGAAGCTGTGAAGCTGCTGGTCGGAGATGGCAACGAACAACGAGCTGGTCGGAGCTACGGTGTAAGTCGAATGGCAGTCAAACTCATCGGCGGTGTGGATGGATGACAGCGAGGTTCGCTGGTGCGTGAACACGCGAGAGGAGGGTGCAGCGAAGTGGGCTAGAGTTGCGTAAGGCTGAGGGTTGCTGGGCGACACGCGTCGTAGGGAGGCAGACGCGCAGACGGCCAGGATCACGCCACGTGGCGACTGACAGCTGGGACAGGTGTCGCAAGCTGGTGGCGTCGATGGGATAGGCTGCAATGATGAGTTTTGGTTGGTGATTTGTGCACAGATCTCAAGGTAGGAAAGAAATTGATGGCTGGGATGGTATTTTTTTTAGAGGGAGGAGGCATTAATGCTTTCTTTAAATACAAATAAAGGCTCCTATTTTTGGAAAAGCTCTAAAAATACTACCAAAACCCTAAAACCTTTACCCAAAGAAAACATACAATTTAAATTCTCAAATAAAGGAAAAACAAGGAAAAGCATTCATAATAAAAGATAATTCATAAAACAACAAATAGTTATATTTTTCAAAAATAAAAATAAAAACAAGCTCTTACAGAATTCTCACCTTAATTAACTCTAGTTTATAGAGTTCTTCAAAATTATTATTGTAAAATCCTATTTTGTTTTTTTTTTTTAATTCGAAGGGTCAATGTTGACCAAGTCAAAGTTGACCAGGTCAACTTTGACATGTAGCAAACTGATTATAGAGAGATTGACGTGTGGCGTGCAGAGATGGGGCAATATTTGGGTACAAAATGATGTTACTGTTGTCTTCCTCTTGAATTTTTCCGGCTACTTTTCCAATAGATTTTAAGAAGCAATAACTTTTGCTACATAGTTAGGATTGGAACGATTCTTGCTACATTAGATTCATCTTCTTCTTCTCTTTCTTTTAATATTTTTCTTGACTAAAATCCTTGAAGATTAGACCTCAATTTCGGCCAGTTTTCATTAAACGGGTTATGGATAATTTGTTGGAGCTAAATATATTAGATTATATGCCTGTTTTGGTTCGGTTTCTCTTTAAATCTTGAGGTGAACTCTACTAAACACCAGAATAGCTTGTTATTCAAGGAGTTTGTGAGTTTAAGTGGAGATGTGAATTTCGCTCCAAGTTTATTCCTTGTTGCTAATCAACTGTTGATGTTTTTTTCTAGCCTCCTAGAAGGGTGTAGTCTGTATCAAGGATGCCGATGAGGTCCGTAATCGAGGTTAATTTCAAGCTCATCTAGTTCTCGGTTGACTTACGTTTCTCGTGCTTCAATCCGGGTAAGTACCTAGAATACTTTGCTTCTAAATTCTATTAGTTATAGAATGATCATATGTATAGATTGGAACAATGGGTATGTTATTAGGTTGAGCTTGATATCTTGAGGTTTATGCGTTACGTATTTGGATGTGATGAGAGTTGGTCGTGTTTAATGGTTATCTCTATCAATCATAGTTGCACATGGGCTCGTTCTTGTAAGCGTGATGAGTTGAATATAGCAAGTCATGGACGTGCTTTATGTAAGACCGGGTAGATAGCTCATGATGTATTTGCATGAAAAGAGTAATGCTTAAGCTTTATTCATAACTTGTATTAGTTTTAATCCTTATGAAGTTGTGTTGTGCATGAATTATGTGTGTGTGTATATTTATCGTAAAGCATACACAAGCGTACTTCACGATTACGATAATTTATTATCATTCATAGTAAGTTGCAAGAACTTATATTAGCATTGAGATGTGCAGGAACTCAAGTTGTCCTACGGTAGTCAGGTTGGGTTGTGCATGGTGTACTAAGCGGTTGCTTCCTTCATTTAGGGGTATTGGTTGACATTTTTACATGAATTACAAGAAAGGGCATATTGTGGGGTCATGTCCACCAATCAATATTAGTATGCATTTAGTGAGCCTTGTGAGAGGATTTAGCTTTGAATCTTAGCTGTATGGTAGGGAGTAAGAGACTTGCATTCTATTTCATTGTGTAACACGTGACGTAAGGTACTATGTGTGCTCTAATAGTTTAAGCTCAACATCTTCTTTCCCAAACTAGTGGAATCAGAGTTTGAGACTAGAGGATCATAGGATTCCATGTTTTAGGTAGCAAAGCAAAGTTTTAGTAATTGTAACTATGATTAGTTTGTGTAGATGAATTGTGGTATTTTTATACTCACTTGTTATGTTAAGTTACTTTACCCTTGCAATTCAATGTATAATGGGGTGTCAAGACTTGCTTCAAATTTAGTTGGGACCAAATGATGAGATTCAGATTTTAAGGTTTATTATAATGTATGCAGAATGAATCATAAAATATCATAATCTCAAATAAAAAATAAATCATGAAACATAGAAATTATTTTTAAATTTATATAGGATCGAGATAAACATGACTTTAGACTGTTTTTTGGATTAATAAATTTTTATAAAATTATCTAAGGGTCAATTGGGTGGCCAAATCAATTTTTTTTAGTTGTGCACTAATGAAATTTAAATTTACTACACTAATCAATTTATATTTCATATTTATTAAAATTAGTGGGTTTTTAGCAGATGTTTATCGTGATAACGGATGAAACTAGCACAATTTATAGCTAAATATGTTGTTATGAAAACGACAATCAATAATCAATCAAAGATAAAGAAAACACGAGAGAAGAAGAAATACACAGAATTTACGTGATTCACTAATGTTGTGTTAGCTAATCCACAAGCAGAGAGGGGGCAAAGTTTTATTAAGGAGAACGAATTACATAATGAACATACAGAATGTCATCATACGATTAGGGTTTAACTCGATTTTATATATGCACTCTCATTAAACCCTATACACAATGTGTAAGCATAAAACAGAATGCGAAAGCACTTACGCTGCGGAGTGCGAACACGGGTTGCGCTAAACGCATTGCTGCAATGCACGATGCGATTGCTTGCAATGCAAAAAAAGTGTTTGAGCAACGCGGGCATTGCCCCCGCACCCCCACTCGCTGACCGAGCAGCGAGACCCCGACTACTAATCGCAAGATATTAATGCGTTCAAGGCATAACTCAACATATGCATTCAAATTATTTTAGAGATTTACATGCATGCAGGGATAGATTCAAGATTTTCTGTTTTGTAGGGCCAAAAATTAGTATATAAATTCTTTTATTTTAAAAGTCAACGGTTCAATTTTACTATCTTACCTTAATGAATTTCTAAATGTTCAAATATAGTATTTAATAAGTTCTTAAATTTTAAATTTCTTCAATAAGTTTCTAAACTTTAATTTTTGTTTCTAATAGGTTCCTAATTTTTAAAAATATTAAATAAATTAATGACGTAAATTATTATAAAATTAAATAATAAAACTAATTTAATAAGATTTACAATATTTATAAATTTTTAAGTATTTTTATAGAAAAAACATGGTTTATCATTATTTATATCAAAATAACATAACAGTAGATTATTGATAAGAAAAGTTTTCATATTTTAAGTAATAAACATATTAAAAGAAAATTAAAATAAAGCACAAAAAAAAAATGTATACAGTGAGGAAGGGAGAGGGAGAGATAAGAAAAGAATAAAAATTATATTTAATTAAAAAATAAAGAACAAAAGTATATGTAACCAAAGAAAATAAATACTGAGGAATACTTGCCTGATTTTTAGAAAAAGGAAAAAAATGTTAACTTAAAGTACAAACCAGAATGGTTTACATATCTCTTTCAACAACAACAACAACAAAAAAAAAAAAAAAAAAAAAAAAAAAAAAAAAAAAAAAAAAAAAAGAAAGAAAAAAAAAAGGGTTTACATATAAATATAAATAAAAGATTTAAAATATATATAGAAAGAAAAGATGGAAATGAGAACGCACCGTACCACCCTACACATTTCAAAGCATTTGAAAGTGGGAAGTAATATGTGAAAAAAATAAAAGAAAAACAAAACAACGTTATGTAAAAGGAAAAAAGAAAAAATGTACATCTGGATCGAACCTGGTGTGAGGGGCCAAATTGCGAAGGGAGAGTTAGAATTTGTGGGGTCGAAAATGCCACTAGAGCATTGGGTGAAATCAACTGTATTGAAATTGTATGTAATAATCATTTTATTTAAATATTTTGGGGGCTAGTATCAATGTAGCTCTGCCAATGCATGCATAGTTTTTGTTAAGTTGGATTAGACGAGTTTTTGGATCATTCCAGATTTTTTAATCGGTCAATTTGTTAATTCGTCAAATCAGAACAACTCAACCAATTATTAAGTTGTATTTATCTTATTTTTCTTCTTCAAAGATATGTCGATAATCTATAATATTATTTTTAATTTAAGTTGTGATGAGATATTGAGCAAGTAAGTAATTGTACAAAAATTAATAATTATAATTCAATTCAACTCAAAGAAAATTATAATATAACTCAATTCTTACTCAAGTAAAATATTCCCTAGATTCACGCACACCACTCATTATACTTAATATGCAAACCTTCTTTCAGAAGAAAAAAAAAAAATGCATACTTGAAAAAACAATTAATTTTCTAAAAGAACAATTAATATTTATTTTGACCATTTGAAAACTTCACGTTTTTTTCCTTTTTAATGTTGACGTGAACAGCAAGTCCACATCCCTCCAAAATAACCCACCCACTAAGATTATTTTCCACCCGATTGTCCATTCTTTCTTACAACTTTATCAATTTTTTTTTTTACTAGAAAAACTTTAGAGATTTTGTATATATAACAAACAAAATATTTCTATCTATAGGAGAAAATCAAAATTAATTCATTTTTAGCAAAAAAAATTCAAATTAAATTTTATCACTAGTTGAGTTTTAGACTTATTCTATCACTAATTGAGTTCTATCACTGATTGAGTTTTATTACTTATAAAAAATTATGTATTATAGATGAATTATTTTAAAAATTATGCTACAAATATAATACAAGAGGTAGATTATGTTATCGAAGGCAAATTTCCAAAAACTTTCCTATACTAATATGTAAAATAGTTGTACGGTATGTTTAGGTGGCATTATTCGACCTACAAAAATTTATATTACAAATAAAAATATTAAAAATCTATATAAAAGGTGGTTCTAATGATGCCACCTAGATATATTGTAAACCTCTCTTACACTTTAAGAAGAAGAAAAGAGGAATCTTTTTTCATACAGTTCTGGAAAACAAATTATAATATTGTTATCTTTGTTACACAGTAAGTTATGTAAAATATATCAAAACTCAATAAAACTTCTTTCACTTTCTTCCTACAATATCATCTCTATTGCATCTTTTCTTTGCTTGCTTTCATATTTAGGAAAACATAATTAACACTCTTTTTTTTCTTATTTTTTTAAAAAAAATTCTTAGTTTAAACTCGATACATGTAAGGGGTACATTCGTAAAATCATTGTTCGAGATCATTCACATCGATAAGGAGGCAAGTATTGGTGTTTTTGATAATCAGATTATTCAGGCCACCATACCATTTTCATGTTTTTCCTTCTCCGCCTTCTTTTCACAAGCTTCCAGTTCAGTTTGATGAATTTTGGCCGTGCTTTCTTTTTCTTTTCTCTTTTTAGCTTCCAGAAACTCAATCAAATGGCTTAATGCTTTGTCTCCGTCGTCGTCTTTCAGCAGCTGCTCTGCCACCTCCGCCGGAGTAACTTTTGCGCTCAAAATCGACTCCTCAATCTCACCAAACAATTTGTGATTATTAATCCCAAGGTAATTTGACGCCAATAGTCTAAATCCACATGGGCTGCAATACGACATGTGAACATGAACGTCCATTCTTCCTGGTCGGAGCAACGCTGGATCTAACTTCTCTTTACGGTTCGTCGTGAATATGATAATCCTCTCGTCCCCGCAGCTCGACCACAACCCGTCGATGAAATTTAACAAACCAGATAACGTCACTTGTTTTCTTCTCGAAGATGATGGGACGACTTCTTCTTGATCTTCTTCGATCCCCGACTCTCGATCGTGAAACTGAATCGAACAATCAATATCCTCCACCACCAGAATTGAACGATTTGTCATTCCGATCAGCAGTTTCCTAAGATACGAATTGCACTGGATCTCTGTTAATTCCAAATCATACACATCAAACTTTAAGTAATTCGCCATTGCCGCGATTAAGCTTGATTTCCCAGTTCCAGGTGGGCCGTAGAGTAAGTAGCCTCTCTTCCAAGCCTTACCCACGTTCCTGTAAAACTCCTTCCTCTTCACAAACCTCTCTAGATCTCTTATAATGAAATCTTTTATCTCAGAGTCCATGGCTAGCTTCTCGAACGTGGCCGGGTGATCAAGGTTCGTCGGAATCCATAGATTCGAAACCATGTGGCCATACATATGCCGGGGGTCGAAGGTGAAGATCTTCAAAGTTTTAATCTGTTGCTTAAGCTCTTTGGCCTGGTGGAGAATATGAGGCAAGTAGGATTTGAGGACCATTTCTCTGTGTTTTTTGTGAAAACAAAGCTTGAAGGATTGAGAGGTTGATCGAAACGGCAAACGAGGGTTGCGGAAGTTCTCACTCTCGTGGTGGGTACAAACAAGGACCCAGTTAAATTGGACGCCATTGAAAGTGTCTACAACTTCTTGGTTGCTTTCCATGGTGGTGGTGATGTTATCTTCTTTCTCGGGCTTGGTGACCTTGAGTCTACGAGTGGAGGGGGAGACTTTGGTGGCAAGATAGACTTGGGCCGCATCGTAGATTTGGTTGGAGCCGAGGCCGTCCATCTCGTCGATGACCATGGAGAGTTGGGAGGAGAATCGGTTGAAGAACTTGAAAAAGCCATTATAGAAATATGATCGAAGTTCGGGAGGAAATAAGTCATTGGCAACGGAGCGAGCGAGGACGACGGTGGCGGCAACGGAGGCAGCTGCGGTAAGAAGGGCCTTGGCATTGGCAAGATTATCTGTAGAGTTGTTCAAGGCCATGGCTGGTTGGAGATAACGAAGCAAAAGAAGTATTAAAAAGAAGAGATTTGAAGGTAAATGATAATGGAATGAAATAAGAGAAGCACTAGATTTTGTTATATATAAAGATAATAGATATTAGAAATAAAAAAAATAAAAAAATAAAAATAGATATTAGAAAAACGACTCCATATGTTGTTTTCGTCGAACCATCGTTGTATTTGCATTTCATTCAATATTAGTTTGACTATTAACGTCAATGAGGGTGCAAAAAAGATTATTATACCCCCTCTTTAATTCTTGAACTTTGAGGGGTTTCTCCTTTTTTTATTACCTAAATACAATTTTTCTAAAAACTTAGAAGCAAAAAATTGAGTATTTAAATGTAAGTTTAAATTTTAAAAACAAAAAATCAAATGATTATAGAAAGGATTTAATTAGCATATTTTTGCACATTTTTGTTTGTGATAGTGTAAATTGGTTTTTCTTAAACGTTCAAGAGATAATGAAATACAAATTCTAAAATGGCAACGTGAATTTATATATCAATGATAATTTAAGTAAGTTTGTTTTTATAAATCTTTGTAGGACATCAAATATGAGATGGGAGAGAATAAAACTAATAATATTTTAGTCTTGTTTTTTTTTTTTGGTTTGCATTGATAGAAGTTTAATGAATGGTTGCCTCCTTAGGGGGTCGCGAAAAATGAATACAAATGTTGCTTAGAAGGTTGGTTCATGGTTATGAGGGATTGGTTGAGTTGTTAGAGACTCGGAAGGAAACCCAATTATATGATGAGAGCTAAATTGTGATGCTGAGCTTGTCCGTAAGAAACCTAGAAGCGAGATTGCTATATGAAAATTTTAGGGAGTTGGGGTTGAGAGGCTTACTCCTCTTCCCTCGATCTTTATCGAATATGATTCTTCAGTAGTGATGTTGACATATTTTAGAGATCTTATAGATCGAGTTCAACAATATCATTAATGTTGACATTAGAAGCTAATTCTCCTTGTTGAGTGTCTTTTTCTCATTGCTATAAATCTTGTTGAGTGTCTTTTTCTCATTGCTATAAATCTTGCAATGGTGTTGTTGATCGTTTAGCTCATTGTAAGGACATTTGGATTTATTCTTTAGAAACGTCTCCTTCCAATCTTGAAGAAAGGAGTTTGTTTTTTGGAGGGAGATTTTCCTCTCTATTATTGCCTCTACTCTGCCAGAGGATTGTAACTGTAAGGATGCTGGTTTGGTTAATAAATAAAAGGTGAGGTTGTTTAAAAAAAATTGTAAGTCTTCATATTTCCACTTTTGTAATTTTGTTGTACTTATTATATTACATGTAGTGTTAAGAAGATTAATGGTTCAAACCGCAAAAGTTTACACATGTTTGAATCCTCTGATTATTGTTGAACTACAAGAAAATTATATTAAAATTATCACTCAAGAGTCAAATTTAATTGACATAATATATGATTTGATGATAAAAAAAAAAAAAGAAAAAAAAGTGGATTTGAATCTGACTTGTTATGAAAACGGTAATCAACAATCAATCGAAGAATTAAGAAATACATAAAAGAGAAGGATTCAGAATTTACGTGGTACGGATAGAGAGGGGAAACTGTTTTATTAAGGAGGGGTAAAAAATACACAATGTCAATAATCGGAGGTAGGATTTAATTTGAATTTATATAGCACACTCTTATTAAACCATATTCCAGATAAGCCCTAATTACATAAAAGCTCATATACAAAAATAAAAATTATATCACATATTCGTTTAGATTTTAAGGATGTTGCTTTCGAACCCCACCATAAATCTCGCTCCTCCTGAGACTCTGACTAAGTAAACATTCGACATTAAATAGGGCATATCTCAACACGACCCAACCATCAATTGCTGTGGAATTAAAAAAAATATATCAATTGCTGTCGAAAAATTATACAAAAATGAAAATAGAAATAAATGTTAAGATTAAAGAAAATTCAACATCTTGATGAGTTTTGAGTGGGACCGGGACGTAACCACCAAGTTACGACTTTGGGTCGCCGCTGGCCGTTGATTGATCAGATCAAGTCTCCTCTCTGATTTAAAAAAAAAAAAAAAAAAAAAGAAGAAGAAGAAGAATTAGAAGTCTAAGTCTCCTTCATTTTCCTTGAAAAAAATAACTTGTCTATATTTCTATGTTACAATTTTTAGCTTAAACATGTATTACATTTTTTTTATTTTTTATTTTAACATCAATCCGATTCAATTTGCACGCAATATATTGCAATTTAAAATTCTTCTCTTAAATAACTTCAGTAAAAAAATATTATGTAGATTCAATCATAAAACACAGATATCAACATTAGCATAATTTCTTTCTTTCATTTTTTTTTGTTTGTTGAAAATAGCATAACTTCAGTATGTATAATTTATCAACTTACAAATTATCCATTTGAGTTTTCTTCTTCAAATCATATGCATATTATGAAACTAATTGGATCTAGATAAAAATGTCTTTTAATTTTTTATGGAGTTTGTAAGTTTTGATAAAATTATTTAACGGTTAATTTTATGCATTACTTAAACTTCATTTCCTTCAAAACTTAATTTTGATTTAAATAACCAGTTTTTATTTTAAAATTTTAAATTAGTGGATTAATTATTAGAAGTTTATGGTATAATCAACTTGAAAAGTTTGTCCAAAGAAACACGGTCCTAATTACTAAAATTCACTCTAATTGTTATTGAATTCTAAAAATAAAAATAAATTAAAAAAATCTCGAGAGTTGCCCTACACCAGTCAAATTAGACTCTAGACTCTAGCGCTAATATTAATGCTAAAAAATCTATATATTTTGACGAAGTAAAAAAGTATTAATAAATAAATATTAATATTTATTAATACTTATTGGTGTGACACCACTCAAAATAGACTTTTAGCGCCACTCAAATTAGACTTCAATAAATAAAAAGGTTAAATTATCCAATGTTCGAAATAGGAAGTTTATGTAAAATATGCCCATAAATTTTAAATAGTTTAAAAATACACTTCAATTTTAAAAAATTCTTTCAAATATATCATTACCATTTACTTTGTATGGAAACTATTAAAACTTTATTTAAAAAATATCTCTAAACTTCCAAAAAAAACTTAAAATACTTGTGAGCTCAAAAACTTAAAAAATATATTTATCAATCAATTTCTTACAAAAATATTAAAATTTTGTTTCAAATACCTAAAACAAAAAATTCGAGAATTTTTCTTAACTATATAATTAACCCTTGTAATTTTTCAAATACAAAAAAAAAAACTTGTTTTTGGAATGAATTAAAAGAAAAAAGTTAAAACATCATTTTGATCGCTCAACTATCGTCATTGTTTCATTTTGGTTCATAAACTTTCAAAAGTACAATTTTGTAAAAAGTTTTAAAATAGTTCTTAGGATTAAAAGAAGTTAACCATAATTCGAAATTTGATGAATTGGCAAGTAAATAACAATAAAAAAAATCCTAGGTGAGGTTAAAATTAATGGATTAAATAATTTTTCTTAAATTCTACCTTTTTTTTATATGTGATTGTCTGGGCCAGCTTGCTTGCATCGCGACTGATGTCATAGTACATACTGTCTAACCCTACAACATTTAGATGTCAAGAGAATTTGTAGGAAATTAATTATGGTCACTATGGATTGAACTCATCACCTTTAACATTCAAGACCCTCATTGACCAATTGAGCCATTCCATAATGGTTTTTTTTTTTTAAATTTTACCTTTTTCCTCCCTAACTTTTGATTAATGGCCGCTGAATTTCATTCTCGTCTAACCCTCTCTCTAATGGTGACGGTTTAGGTTTTCAGAACTCTAGTCTTCCATAGCCCCAGTTTATATGCTTCTTTAAATCTCTCTCTTTACCACAAACGGACCTAAACCATGTCTTCCAAATAGGTAAAATTGGGAATTAAAGTGTTGAATTAAAATTAGTCTAGTCAACATTTCGTTATGTCACTAACGTTCTATTATCTCAATTAAACGTATGGACCAAAAATCTAGGGACAAAAAATGTATTTTCTTTTCCATAAAAGAACGTTGTGAGTGTTAGTTGATCCATGACATCATTCCGTGAAAGTAAATCTATTGATTAATTTAATAAATTTTTATGTTAAATAAATTTTTGATTCAATTGGAAGTAAAATTTAGGGCATGTTTGGTAGAAGGATTAAGATTAAGTTAAACGGTATTAAGTTAAGTTGAGTGTTAAGTTAATCTGTGTTTGGTATGCAAACTTACGTAAGCTGAGTTAAGTTAAGCTGAATATCTCAACACGAATTAAGTTAAGTTGAGTGCTTTGCTCAAAAAAAAAAAAAAGTTAAGTTGAGTGTTAACTTAATTCGTGTTTGGTATGCATGTATGTATAACCTAAATTTATTAAAAGGGTGTAGCCGAGAGGAAAAACTGGACCATTCTTGACATGGTTCGAGCAATTCAAAAGTATGCCAAAGGAATTTTGGGCGGAAGCAGTGCAATGCGCAATTTATGTACAAAATCGATGTCCACATGTGAAGTTAGATGATCAGACACCACAAGAGGCATGTAATAGACATAAGCCGACAGTTTTGCATCTCAAAGTATTTTGTAGTGTGGCTTATGCACATGTACCAGATCGACAAATAAATAAACTTGAAGACAAAAGCAGGAAGTATGTATTTATTGGGTATGATGAGAAAATAAAAGGGTTCAAGCTACTCGACCAAATAAGTAAGAAGGTGATTGGTGAGTCTCGATGTGCGAATTAATGAAGAAAGCGAATGAAACTGGAACAATTCGATGGAAGTTAGAATCGAAGTTGGAGAATCACCATTCGTTGCATCAACAAGCACTATACCAGCAGATTCTTAAACTACCAATGATGCAGATGAATCGCAAACATAGAATCCAGAGTTTGCAAGATTTGTACGATGCGATGAATGAGGTACATCTTGTGTGTCTTTTGACAGATACTGCAAGTATTAGCTTTGAGGAAGCAGTGCAAGATAAGAAGTGACAAGCCGACATGGATGAAGAGATTAATGCGATTGAGCGCAATGATACATGGAAGTTGACAAAATTGTCGAATGCAAGTCAGCCAATTTTTGTAAAGTGTGTGTTCAAGAAAAAAATGAATGTGCAAGGCAAGATAGAGCGGTATAAAACGAGATACAAGTAGAAAGCAGGAATCGACTATGATGAAGTCTTTTCTCCTATCGCGAGAATGGAGACAATTCGATTACTCATTTCTCAAGTGGCTCAATTCAGATGGGCGATATTTCAAATGGATGTCAAGAAGGCATTCTTGAACAGTGTGATTGAAGAAGAAGTGTATTGAATAATAACCCGGTTATATGAAAATTGGAGAAGAGAAGAAAATACTAAAGTTGAAGAAAATGCTTTACAGATTGAAGCAAGTACCACGAGCCTGGAATACTCTCATTGATATGTATTTCAAGGATAACAGGTACAAGTAGTGTCTTTACGAGCATCCACTCTACACAAAGTAGAGTGGAGGTAATGCGATATTTGTTGCTCTTTATGTTGATGACCTTATTTTTATAGGTAACAGTGATGCAATGATAGAAGAGTTTAAAAGCATAATGATGCAAGAATTTGAGATGATAGATATGGGCTTGCTGAAGTTTTGCCTCGGTTTGGAGGTTAAACAAGAAGAGACGAATATTTTTGTATCATAGGAGCAATATGCGAAGGAGATTTTGAAGAAGTACAAGATGGCGAATTGCAACCCGATTTCAATGCTAATGAAATTAGGTACAAAACTTTCAAAGTTCGATGGAAGAGAACGAATGGATGAGAGAAGTACCAAAGTTTTGTGGGAAGCCTTCGCTATCTCACATGCACAAGGCTAGATCTCGCATTAAGTTTTGGAATTGTGAGTCGGTTCATGGAGGAGTCGATTTATTCGCATTGGAAGGCATTAAAGAAAATTATGCGATACATCCAAGGAATGATGTCACTTGAGATGTTTTATTCAAAAGTGGAAAATTACAAATTGATTGGTTACTCCGACAATGATTGGTGCAGAGACATAGACAATTGAAAAAGCAATTCGGGATATGCATTCTTTATGGGCAGCACAACATTTACTTGGCTGTCAAAGAAGCAACAGATTGTAACGCTCTTAACATGCAAAGCTGAATATGCTGCTGCTTCTTTGTGCGTATGTCATGTGGTATGGCTCACAAATTTGCTGAGCAAGATGGGCTAAAACAACTTGATGCAACCGTGATTCAAGTTGACTACAGATCATCAATTGAATTAGCAAAAAATCCAGTGACTTATGAAAGAAGCAAACACATTGATATTCGCTTTCATTTTATCCGAGATCATGTGAAGAAAAGAAGCGTGAAATTGCATCATGTGGCGAGTCAAGATCAAGTTGCGAATATTTTCACAAAACCGTTACCAAAGGTTTTGTTCGAAAAATTCAAGAAGATGATTGACATGGCGGATGGAAGAAGCATTTAAGTTTTTGGAAGAGTTTTGTTAAAATAAAACTTAAATGTTATTTTTGTTAATGGCCATAGTTAAGGAATAAATAGGTCTACAATTAAGAAATTAGTTGATTCTTAATTTAGGAATTAGTGGAAAGCATTTTTTGTACATATAAAGCCAAATATGGTTAGGAAATATAGGAGCCTTGGAGACCAAGTATTGTAATGAACTATAAATAGAGTGCTCATTCCATTGTGATAAATAGAGCAAGTGCGAGAGCAAAAAAGAACAAGAACAAAAGAGGGTGAGAAAGCCAGAGAAACTTGTAGAGAAACAAGTAGAGAAATAAAGAGAAAGCGTTTAGAGAAATTTCGGTACCTTGTCTCTCCAATCACGAAGCGAAAAGCTTGACGATTGTTTTATTATTTTGTTTATTTGCCTGTCGTTATTGAACAAATTATTATTAGAGCATTTAAAAATTGGTATTAGAGCATTTATAGGACGATGGTAGTTGAACTGAGAAATCAAAAACAAAAAATGGAAGAATATTGAAGTCCAGAAGATGAAGAAAGGCTGGGAAAAAGAATAATGAGTTTCTGACAATTGTTACCCACACACTAATCCGTGCTCCACTAAACTTTCCAACAAACACGATTTTAGAGGTTAAGTTAATTCGGGTTAACTTAACCTCTCCTCCAAACACACCCTCAGTTTTTACCACCTAAAAAACTAAAAATTAGTTCATGTGATTTAAAGAAATTTATATTTTTTTTCATTCAAAAAATAATTATGTGAGAATTCAAATTTATCCTTCATGTGAGAATTTGCAAGCTTGCCCACATCTCAAGTAAACCAGTAGAAAATTAATTGACATTCTTTGACTATTAAGTCACTCTAGAATGGTTATCAACTAATATTAAAAAAAAATGTTACTGTCAAATCATAATTAAATAAATTAAATAGATGAAAGTTAGTTATTTATATGTCAATAATAGTTATATGAATTGAGCAATTAATTGGATAAAGAAATTACATTATTTACAGGTGAATATATATAGGTGATTTACGTACTTAATTCACATTTACATTCTAATATATAGAATATTTTTAAAGTTTTATCAAAAATAAAAATTACATTATATAACAAATTTTATCGACCATAAGGATCTTTTTTAAAGCTAAACAAATAAATATAATCCTTCTTCCCCCACAGAAGAGAGACAACATGAGGGGAGAGTCTCCTCAGGAAATCAAGTCTTTCCTCCTCACAAGAGAATAAAGTATTTCAACAAAAATGATGTGCACTTAGTTAACTACCCTATTATAACTTCTATTACAATAGGAAACTCTAAAATTCCCTAAACATAGAATCAGATTATTAATATTGTTGGATTTTAAAATTTTTAAAGAGTTATCTTGGATGGCATTTATCACTTCTTGAACATTGGATTCCAGCATAATCAGAGTTGCCACAGAATCTTACTATAAAATGTTCTTGGGTTAAGGATCAGAAAAATGCCTCATTATCTGTAGAGGCAATTCTGTATAATAGACTAGTTCTCACTCAAGACCATGGTACAATTTTCTTTTTGTTGGGTTTGAGCTTCGCCTTCTTCATTTTCGTTCCTTTTTACTTCAAGAAATTCAATCAACTCGTTTAACGCTTTGTCGCCGTCATCGCTCTTCAGCAGCTGCTCCGCTACCTCGGCTGGAGTCACTTTCGTGCTCAAAATTCGTTCCTCAATATCACCAAAAAGTTTATGGTTCTCAATTCCAAGGTAATTGGACGCCAAAACCTTGAATCCACAAGGGCTACAATATGACATATGAACATGAACATCCATTCTTCCGGGGCGGAGCAATGCTGGATCCAGCTTCTCTTTATGGTTCGTCGTGAATATGATAATCCGCTCATCGCCGCAGCTCGACCACAACCCATCAATGAAATTCAACAAACCCGACAATGTCACCTGTTTTCTTCTCGGAGAATCTCCTTCCTCTGTTTCCGCCGTTCGATCGTGAAATTGAATGGAACAATCAATATCCTCCACAACTAGAATGGAACGATTCCCAATTCCCATTAACAATTTCCTAAGACCAGAATTACTCTCAAGATCTGTCAATTCCAAATCATACACATCAAATTTTAAGTAATTCGCCATTGCGGCAATCAAGCTCGATTTCCCCGTTCCCGGTGGGCCGTATAGCAAATACCCACGCTTCCAAGCCTTACCCACCTTCCTATAAAACTCCTTTCTCTTCACAAACCGCTCGAGGTCGCTCAGAATAAAATCCTTAATCTCAGTGTCCATTGCCAGCTTGTCGAGCGTGGCAGGGTGATCGAGATTGGTTGGAATCCACAAATCTGAGACGCCGCCGTATTCGATATTATTGTAGTCAGCAGTGAAGATCTTGAGGGTTTTAGTCAACTGCTTCAACTCTTTAGCTCGGAGGAGAACATGGGGCAAATAGGAATTGAGGGCCATTTGTCTATGTTTCTTGTGAAAACGGAGCTCGAATGATCTGTCAAAGTAAGTGTAGGAAGAGTGAGAGTTATTGCGATCCTGCCTCTGATTTTCGTGACAGACGAAGAACCATTGGAATTGGACGCCATTGAAGGAGTCGATAATTTCCTCGTGGGAATCCATGGTGGCGATGATGTTGTCTTCATTTTCGGGCTTGGTGAGTTTAAGTCTGGTAGTAGAGGGAGGGATTTTGGAGGCTAAATAAGTCTGAACAGATTCATAGATTTGGTTGGTGGTGAAGCCGTCCATTTCATTGATGACCATGGTGAGTTGGGATGAGAATCTGCCGAAGATGGCTCGAACGCCATTGTATAAATAATCACGGAGTTCGGAAGGGAATAAGTCGTTGGCCACGGAGCGAGCGAGGACGATGGTGGCAGCGAAGGAGGCGACGGTGGTGAGAATGGCCTTGGCGTTGGCGAGCTTTGCTTCGGCGGTGCATCCGTCGGAGGCCATGGCTGCTGTGTGAAATGACTAAAACAAGGGAAGTTGTGAGGAAGAAATGGAAATTGAGTTTGTTTAAATAAGGAAGGGAGAATGTGAAGGGAGGGTTCTTGGTTTTTTCCTTTTCGCCGACCGGTTTGACTAAACCCACGTCGTAAAAGTCTTCTCTACATTTCTTCTACTTTAATTTCCCTCCTTTAAACGTTCACTTTTTCAAAGTTCCACTTCACACTTTTTCTTTTGTTTTTTAGTTCAAAATTGCCATGTGAAAATCAAACCAAATTTGTTTATGATTATTAGTAGGGTAAAATATAAGTTTAATAATTATGTATGGAAGGAAGTTAAAGTTTAGTTTTCATGTTTCAAAAGTTAAAGTTTAGTGTTTTTATATTTTGAAAAAAGTTATAATTGAGTCTCTATAATTTAAGAAAAGTTAAAATTTATTAGTCCCTATAGTTTATAAAATATAAAAGATAGTCCTTATTATATGTAATTGTTGGGGTATCAAATACATGTAAATTCATTATTCATACATAAATTATATGATATTTTTGTTATATCAGTCACTTAATTCATAATTTGATATTTAACATATGAATAACTAACTTTCAAGTACTTAATTCACTAATTTTTTTTCAATTATAGAGACTAAATTCTCTATTTCTTCAAATCATAACTATTATGGAGTGGTCAAAGAAGATTTTGGAGTGGTTAAGATGATGAGTTCAATCCATGGTGGTCACTTATCTCATAAGGACTAAACTCTAACTTTTTTCGAATCATAGAAACTAAATTTATATTTTACCATATTAATCTATGTAAGTTGAATTAGTTAATTTTGTCAATTCTTAAATATTTTTAAAGGTATTTTTAAAATGAATAAAAATAGAAACATTACTTTATTATAGGTATTGTATAATAGTAATATAGACATGGTCAGCGGTCTTCATAAACGGACGTGTTGGGTGGAGTCGTATGGAGCAAGGTATGACTTTGGGTTGAGGCTGTGAAAGAACTGGGATTGCTTGTTGACCAAGAATTTCAAACAATAACCTTTTATAAAAATTTGCTTTTTATCCATTTATTTATTTAAAACATCCAAACTTTCATGTTTATTTACATATTTTCTAATTACTTTTTGAATGATTCTCCTTAATGATTTTTATAAATTATTTACCGAAATTCGAATAGCAGCATGTATTTTGTTCATTTATTATTGTGATGTTGATGCCCATAGATATTTGAAAAAAAAAAAAGAAACTTTGAACTAATGGAGTAAGAGTAAAATTGTTGAATGAGCTAAAGTGAATTTACTTTAAACAAAACCTTCCATCTCACTTGTGCCTCAATCCTGCAGAATTCATAGAATCTTACTTTATCGAAAATCAAACTGAATCAATTGGAGAGCAAATCTCGTGCCAACGATAGCAGTAATCGAGTAAATTGTTGCACTTAAAAAGCTTGTTGGTCATTTGGAAGTATTCTAAATTAAAATGTTATAAATTGAAAATCTCCCAAAAAAAATTGTTGAATAAAAAATTATGGCTGATCACAAATTTACTACATCATTATTTTTCTTTGAGGGTATTTGTGGCAAGGGAATGACATGTGGAGAATGAAAAGGAAGATGATGATGGGTGTTTTGGTCACTCGTAATTATTCTCTTCAAAATTACATTTTTTTTTTAATTCACATTTTTATTTTCTCCCTAATTACCTTTTATTTTTCACACATCAACTTGTAATTCTTCCAATAACTATTTCTCTCATTCATATTCATTATTTTATTTTTTCTATAATCATTTTCTTGGCTTCAAATACAAATAATCATTTTCCTCTAATAATTTCTTTCACCCTAAACACTAGGGGTGTTCAAACAACATGAAACCCGAATAAACTGAACAAACCCAACCCAATTTAACGGGTTGAGTTGAGTTAAATACATTTTTGGATTGGGTTAAGTTCAAAATCATGAAATATTCTAGGTTAGGTTGGGTCAATAATCATTTTCGGATTGAGTTGGGTCAAAGGTTGACCTACAATTAACCCAACTCAATCCGAAAATGATTATTTAGTTAAAATATAT
>JBBMKA010000026.1:7763687-7783186 GCA_037833695.1 Sechiopsis laciniata | reverse complement strand
TTTATAGTCAATATTCATAAAAATATTTAATAAAAATATAAAGTTTAGATAAACTGGCACGTAGGTTTAGATAAACGGGCACACAAGTTTAGGTAACCACCGTTGACAAACACGGGTTAGGTTATTATAACCAACCCGGCCGTTTATATAAACGGTGCCCCAAACAAACCCTTGTAGTCCATTGACTGAAATGGGCTTGGTAATTTGATTTCCAAAACATTTCAAAGCCCGAATGAAAACTTACCATCTAGAAAACAATTATAGATTCGATCACCTTCAAAAAAATTTAGCAAATGTTTTCCTTTCCACCCGTAATTTAATAAGTATTTTTAGATATTTTTTAGAGTTTTTTTTAATTTTTTTTTTTAATTTTGTAAATAGACCACATTTGAAAAGTATTTATAAATATAGGTTTCTGAAAAAATATTAGCAAAAATGGAGTTTCGTTAATGATATTATTAAATCAGTAAAAATTACAACAATACCTATCTATTATTGTTTCATCATTTCGGAAACAATTTTCAAAATAGGAAATATTCTTCTCATTTCATACCCACTAGGCGTGAATTTTGGGGGCATTAATTAGGAGAAACCGTCAAACAAAATCAAACCGTCTTTTCATCTTCTTTTTTTTCAAATCGCGTTTCCTTCATTTCCTTTCTCCTTTCAGAATTTTTGTCATTGTTGTGGAAGACTCTCGGAAGACTGTGGGTTTCAAAGAGAATCGTACGGTCCCTTCAATACTTTTCGATTACTGAAGATAGGAATCCGAAACTTGCGCACAGACAAAGTGAAAGCACTCATACAGATGTGTGAAAACTGTACAGTGTAGTTTGTGAAGACAGTACAAATTGTATAATAAATACTAGTTTGCAAGTGGTCTTCATCCCACTGACCACTATGTGCAATACAAATTGAAATGCTTGAAGAACCTATAAGGAGAAGTTGTACAGTATCACTAACATGTCCTAACACTACTGTAATATATTATTATCCGTGTAATATAAATGTGTAAACAATATGGTATTGTAGAATGAAAATATAATGTATACAATAGGAGTTTGGAAGATGTACTAAATATGAATATAATGAATAGAAAACATTGGATGTACTGTATAAGTGATATAGGATGTAGCATGCTATATGTGAACATATAGAGTACTATATACATTATAAAATCTTGTAAATGTGTGTAAAATCAAGTATAATAGTACATGGCAATCTGAGTCCGTAAATTATATTGTAAAACATATAAGTATGAGACATATCGAATCAGGATTAAAGACATGGTACAAGATGGATTTCTTATGACTATAATGCACATAAATTACTAAAATGGAATAAAGACATACCATATTATACCATCTGAGACATATCAGATCATGATTAAGGGAAAATGAGCAGTAAGTTTTGAATTGTGATGAAATGAAGAGAATTCAGAAAGAAAAACAAATAGGAAGCTTTGAATGATTGCAATGTATAACAGCTACTGGGAAGCTGAAGGATTGAATGACTGAAATGGAAGGTAACTACCGTCTGGTCGAAAAACAGTGGTTGACAAAAAAATAACAGGTCGCCGGAATGTATGGAGGTAGAAGTTTTCTCACTGGAGAATCAAGGAAAGGCTTGGAGGATTGAAGATCGAGGAAGACAACTCACACGAAAATGGAATAGGAATAAAGATGTGAGGGAATTAGACAAATCACTTAAAATTTCATAACATTAATTTGACATTTAAGATGATATGTATTTTCTAAGATGGAAAGTATGAAAAAGGCATTTGGAATTTGAAATGAAAGCAAAAATGAATAGAAGGGCAAAGTGGTATTTATTTAAAATGTTTAATTTTGAATTAAAAAATTAAAAATAAAAATGCAAAACAAAACTTGACCACCTATTTTTGCAAATATTTCTTAAAGGTGGTCTATTTAATACAATTTCCCTACTTTTTATATTATAATAAATATTTATAATATAATATTTGAACGTATTTATTATTATGGATGCAAATATTTTAGAATTTGTATACGTTCGTAATTAATTTGTTAGAAAAGTTCATTTAATACTAAAATTGAAGGGTGAGATCCCCTCTTCAATTGTTGATTTGATTTCACTTGAAAATGTTTGTGCTTTAAGAAATTAAAATAAAAATCGTAGTAGGAATGATAAATCATTTGTTGAAAATGAAAGGAAAAAAAGTAAAGGAAGAGAGACAAGGAAGAAAATGAAATGAAGACATGAAAAAATACACCTAATCTATTTGAATTATTTTTATTATTATTTTCTCGTTAGTTCATCAAATTTCAAATCATGGTTAACTTTTCACTTTTAATCTTTTTTTATTTTATTTCAAAGACCATTTTAAGTTTTTGTCAAAGTTGAGGAAACAAAATTTTTAAAACATGTGTACATTTTTTCTGTATTTTCTTGGTATGTGGTTATGCTGTCAAAATTTCTCAAAATCATATCTTTAAAGTTTCAAATATTTTTTACAATTGTAATTACTTTTCAAGTTGACTAATTCATCTTTCATTCTATATTTTTACAAATGATGCACATTAAAACCAATCACTTCTGATGGAATTAACAAAGATATGAAGATTTGTAATCTTTTGAGACATGATAGAGGATGGAGTGAGGAAAAAATTAGACAACTCTTTTGCCAGGATGATGTGAACCAAATCCTTCGCCTACAAAGACCAAAATTTGTGGGGAAGATAAGATCATCTGGCACTATGAGAAAAATGGTACTTTTTAGAGCAAATCAGCCAATTGGCTTGAAATCCAATTGAGGGGGGAACCTTTTTCATCAAATGACGACACCTCGAGAAGCTGGTGGAACTTTTTATGGAATGCAAAAATGTCAAATAAGGTAAAAATTATCATTTTGAGTCTTTTTAATAATTTTGTACCTGTGCATGTCTAATTAAAAGAGGAATTGAGGAAGATGCACTTTGTCAGTGTTGCCATATTGAGGAGAAAACTCTCTTTCACGCCTTATAGGATCGGAAGCAAGCAAAGAAGTTTTGGAAGCCTTCTTCTTTTTTTCATCTAGGTCTCCCTAACCATGTGATTGTTCTCGAGGATTTGCTCTTATGGTTTTGTAAAATTTTTAAATCTTTGCAAATGGAAGAGTCCTTGATGTGGAGGATTTATCTAGAGTTTCATACGAAATTTGAAAGTCTTTATGGGCAAAACAATCAAGATGTTATGAAAACAACAATCAACAATCAATCGAAAAACAATAAAAAAAAACGTAAAAGAAGAACACCAGAATTACGTAGTTCACTAACGTTGTGTTTGCTAATCTACGGGCAGATGAGAGAATATTTTTATTACTTTAGGAGATGAGAATACATATATTTTGGGTCTATTGAAATTAGGGGGCTTACCAAGCTTATATAGAGCACTATCTTAAATCCTATTACAAATAGGGGTAAATACGTAGAAGCCCAAATCCTATTCCATTTAGGTATAGAATAACTTAAATCCTATTCCAATTAGGTTTAGGTTCAAGGCATATCTCAACAAATCTCCACCTTGACTTGAACTCTCCTTCAAATCAACCAGATGTATACCAGACGTATACCAGATGTTTCTCCCTCTGCCTCAGATGGTCCCCTTAGGGACCTCAATAACTGTAAAGGTTCAGCAAGTCCAAACAATGTTGGAACTTGCCATGTAACACTGCCTTGGTGAACATATCAGCAGGATTATCAGCAGTGCCCACTTTCAAAACATTTACCCTATTTTCTGACACACTACATGAAACAACTTCTTTATAGGTAGATGGTTCATAAGTATCCACCTCTTCAGCAACCTGTAGTGCATAAGCAACCATATCCTCAAAATCATATCTATTTGGAGGTCGAACACCAGTTCTTCTAGCTCTATCAAGGGCTATACTTGGTTGTCTGACTTCCTTTCTAGAAGATTTTTCAGTGGTATCAGTTTCTGTGACAATTTTTGTAGTAGTACCTTGCATATCTGACTCATCTATTATAGCATGTTGATCCATTTCTCCACCTTGGTGCTGTGATTCACCTTTATTTGAATTGAATTGCAGCTCCACCTTTTTATCAACACCACTATTATCCCCTACATCCGTAGATTATGCAACGAAGTTGTATGTAGAATTTTCATCAAAAGTTACATTTCGACTGTGAATAACTCTATTCTCAGAAAGAGACCATATTTTGTACCCCTTAACTCCATTTCCATAACCTACAAAAACATATTTTTTTGCTCTTGGCTCTAATTTGCCCTCACTGACATGATAATAAACATTACAACAAAAAACTTTTAACAAAGAGTAATCTGGAGGCTTGCCAGACCATACCTCGTATGGTATCTTACAGTCAATGCCTGTGTGAGGCCTCCGGTTAACTAGATAGCACACTGTATTAACTGCTTCTGCCTAAAACCTTCTAGCTAACCCAGCATTTGAGAGCATGCATCTTGCTCTTTCTAGTAAAGTTCGGTTCATACGTTCTACTACCCCATTCTGTTGAGGTGTGTCATTTCTAGTATGATGTCGAACAATCTCCTCATCTTTGCAGAATTCATTAAACTCAGAATTGCAAAACTCAAGGCCATTATTTGTTCTAAATCTCTTAATCTTCTTCCCTGTTTGATTTTCCACCATAACCTTCTACTACTTGAAATTCTTGAAGGCTTCACCTTTGTGCTTTAACATGAATATCCAAGTCATTCTTGAATAATCATCAATAATTGACAAAAAAAATACCTGCTACCTCTAATTGATTCAACTTGTGAAGGACCCAAACAGTCAATGTGGATATAATCAAGCGTACCCTTGGTACAGTGGACTCCCTTAGAAAACTTTCTACGACGTTGTTTCCCAAACACACAGTGTTCATAGAATCTCAGATCCTGCACCTTGTGTCCACATAGAAGATCTATTTTTAACAAGATCTGCATTCTCCTTTCACTCATATGATCAAGTCTCATATGCCATATTTTTGAACTGCAGTCAATGCCACTGCAGCTAAACCAATAAACATTGAACCAGCCAGAAAATACAGAGTTCCACATTTTATACCTTTCAGAATTACCTTTGAATCTTTGCAGACATACATCACTCCACCTTCACCTTTGAAATTAAACCTTTGCTGTCCAATATACTTAAAGATATCAGACTTTTCGTCATTAGCAGAACATGTCTAACATCATTCAAAGTGTAGAACACTCCATCGTGTGTTCGTATTCTGATTGAGCCGATTTCAACTACTTTGCAGACTGAACTGTTTACCATAGACACATTACCTCCATCAATCTGCTCATACGTAAAAAACCACTCCCTGTTTGAACACATATGATACGATGCCCCTGAATCAAGAACCCACACATCTTTGGAATATGTGTGTTCATTTACACTTAAGACCAAATCTTCTTCTGAACTGCCATCAACTTCTACTACGGCTGCTGAACCTTCATTTTTATCGGTCTGATTCCAACTATTGCGAGGAAATTTGCGCTTTCAATGTCCCTTCTTCTTGCAGTAAGCACAAATGTCATTTGTCATGGAATTATAAGGCTTCGAGCCTTTAGGAGGCTGGACAACTTCCTTTGACTTCTTCTTCCTAGGTTTTCCATGACCTTTGCTTCCTATTGCAGCCAACCTAGATGCTGAACTTTCTGTTGTACCTGAACCAGCGGCCATGTGACGGCCTACTCTAGTAAGAAGAGTTTCTTCACTTCCTCAAGAGACAACCTATCTTTACCCGCAATAAACGAATCCACAAAATTCTCATATTGCAGCTGCAAAGAAACCAACAGAATTAAGGCAGCATCCTCATCATCTACCTTAACCTCAATATTACGCAGATCCATTAATATTGTGTTTAACCTATCTAGATGATCTTTAAGAAGCGTACCTTCACCCATACAGAGGCTAAATAACCGTTGCTTTAAAAGCAACTTTTTGGTTAAAGACTTCGTCATGTAGAGACTCTCGAGCTTCAACCACAAACCAGTAGCCTTCCTTTCATCAGCGACCTTAGCGATGATGTCATCTGCCAAACATAACATGATTGTCGAATGAGCCTTCTCCTCTAGACTCATCAACTCGTCGTCATCGTTTACATTCTGATTCTTCCATTTGGCAGAGGCTTCCATAATTCCTGTTGCTTTAACAAGGCTCGTATATTGATTTGTCACAAACCAAAACTGTTCCCTCTAGTATACTTGTCGATCTTCACGTTTAGACCAGACATCTCGATTCTATTGTTGAAAAACAAATGCGGAAAAATGAACTCTAGGCTATGATACCACTTGTTAAGGGACGAAAAACCTACCCAAATCTCCACAATGGTATGATATTATCCACTTTGGGCCTAGGCCCTCATGGCTTTATTTTTTGGCTTCTCCCAAAAGGCCTCATACCAAATGAGATGTTTGTCTTCTTTTATAAACCCAAGATCCACTCCTTATTTAACCAATGTGGGATTCTACAACACTTTGTTTGTATTCTCAACAACATCTCAATGATTATGATTATTGTTTGGAGTACATCAAGGATTTTAGAATAGCGAACCAATTAACGAAGACGAGCATGGAAAATCAGAGAACTCCAGGAAGATGGAAGGCGCCTTTACAACCTAATTACAAAATAAATGTAGATGCAATCACCAATGTTAACGAGAATCGAAGTGGAATAGGGCTAATTATTAGAAATTGGAGGGCAAAGTTATGTTTGTTGTTTCAAAACCAATCATACGGATTGTAGATGCAGATTATGTGGAAGCTATGACTCATGAAGTTGTGGAGAACGCTTTAACGTGGGTTTCAAAACAGTTGAGGTTGAATCCGATGCCTTACAGTTGATACATTTACTAAAAAAATGGCCTAATGATCTTTCGGAAGTGGGGAGAATCGTTGAAGAAACTCTAAGGTTAACACGCAATTTCGAACACATTGATTTTTAATGGATTGGACGAGATGCTAACAAGTTAGCCCATAATCTTGCTCGGTTTGCGGCTGTCGAGGTCGAAGAAGATCAATAAGTGGAAGATTTACCTGATTTTTTGTAGAAACTGTTATTTGGATGAATTAGTGAAAAATCTACCCATTTGTGCGGGAAATTCAACTTCTGTGTAATTGTCAACTTCATTACTTTATCAAAAAAACATTCTTCCTTATATTTGTAGCACAATTTCTAAAATAATTTATCTATATCTCATAATTTCTATCTGTGATAGAACTCTATCACTTATTGAATTCTATCGGTGATAGAACTCAATTCAAATTTTGTGTTATAAATAAATTACTTTTGATTTTATCATGCTATAGATTGAAATACTTTGCTTTTTATTATACATGCAAAATCCCTAAAAAAACATGGCCAAAAGATATACTTACAATAAAGGTCATAAATTCAAATATACTCTTTCAATTCTCGTTGACCCTAAAATAATAAAAATAATAATATTTTTTCTAAATTATTTTGTTCTTTCAAATATACTCTTTCAATTTTCGTTGACCCTAAAATAATAAAAATAATAATATTTTTTCTAAATTATTTTGTTCTTTGCAAATGATTTGGATTTTTTAAATGATTTATGCTCGAATAAAAACATCATAGCATAGGGGAAAATGTAAAAAAAACAAAAAACAAAAAACAAAAAAACAAAGAAACATATGAAAAAAGTCTTAAAAAATAATTGAGAATAATATTTTTTAGTACAACAATATTTTGGAGGATTCTCCTATGATCTCTAGGTATAAGTATAAATTTCAATTGTGATTCCATAATTTTTATTGGAAAACTATCTGTGAATCAATTATCGTATTGCTATTTTTTTTTTTTTTTTTTTTGTATAAAAGAAAAGAAAAGAAAAAAAGATGATGAGATGATGATGTTAAATAGTGAAAAAGGAGATAATCGTCGATAAGAGTACATGATATGATTCTCCAACTACTGATATTGAAAAAGATCGAGAAGACGAAGCATGAAATTAATAATGGAAAAATGGAAAATTGGAAAGTTAGAGCAATCCAAAGTAGAGCCAAGTATGTGATTGATGCGACCAGAATCAAAAGCATATTATTTAGCACCACAAAAGGAAAGGATATAAATAATAAAGATTTAAACCAAAAAGTCATTGTCAGTTGAAAATACATAAATATGTTTATGATATTTTAATTATTAGGCGAAAATTAATTAGAATTAGATGCAATTGAACATTTTTTTTTTGAAATCGCAATTTAACAACTCAAACTTGCGTATGATGTCATTTGAATATTATTATTTTATATGAATTTATATTTTTCTTAATGGTAACTATTTGTCTTACTCTCACCTAACTCATCCAGCTCAATGTATTCCTTATATGCATCCCCATCCATTCCAATTAGGTTGGGTTATCAATTTTTTTTAATTTAAATATAAAAAAGTACTACCACTATCAAATAAATGCGAGCCAAATATTATGACGGTAATGTTGAACTTATTACTACCAACGCGTCACTTACCTTTTCAATTTATTTTCGAATCTTATAAAAGTCAATATAAAAATTAATCCAACTCATGAACATTTCATTTTTTTGAAACTTAATTTAAATAAATTGATAATTTAATTCAAACTCGTCAAACTGAATTGAGTTGATAAGAATTATTTAAATTCGTGAATTTTTTAAACACCGATAGGAAAAACCATAAAATCCACTTGACCCAACACAAATTCTAATCAATAACTCAGGCTGTTTGTTATCTCTTAATTTATATACCATAATTTTAAGGAAGTACATAAACTTTTTAAACAAATTTCAAAAACAAAAACAAGTTACACCTTCTTCCAAAATAGACGAGCTCGCCACTAAAACCTCTTAGCATATCTCAATCTGTAAACTCCAAGGTCCCAAAAGTCAACTTCAATGGGGATTTGCTGATATCCAAGACTGAGTAACCACGATCAAAATTGTTGGTTAATATAATTAAATTTACCCCAATCCAACAAAAATCATAGCCTTCATAATTCAACAAATCTAGGCTTTTGGGTTGATTGACTGTTTAACATAATTCAACAAAAACCATAGCCTTCATTCCACACAAACCATGCCCGTAACACAGCCAAAAAAACCTAGTCTAACAACATATTGCATGCGTTAATAACCTCGAAATCTATGACTCGAGTCTTCCGGTCTCTAAAAAAAAGAAAAAAAAAGTCATCCGTATAACAATTTATCAAAAATATAAATCAGAATAACTAAAGAGGGGAAAAGAACCAATAAATATTATCATTCCAGCTTTAATGATTTTTAATTAGGATATAATCAAAGATTAGAACAATTTGTCCCATCATTTAATCAAGTCAGAGTAGAGCCCTTGCGCACACACAAAAGAAAGATTGAATAATTCGTACAAGAAATGAAAGACTCCATAATCTAAATAGATTTTGAAACGGTTAGTGATGGAAATTTTGATCCTTTCTTTCTGAGTTTCTAATGGAGGGCTCAAAAGTTGATGATTAGTGAGATAAACATAGACACAGAGGAGAGAGAGATAGAATAATTGGGATGAGCACATGTAAGACAGGAAATCCAATAAGGTTCATCTTCAAAAAATATATGTAAATTGAGTTGGAAATTGGGACCCTTGAAAGGAAACACACAAGCATTCCACCGAAGCAAGGAGCTGTTTATGGTCATGGCCGGCCACAAAACTCCAACCTGTCTTTATCACTTCACTTTCAGAGTTGTTATCATCTTACGTTAGCACTTTGCTCACAACCTACTATAGATCCAGTGTTCGGACCAACTTATGCACACTTCGACTATTTTTTTACGAGATATAGACACTGTACTTAAGGTAACCACGCTCGTTCCTAGACTAGGGATCGAGAAAAATCAAAGGAATGAATACACGGGAGGTGTCTATAAATTAATGTCACAAGTGAGTCTTGAACCTGGGACCTTGATGAGAATACACCTTCAAAATCCAAGTTTTTGACCATTGCACCGCCCCTTGGGGACAGTCCAATTGTATGATCTAGATTCGAAAAACAAAAACAATAAACACAAATAACAATCACGCAAACTTTTCGCTTCGAGATTGGAGAGAAAATGCACACAACAATTACTCTAAAACACTTTCTTTTATTTCTCAACTAAACTTTCTCTATAACTCTCTACACAACTTTTCCTATCTCCACTCTGTTTTGCTCTACGATTGTCTCTACAATTCACAATGAAGGAACTCTCTATTTATAATCTATTACAAACTTGGTCTCCAAATTCTTTCCCATAAGTATTTCCCACTAATTGCTAAAACAATAAAATCTTCTAATTCCTTAATTACTCTCCTAAATTGACAATCCATTAATTCCTTAATTGTCTACCCACTAATTCCTAAATTAATTATTCCATATTCCAAAAATACATTTAAGTTTATTCCAACAAAACTCCTCCAAAAACTTAAATGCTCTTGCCATCCGCCATGCCAATCATCTTCTTGAATTTCTCGAACAATACTTTCGGCAACGACTTTAAAAATATATGCAACTTGATCCTTGCTTGCTTCAACTCCTTCCAATGCTAATAAACCGACTCTTCCATGAATCGATTAACAATGCCAATGCTTAATGCGAGATCTGTTCTCGCAACGAGAGCAAAAACTTCATCATAATCAATTCCTGACTTCTGCTTGTATCCCTTTGCAACAGGTCGCGCTTTGTCCCACTCTATCTTCCCTTACACATTTATCTTCTTTTTAAATTCTCACTTCACACCAATCGGCTGACTTGCATTCGGCAATTCTGTCAACTTCCATGTATCATTGCCCTCTATTGCATTAATCTCTCCATCCATTGCGGTTTGTCACTTCTTGTCTCGCACTGATTCCTCAAAGTTAATATCTTCCGCATCTACTAAAAGACAAACAAGATGTACCTCATTTTTCGCATCGTACAATTCTTGCAAACTCCGCATTCTAGGTTGTTGCGGTTTTTCTTCTTCTTCTTCAACTGTTTCAGCTCTTGGCGTACAAGTTGATGCAACGACTGGTAATTCTCCAACTTCGACGCTGACTTCCATCGAATTGTTCATGTCCCATTCGTTTTCTTCATTTACTCGCAAACACTTTTCTCGTATGCTTGTCAAATTCAATTTATACATGCGATTTCTTCCCATCTCTACTCGAGCGATTAAACGTTATTTCTTGTTCCTCAAATGAAACAACCGGTCTTTCAAAAATACATAATAACCCTTTTCTCTGTAAGTTCCCCCAAACTCAAAATATTTGTTTAGAGATCTGATACATAATAAACATCCTAGATTGACCCTGTCAAGCCATTCTTCTGCACACAAAAAATCGTACATTTGCCTTTTACCTTTACTTTCGAAGCATCGCCAAAAGAAACATGACAACCTTTAATTTTATGCATCTCTTTGAAAAGATGATTGTGTCCGCACATATGGTTGCTTGCCCCTGAGTCGAGATACCACACAGCTTCATCATTGTCGCTTCCTTCTTTATGCGCTATTAAAAAAGTACACCATCATTCGCATTGTTTTCTATTGTTAAGTTGCTTGTTTCTTCAGCCATTTTATCTGCACGATAATCTCTCGCAAAATGCCCTTCTACACCGCAATTGTAGCATTTGTCAGAATAGCAATCACTCGCATAGTGACCATACTTGTGACACTTGTAGCATTCAATATTTGACTGATTCGATCTACCGCCTCTTCCTGGACCGCATTCTCTTCTGCGCCAAGTCGCTTGACTCGTATGTTCCTTCTCCACATTATAACTGTCGCTTTGACTACTGCAACCATATCCACGACCTCCGCGGCCTCTACTCTGAAATTGTTTAGAATAAAGTACCTTTTCATCTTTGATCGACGCCTTGGATTGAAGCATTTGCTCCAGCGTTTCCTTTTTCTTCTTGTTCTTGCGTTGCTCGTGTGCTTCAAGAAAACCAGCAAACTCGTCAACAGTGAGCGTTGCAAGGTCCTTCGATTCCTCTATTGTGCCCACCACATTCTCAAAATTATCCGTCAATGATCTCAAAATCTTTTCAACAACTCGCGCATCTGTTAGCTTTTCACCATTGCTATTGTGTTGATTCACCACCGTCTGTACATGCGTGATGTAGTCAGATAAGCTTTCTGACTTCTTCATCTTTATGCTTTCCAACTCGTCGCAAAGAGTCTGGAGACGCACTTGTTTCACTCGGTCGGCTCCTTTGAACACTTTCTCTAAAGTGTCCACGCTTCTTTTGAAGTAGTTGCACTCGCAATCTTCTCAAAGTCCGATTCACCCACTGCTCGCACATCATATACAGTGTCGTTTTATCCTTTGATCACGTCTCTTTCAACGCTTTGGTTTGAGCCACCGTATAACTCGCGGTATTCTCTGGTTCTATGAAACCTTCTTCGACCACTTCCCATGCATCATGAGATCCAAGTAGCGCTTTCATTTGAATGTTCCAATTCTCGTAATTTGCCTTCGTCAATTGTGGCAGCGATAATTACCCATTACGTTCGCCATCGGCTCTGATACCAATTTGTAAGATTTAGATTCGAAAAACAAAAACAATAAACACAAATGACAATCGCGCAAGCTTTTCGCTTCGAGATTGGAGAAACAATGCACCCAACAATTTCTCTGAAACACTTTCCTTTATTTCTCAGTTAAAGTTTCTCAATAACTCTCTACACAACTTTTTCTCTCTTCACTATCTTTTGCTCTACGATTATCTCTACAATTCATAATGAACGAACTCTCTATTTATAGCCTATTACAAACTTGGTCTCCAAGTTCTTTCTATAAGTATTTCCCACTAATTGCTAAAACAATAAAATCTTCTAATTCCTTAATTACTCTCCTTTGACAATCTATTAATTCTTTAATTGTATACCCACTAATTCTTAAATTAATTATTCCATATTCCAAAAATACATTTAAGTTTATTTCAACACCAATAACATTTGAATATTACAAAAATTACTAGAAAATTATTTCTTAAATAGGTGATGGCTCGTAATCTCTTAGAACCTCAAAATCATCTTTGACTACTGGATCAACCCATGATGATTTAGGGATCCAGGTTTATTGGTTTTTTGGTTCCTCTTCTACCATCATTTTCATATCTAAAGTACCTAGCAGAGTTGACCTGACAGACTATGAACCTACCTGGTGGGTTTAAGCCAAGTATCCTTAAATTCTCTAAGTGGGTCCCTTTCATTTTTCATTTATGATCGGAATTTCCAAGGATAATCAACCTCCCCCACTCCCTGTCTACTCCACTTAGCCTCATAATAATAAGGACCTCTCAGCCAGTACCCACCTTTTCACTATGTAACTCAACCATCAACTGACTTTCTCAATCCTGTTCTTCTGTATAGTTCAACATCAATTCTCCATATTCATATTCGCCTATCAAAATCAACTCGAAAGAGACCTTCACTTTTCTGTTTCGAGGTGGAAAAGGGAAAGCCTTTAGCACTAACTGTCGAAATAGGATTTGGGAGAACACCGCATGTTTGGTGTTCCAACTTGTATGGATATTAAATCACACAATTAAACTAAGTTTTCGAATCAAATCTCCACTTCAATCCTAGATAGGATTTATACAGTTTTCAGCAACTCTCATTTTAACAATTCAACTACTGTTAATTGCTCCTTTGTACCTAAGGTTTTGTATAGACTAATATTTTTGACGATGCAAGGTAGAGAAAAAAGTTTGAGAGAGAGGGAGACAAAAAGAGGCTAAAGATAAGAGGAGGCTTAATAATCAAATCATGCTAACAATAACCTCATCACTATTATATTGTCAAACCGAATTATCAGTGCACAAAATATAAAATGAAGAAAGATAAATAGAAAAGCCAAAACAAGTAATTAGGATCCAATCAACAATTAAAGCCGAATATAAATGCTCAATCCACAAGTATAGTCCGATTGATCTCCATCAAACATAATGTTGGTGGCATCGAAGGAGTCTTTAATTATACATTAGAAGCATTTAGTTTGACCCCATATAAACATCAAATCTATATATATTGCAATCAAAACTATAAAATAAAGTGACTGGTCATACTGTCCACTATATGAGAAGTATATTCTATTGGAAAACAACATAATAGACCCCAACATGAATTGAAGATTAAACATGGGTGGATGTAATATAATGTGTCCTTTTTGTGGCATGGATCTTTCTATTTTCATGCCTAAGCATCCAAGGATTTACATTGGAAATCATTTAAATATATACCAGATCTTATCTTGTTGAACACTCTGGCCCTCCTTTCCCTATAATTATTTATTGAAGCATCTAGGAAGAGCAATCCCACCACATTGGAATCATTCAACTGTCTTCATCAATAGTCAATATAGATTGTTAATGAAAAGTTGAAGATGTTGTGGATGGAAGAGTTTGTGTTCTTGGCTCTAAACTCTTTACACACTGCAGTGGCTGCAGTTTTTTCCATAGCTGTTTTAGTGTTGGTTTCAAAAGTTTGGTGGAAATTGAGGGGCAAGAATGTTGGAGGAATTCCTGGTCACTTGGGGTTACCTTTTGTAGGAGAAACCTTCTCTTTTTTTTCTGCTATTAACAGTACCAAAGGGTGTTACCACTTTGTCAGGCTCCGCCGGTTATGGTTAGTGGTTTCTTTCCCCCATGGTGATTATGGATATTCTTTACACAAGTACTGTTCTCAGTATGACTTCTAATATTCCTTAAATATGATTCTAATTCTCCCCATCCAAGATCATCAAGTTTGAATCATTTCTCTGAACTTTTTAGATTATAAAGTTCAAGATGATTTCTTTAACTCCTAATCTGATCATAATTTTAAAACTTTTGGCTACAAAACTAGACTTTGCCTATCATACATAGCATATGAGTCAACTCCATTGAGTTACATTCCTATTTGGAAGGTACATGCATATACATACATATATACATGTCTACATACATTAGCATATACATCCTTGGCAGTTTAGAACATGGAATTGATGACTAATGAAACTAAACCAGGCATGGTAGATGGTTCAAGACAAGGCTATTTGGAAAGATCCATGTGTTTGTTCCAAGTACAGAAGGTGCAAAAGCAATATTTGCCAATGATTTTGTCCAATTCAACAAGGGATACGTGAAATCGATGGCAGACGCTGTTGGAGAGAAGAGTTTACTCTGTGTATCCCATGAGAACCACAGAAGGATTAGGCGTCTTCTAGCTCATCCTTTTTCCATGACTTCTCTGTCTAAGTTTGTCAAAGAATTTGATGACATGCTCTCCAAAAGGCTAAAGAAAGTAGTAAAAGATGGGAAAAGCTTTGTACTGCTAGATTTTAGCATGAAGGTTAAAGAAAAAAAAAATATAGTCATGTTTCTCAAACTTTTCTGTTCGACTGCAGCCTAACATATCTTATCTTGATGATCCGCAGATAACATTCGATTCAATGTGCAATATGCTAATGAGTCTAAGAGACGAATATACACTCAGACAGATCGAGAAAGACTGTATAGCCGTCTCTGATGCCATGCTATCTTTCCCATTCATGATTCCAGGAACTAGATACTACAAAGGTATCAAGGTAAAGTCAGTAGCTTCAAGTTATAGGCACCAAATTTACGTTGACATTACAACTTAACAGAGATTTTTGGTTTCATTCAACTTTAGAAACATATATACTAATTACCAATAAGTTGAGCAGGCACGAAACCGACTCATGGATAGGTTTAGAGAGATAATTTCGAGGCGGCGGAGGGGAGAGGAGTCGCCAGAAGACTTTTTGCAGTCAATGTTACAGAGAGATGCATATGATCTTGATGAAAAACTAGACGATTCAGAGATAATGGATAACCTTTTGACACTGATAATAGCTGGCCAAACTACCACAGCTGCTGCTATGATGTGGAGTATCAAGTTCCTGGACGAGAACAGAGAGGCCCAAGAAAGACTGCGGGTAAGATCAACAACCTGTTAAGTTACTTTACAAAAAAGCTAGCAAACGTTACTCATAATCCATGGCTCTTCAAATCTCCAGGAAGAACAATTGTCAATTCTACAAAAGAAGGAAGATGGAGAATTGCTTACCCTTGAAGATCTAAACAAAATGTCCTACGGTTCAAAGGTTATAATAAGCAACCTCAATTTGTTCTTATTTTGCAAAAGTAGACAGAGTGCTTCAGATTGTAAATAATTTCCTTGACAACTTAATTTTCATGCACATTGCAGGTCGTCAAAGAGACGTTGAGAATGTCCAATGTTTTGCTGTGGTTTCCTCGTGTGGCACTAACGGATTGCAGATTAGAAGGCACGTTTCTCCTTTATATTCATTCTTTCTCATCTTACCTTTTGATATTTCAATATTGTTAGAAAAGGAAGATGATTTCTGTAGAACTATTTCTGCAGCTAGAATTATACAGATACACGTATAAAGAAAAGCAATCTATTCTATTAGTAAACAGTAGAAAGGATGCCATGTGAAGTTGATCTGCAGTTTTTGAACAAATTGATTCTGACAGAGGGAATCAAACTCATTTTGCACGTGACATGCAGGTTTTGAAATAAGGAAAGGATGGCATGTGAACATCGACGCCACGTGCATTCATCATGACCCAGATTTGTACAAGGACCCCATGCAATTCAACCCTTCCAGATTTGATGTATCTAGCTACAACCAATCACTGTTTTTTGTTCTTTTTTTTCCTTTTCTTTGGGTACTAAACATATATGGTTCGTGCACTTTGAATAACTCCAGGAAACTCAAAAGCCATACAGTTTCATACCTTTTGGATCTGGACCGAGGACCTGTCTAGGTATTAACATGGCCAAATTAACAATGTTGGTCTTCTTGCACAGAATGACTGGAGGGTACAAGTGAGTTTATACATTCTTAAAGCAGCAGGCATTTCATCATGTTCCAAGATATCATTCACGATTTTTCCTTCTTATCCTTAGCATAATTATCTTGCTACTGTATTGGTTAGGTGGACGGTTGATGATCTAGATCCTTGCCTTGAAAAGAAAGCACATATCCCTAGGCTGAGAAGCGGCTGTCCTATTACTTTGAAGAACTTGTGAGATTGTACACAAGCATCGATGTGAGATCAACTTTATCACAGGTATAGGTGGAGAAGTGCCACGATTGTAATGCTTGGTAATTAGATAGTTTAAATGTCTTACAAATGTGAGGAAGCAGGTATCATCATGGCCCCTAGTTACCCCCTTCTGTCATGCATCAATTAAAAGCAAACCAGAAAACAAAAAGAAAAAGGAAAAATGAAGTTTGCAACACCTACAGTGGGAACTCCTCACTCCATATGATGTGTTTTGTCTTTTTTTGATAAAGATCTATCACTGAAGTCAATATAAATTTCGATGTAATTTGAAAAAACCAAGTTAACTTAAGAGTTCCTACTTGACATGCACTCGATGAGTCAATATTTTAATCTCTATGATCAATATGTGTTTTGCTTGAAAACGTCAAATTTACATTAATATATGAGCCCATGTCAATTCAAATCAAACCCCCTTGCACCAGAACAAGACAAGGGAGATTCAAATTGATCGTAAAAGGCTCAAACTCTAACAAATGAGAGAGCTTTCTGCCTTTATTTCCTAACTGTGGTAATATTTGTTTGTATAACAACATAATCCCAACTTATGATATATTCTCCAAGTGTTGAGTGTTGGTGCAAGGGGCAGGGTTATAGAATGTTCATATATTTCAGTGCAGCAAACTAGTTAGCCAAGTTCTAAAAACAAATCAACCAGCAATGAAGTTAGTAGATAATACCTCCATGACAGAGAACTAAGACATTAGGATTGACCCTGTGAGCAGCATCTGCTTTAGCCTCTATACGGAGTATCACTTTCCTCCATTGATAGGGCAGATAGGGTTCCCATAGATCAAGAGATAGTGAGCCCCATGTGGACAACTATGATGGCTGATAAAAAAAACCAAATATGTAAAATGAAATATTGAAGAAAAAATTGCCAATAAGATTTGGTTCCATAACCGACAGCCTACCCACATGATATCCCATTCATGTTTCTTCAAGATTTTGCCTGCACTTACCATCAAACAATCCAACAGTAGGAAAATCCTGCACTCCAGAGAATCCAATTGACTCCACCTGCTTATCCAAAAAAGTGATTCATTCGACGAAATGAATCAGAAGTACATACTCCAGCAAGCACATAAACTGTCTTCCCCACCTATACGTATCTATAAGTTACAAGTTAAACTTTCAATTACTTTCTAATACATATACTCATAGAATCATGAGTAAGAACACAAGACAATGAATAACTGCAATTCAGAATACAGCCCTGTTTTGGGTACTAGAGAATATTGAGTTAATATTCAGTACACTTCTGTTGGGAAAACCCTTCACTAAATCAAGTAGAAAAATAACTGAAAAATTAAAAGAAAAAACAATAAAATAGAAAGACACAAGAATTTACGTGGAAAAACTCAAAAGTCAGAGAAAAAACTACAGACAGACAGAACTTCCACTATGTGAAAAATTGTTACAATCACACAGAATTCTCCCTCCGTCCCTAATTACAAAAACACTCTCTTCAAAGCTTATATTACTCACACCCTTAAATCTTTCCTAAAATCTTCAATGTACAAACTCCAACATTATGGTCAACATCACTCACTTGGGTTCTCAGGAGAGTCCCCAAATAATCTACTGATACACCTATTCCTCCACGTTCAAGATCTCCAGTTCAACTGAATATATCATATCACGATGCTTGATTAAAGAAATCATATAAAGTAATTGTCAAGTTCAAATGTATATCAACTTTATCAATAAACCGAATTCACTTCTAGACAAGAAAACAGTAGAGCAATATTCATACATATAGAATCATCGATATAAAATTTATTCTATGATATTCAAGAAATGCTTTCTATGCAATGGGTTGATCATAACTTAGAGGCAATACTTTATTGGCAATTACAAGCACTGGAAAAATGATGCAAGCCTGATAAAAACCCCTCCCACAATCACAAGGATGAGGGGCAAATTGGAAAACTAGGGTGGTTTTAGAAAAGAATGGCAAAAAAGGAGCACTTTTCAGAATATTTACAAAATAAGGGTAAATTCTTTGTCTTTAGTGAATAATATGAGTTTGGTAAAAGCACCAATGGTGGGGTCCACCTTATTTTTTATTTTAAAAAATGGAAGTGGGTCCACCACTTCTCTCGTTCCCATCTCTTCCAAATTTAATTTTTTATAATTTTTTTTCAAGTTTTTTCTCCTTTTCATTTTACTGTAACAGAGCATCCCAAATCAACTCCCTCCTCTCCGCAGTCGACCACGTTTTCCTCTCCCGGTCCCATTAAACGACCTCTCAAAAACTGCCAAAGCCGAAACCACCATCATCCTCACCGTCAATCGCTCTGTTCCTTCTGTCCGCAACCTTTTCAAATCCACTGCCACCCAACACCGTCTCGTTGCCCTCGTCACCGACCAATTCCGGGAGAATAGTGAAGAAATACCATGAGCAATACC
>JBBMKA010000026.1:7711704-7744976 GCA_037833695.1 Sechiopsis laciniata | reverse complement strand
TCGATTTGGAAATTATGTTCGGTTTCTATTTTAAGAAAACCGAAATGTCAGTTATTGAGGTCGGTTTTTGGAGAAAATCGACCCCGATCGACCGACGAACACCCCTAGTGAAAACATTCAAATATACTTTCTCTTTTTTTTGCCGTAAATTAAGATTTGAGTCTCTACCTAAAAAACCTATATATTTTAAATGGAGAATTATAGATGACTAGTCAAAATTGGAAAGTATTAGACTTTTCTATTGATTATTTCTTTTAAGTTGAATCGTCATCATATTATGTCCGACTATAGAAATATAAACGTTGTTAAATCAGAATTTTTTTTTGATAGGTTAAATAATCATCCTAAACTTTACTTCTTAATTTTTATTTTGTAAAGGTTTCATTCTTGCTGAAAATTCAGTTCAATATCATGGTCATAGGTTCGATCCCTAAAATCGATATTTGACCCTCGCTTATTTTAGAGCAGTTGTACTCTCTTTGTAAAGTTTGTGGTTTCTCCTCCCCAACTTGTATTAAAAAAAAATTGTGTTTAAAGTTTCTAAACTCTAAAACCTAAATACGGAATAGATTCTTTGTTTTTTTCATCTATAAACCTTTTTTTTATATCAACGACTGTTTGAGTTAGTTTGGGCACATCTTAACTAATGTCACGGTAATATACCATCTTACACGATATTTAGATGTCAAATAAATATATAAAAAATTAATTTTTAGGTAGATGACCCGTCATCAATCATCACAACAAACATGAGAGGCCTTAAAAAATAAAAAATTAAAAAAATTAAAAAAAACCAAATTATTGAGTTGCCTCTTGATAAGACATGTTGCAGCATCCTTGCCCATCCCTTTAGATTTTTATATGGCACACTCTCAACACCAAAGAAAAATCCCAAAAGTCCACCCTCAACAAATACAAACTGGTTGGCTCTTTATGGGAAAGTATCATTAATTTAGCACCTTCTTGGTGTACTAAAAATAATTTGTTTGCATCTTATTCTAGGCTTCCATAGCCCTCAATTGGCAAGGTTTCTTGTAACCTAATAGAGTATCTTTTTCAAAAAAAAAAAAAAAAAAAAAATTAAACTCAGTCCATCTTCATTAATCAAAACTTGTTTAATACAAAAAAGAAAAGAAGAGATGACAAAATTCATAGCAATCTTAGAGATGAAAAAACTCCTAAAAACTATTTCAAATTTTAAAGAAGAGATTTTGACGACAAAAATGTTTTAAAATTAATACATGTATTAAATGACAGAAAAGAAATGCCAAGCAAATGTGAAGTATAAGAAGTAGTTATCCGTGTTAAAAAAAATAAAATAAAATAGTTAGCCATAATAAAATTGAAATAAATAAATACATAAAATATTTGGTGAAAGCTAGCTTCACGTTTGATGAACCCGAAAGGAAAAGTTAAAAGTAAATCTCTTTATTTGATTTAAAATGTTGAATTAGTGGTCTTTTTTAAAAAAAATCAAAGTCAATAATTCATTAACTACGATCTAATAAAGGTGAGAAAAACAGTAAAGGTAGATTTCCCCCCAAAAAAAGTTTACACTAGTTGTGGCAATCGGGATCATCCAATTGAAGTTAAAGTTAATATCGTCCCACCACAGATTGACAAGGGAATTCGCAACGAAGTTACGAATCCTAGAAATGTGCATAAAAGAAATCTTTCAAACAAAGGGAGTAAACCAAGAATATCATCTACAATATCAAAAAATTCAGTAATGTCTTGAAAAATTCCCAAAATAGAATTCTTGACAACTGAGGCATCGGATTTCACCAAGATGTCCGTCATGAGCAACCAGGTTGTACATCTTAAGAACTAGTCATCTTTATAAATAGTCTTGTGAATGATCTTATCAAAACCTCTATTTTATACAAACTTTAAATATATTTAGGTTAAAATATCATTTTGGTTCATAAATTTTGATCCATTTTGATATTTGACTTTAAGATTTATTCTATTTTGATCTATAAATTTTTGAATGTCTAAGTTTAATTTTTAAATTTTGAGATTTGTTCCATTTTGCTCCTAGATAATAGCCTAAATTATAGAAAATGTCCATAAATTATGGAGTTTGTGTAAATTATGCCTCCAAAATTTGAAAAGTTTCAAAAATACTTTTAAACTTTAACAACAAAAATACTTTTACCATTAAATTTGGATGAAAATGGTTAAACTTTCGTTTCAAAATACCCCCAGACATTTAATTAAGTTTAAAAAATGTGTTTGAAATTTAAAAAAAAAAAATTAAAAATACCCTTAACCTAAATATCATCTTCATTAACTTTTACATTAAAAATAGGTTAAAATACCATTTTGGTCCCTTGACTTTTAGATTTATTCTATTTTAGTCTTTCGACTTTAAAATGTCCAATTTTTTATCTTTCAACTTTGCAAAAAAATTAAAAATAGTCCTTGACTAAAATAAATAAATAAATATTAAAAACTGATTTCTTTTTTTTTTTTTAAATCAAACCTTCATCTTCTTCCTCTTTACTTTATGCTCTGTTTTCTTTCATATTTTTTTTTTTTTTTTAAGATAACACCTCTATTGGGTCATCTCATGGAAAACCCAGGTCCCATACATCCTCCATATACACCAAGTAAAAACTCCATGACATATCTTCATCCAAATACTCTTTCTGGGCCCTATACTATTTTTTGTTCAAATTTTAGTGGCTGATAATCCTATTGCAAAATAAGGCAATGACAAAGTTTCAAGAAAAATAGCAAAAATAGGAAGTCAATGATAAAAGGTCATTTACAAGGAGATAACAAGAATAATACCAAAAATACCCTTTAAGTTGTTACAACAAACAAGAATAATATGAATATATATTCCTAATACCATCCATACAGAAGATAGGCTCTGAAGCAATAAAAACTTAGATTGGATTGGGAGTGTGCGTGAGCTGAAGCTGAAGGTTTGGATTGCGAGAATGAAAGAAAATTGAGCACAAAGTAAAGAGGAAGAAGATGAAGCCTTATGCCAACTCATCCATTTTTAAGATTATTTATTTATTTATTTATTTTAGCCAAGGACAATTTTTCATTTTTTTTTTGTAAAGTTGGAGATTTTAAAGTCTATGAACTAAAATTAGACAAATGTGAAAGTCGAGGGACTAAAATTTGACAAATAAGAAAGTAATATTACCCTTTTATTTGAATAGTATTTTTTATCTTTTAAACACTATTCTTACTAAAAATATATATATATTTTTAACCTTTGAGTAACAATGTAACCAAACAAGTTACAAAATTCAAAATATATAATCATTAATCACGGTTCATAACTCTTCAAAAACAAAAATAATAATAAAATAAATAATAAAACTAAAAAAACTAAGTTTATGTTTTATAACTATTTGGTTTTTTGTTTTTCGATTATGAAATTTAAGTTTATTTTGAGTATAATTCTGTACAATAGTTTCATATTCCATTGAGAGTAGGTGAATTCTAACCAATAAAAACCATTACGAGCTTTTAGAAGCTAATTTCTTTAATTGTCACATTTTGATGGTTTTGAAAACAAAGATAAGATGTAAATATAAAAGTAAAAAACTCAATTGATGAATAGTTAGTGTAAGCTTAAATTTCAAAAACTAAAAATTAAAAACAAAATAATTATCAAATTAGGTCTAAATTGTTGTTAAGATGAATTTAGAAATATGAATGAATATTTTGATGTGGACATTTGTTCAAATATTCAAAGTTTAAAATAATATATAATTGTTTTGATGGATATTTAGCTTGAATGTATTTAGATAATTAAGTTACTTATTTGTAATTTGAAAATTAAATTAATTGACAATGAGTAAACGGTTTTCATCCAAATTTAACTTCATCGATAACTTTTGGATAAAAAATATTACATTTTTGTTTAAAAATGTCAATAACTCTTAAAAAACTTAAAAATTATTGCTACCTAAAAACGGTTATTTTTTTTTATTCATATGTTTTTTTCTAAAAATAATGAAAATAAATATATTATTAACCTTTGAATAATAATGTGATCAAACAAGTTGCAAAATTTAAAATTCATAATCATCATTTATAACTCCTCAAAAAAAAAAAAAATCAAATCAAATTGTTGTTGGAATGATTGGAACATGAATGAATATTTTGAGATAGAAATTTATTCCATTATTCAAGGTTTAAAAATAATTTAAAGAAAACTGTTTTTTTTAGATCAAAGACAACTAAATTAATTGACAATGAGTAGAGTAAATCATCTATTTTATAAATGTTATGAGATATCAACATTTGTTTGAATTTAATGAGTTTCTTTACAATAACAGGTTTCATCTCAAAATCAATTGACAATCAATGAATAACCCATTAATCTTATAAATGATAGAGATATTATAACATTTTCAATATGTGATCCTCAACACAATTCAAATATAAACAATTAATATTTACGTAAAAATAATTCATAAATTAGAAATACATAAGTAAAATTTGTTTTCTATAAACACAATTAAATTAGAAATACATAAGTATTCATGAAACAAAATTAGAAATACATAAGTATTAATGAAACAAAATTTTAACATTTTCATAAAAAAAAAATAATTATGTTTTTAAATACTAAAGTTATTTTCAAAACATTTTAAAAGTTTTAGAATTATTTTTTAAACAAAACTGATTTCCATCCAATTTTAACAATAAAAACATTTTTTAAACTTTATTAATGTTATTGAATAATTTTGAAACTTTTCAAAGTTAAAAAGACAATTTTACACTACTTTGCTAAAATTCATTATGATCTATATATATGTAAACTATTAGAATATTAAGTTTAAATCTCGTAGTTAGAGTTATTATATTCGGTATTTAGTTGTTATAATATTTAGGTTAGTTAGATTTTATGGTTTATTTTCTATGTATAAATATGCATTCTCACACGAAATAAATTGTCGAGTTTTCACTCTTCCAAAATCTATCGAAGTAGGAGATCATGAGTTCGAATCTCTACCAAGTCGATTCCTCCTCAATTAAAATTAAATTTTACTTTAGGGCATTTCTCAACCGTGAGAGGAGTGTTGGTTGATATAATTAAATTTATCTCATACATGAGCTTAGGCTTTTGGAGTGGTTTAACATAATTCAACATGCACTATGGGAGAATATCCATAGGAGATGATGTCCCATGAGAAAATATCCATGGGAGATAATGCGCCATGGGAGAAATGCATAGGAGATGAAAACTTGAGACCAATAACCCACATGGAGCTCTGATACCATGTTGAATTATTGATGGGTCTGATTCTGAGTTTCGTTATGGGATTGCGGCTGATGGACTCGAGGCTATGCTCAATAAGCTGGTTGGTAAATTTCATTTAGTTTTTTCCTTCATTTCTTGCATTGGCGTAGTGTTAGTTTGAGTTTGGTTGCAGAGACTAATCTATTCCTTCGATCATTTTGAAGTTGACTTCAGAGAGGTTCTTTCCGACAGGATCCCACTTTTGTCGCACATTGGAAAAGTGAGAGTCCTCCGAGCATTTATAAAATAGGTGGGTCAATTGATTTTCTAATGGTCAAGAGAACATTGGAGAACTAAGGGACTCATGGGTTCAATCTATGTTGGTCACCTAACTATTAATTAATTTGCTACGGATTTTGTTGGCATCTACATGTTATAGGATGAGACGTGATGTCCCTTGACAATAGTCAAGGTTTGTGCAAATTGGTCAGGACGGTTACGAATATAAAAAAAATATATATAGAGATGAAGTTGATAAATGTAATACTGACCTCTAGAGTGGAAAGGAGGAACATAGTTTTCCAAGAAAACTTTGTGCAAAGGCCATACTTAAGGAACACTTAGGTCCACTTTCTTATAGTGGTTACATGGAACTGTTAGTGTTTGAGGTATAGAGAATGATTATAAGCTAACCATTATGCATTACAAGGTATAGAGGATGATTGTGAGGGAACAAAATTTTGATTATAAGGGGAATGAATATTAGTTACGGGGGAATGAAGAGTGGTTATGGAAAGAATGAGTGATTATTGGAGAAATGATGGTTGGTGGTCTGAACGTGGATAAAGGAATTATTCTCCATCCCCCGATTTGATAGCCTGACCCAAACACCCCATAGAGATGATTTAAATCAATATAATACTATAATCTATGACCTTTAGAGTGAAAAGGAGGAACATAGTTTTCCAACAAAACTTTGAGCAAAGCCCATACTTAAAGAACACATATTTCCACATTCATGTCGTGTTTTGAACTTCATTAACTTTGTACTGGATTGTGTGAGATCAGATATGTTAGTTTATGATTAGCATTGCTGGTTCTTTCCAGAGCAAGTGGATTCTAGTTGCTTTCTTTGCTGGTTTAATTCTTTTGAGGCATGATGCTGTAGCCTTGTGGATTGCCATGGGGTTTGTTATAAATATTGTAGTTTCTCTGGTGCTGAAAAGGATACCAAACCAAGACCGGCCTGCCACATTGAGGTCTGATCCCGGAATGCCCTCTTCTCACGCTCAATCGTTATTCTTCGCTACCTTATTCGTCATCATGTCGGGTAATTTCCTACCATCATTAAGCAACAAGCGATTTTCAAAAAGTAGCTCTTTGAACTTGATTGAATGCTTGTCTTGACTCCGATTATAACTTTTGTTGTTTAATTGTGTGGAATGACTTTTCATACTACATTAATGCTTGGCTCCTTCTCCTTGGTATCAAGTTTTGTAACTAACTTTGGGAAAATTTCAACTTTCAAAGCGCTAGTTAAAGAGTTTGATTGATTGGTCCAGTTAGACATGGTTCACTTCTTGTATTATGATCATGGCATGGCTCACACTCTTGATCTCCACGAAAATTTTGCCCATTCTATGCCAAACATGAGAGTCTAACCTTTATTCCGGGTATAGAGGAGCGAAACTCCAATTTCTTGGTTTCAAACAAAAAAAAAGTAACTAACCTTTATCTATTTAAGGTTGTTTGATGAAGATGTCAAGGAAACCTGTGGAGGGTGATTGGATTTTGGTGTTGAGGAGAGGAGAGGAGGAGGAAGGAGTTGGGATTTCTCAATTCTACATTTGTTTTTAGTACATCAACCTCTCTTCAACTCTTCCTCAACCTCTCTTCTAATATAACATCAAATCTTTTATATAATCATATCAAATGTCGCATCAAGATTTTTTTTAATTTTCAACCATATAATATATAATAAAATATCTTTATCTAATCTTGTTAAATATCACATTAAACCTTTTCTAATTTTCGACCACACAATATAAATAAAATATATTAAATGTTTAGTTAATACAAATATGCAATGATTATATTAATAAAAATTAATATAAAATAAATAAGTATTTCATATCTTCAAATCACTCTACTTCCTCTCCTCTTCTCTCCTCTTTTCAACTTTAAATACCAATCACCCCCTGGGGCTGATTGGATTTAGGAGTTGGGAGAGGAGAGGAGAGGAAGATATCCCAACTTCATATTTGTTTTTTATATATCACAACATCTTTCAACTCCTCTTCACATCCCATCAAATTTATTTAATCTTATCAAACCTCATTACAATTATAAAAAAAATTAATATAAAATAAAAATCTTGTCTCTTAAGCACCAATCCCCAAAAAGCTTTCCCAACATCTCTTTTCGAAAACACAAATTCCCAAAAAGTTTTTCTAACTTCTCTCCAAAACACCAATACCCAAACAAATACTTTATCCTTACAAATCACTCCACTTCCTCTCCACGTTTTCTTTCTCTTCCACTTCATCTCCTCTCCTCTCATAATTCCAAAATTCAATCACTCCCGTAGGAAATTTATTCTTAGGCAGGTGACCATCATGAATTGAACCTATAATCTTTTGGTTCTCCTAAGCCCTCTTGACATGATGGTTGCTTATGGGCCTGTTAAACGTTATTCCAAAATTTCCTTTATGAAAACTTCAATTAACCAAGGTTTAATTTTAATACTGCTTCTGATGTTGTTGCAGTGGTGGAATGGATAGGAGTTAATGCAATATCATTGTCTATCTGTGGACTTTCCTTCATTATTGGTTCCTACTTTGTAAGTTTATTTCCATATCTTCTCCTTTTAATTGAACCTAGTTGAAGATAATGCTTGTCTTATACTTTGTTGCACTAGTTCTTAGTGGGGTCGTTTCAATTTAGTCTTATGATCCTCAACTTTCAATTGTGTTAAAGCTTGATTATAAAAATAAAACACAGTTACTGAATGATTAATTGATTATTTTTCTTTTCTCCTGTATTTGACAGTCATGGCTAAGAGTCTCACAGAGACTTCATACTATCAGCCAAATTTTTGTAGGAGCTGTGGTGTGTGGTTTCTTCTCCATTTTATGGTATTTGTTATGGAAGGTTGTGGTTATGGAAGCTTTTACAGAAAATTTCTGGGTTCAAGTTGTGGTCTTGGGGGCTTCTGTGTTCTGTATAGGCATCTTTATCTATATCTTAAAGAATTCCAGAGATGACAAATAATTTGTCACATGTATACTACTATGCTTACTTCAATTTTGATCTTCTGGGTCATTTGTTGAGACAAACAGATGCTTGTAGAAATGAAATTTGGTCCACTGATTTCCCCCTTTGATATAGTGAGAATTGTGTCCATGAAGGCAGTTAGGATGTAGATTTTTCTTTTTTTTTCGTCCTTAGAGTGGAAAGCTGATTGAATCAATCAATGGCTTATAGGAAGGAAGAAAAAAGAGAAAATAATCATTATATGCGTAATCAGATTCTCGAGAAACGACTTCAAGTTCGCTATGTTCCACATATGAGCAGACGACTGATTGCCTAACGAAGCCGTTATTTCATAGTTAGTTTGAATATCTAATGAAGCAAACTTGTGTTAGTTTCCCTAACCTCTTGTTTGAGGGGAGATGTTAAGAGATGTTTAAGGATATTATTCGTAGACATGCTGGCAGTCAAAGTAATGAATCAGATCCTGTTAGTTTCCCTAACCTCTTCCTTATCCATCATGTTCATAGTAAGTGAGACTCATGCATAACAATACACTGAGTATAATAGTAAAGCAGAGGATACAGCATTTCTCAAAATCTCTCATTTCTCTCGTTCTGTTATTTTCGTGAAACGTAACTGTCTTTTGATCCCTTGTTTTCCTTTGTGTGTTCGAGCGGGAATGGCTGAATTGACTGTTAATTGTCGAAATCGAAATGGAGATGTGGGTTTTGGAAGCTTAGAGACAGAGTCGTTTATTGATGGGTCTTCTGAGTTTCGTCCTGAGATTGCAGCTGGTGGGCTGGAGGCTATACTCAATAAGCTGGTTGGTACATTTCACTGCTTTTTCCTTCATTTCTTGCTTTGGTGTAGAGTTAGTTTGAGCTTTGTTGCAGAGTCTGCCTCGAGACTAATCTATTCCCTTGATCATTTTGATAGGGTTGGGTCTTAGTAGAAATAGGAATAATATAGGGGTATGTTAGCAATTACTTGGAGAATAAGTTAGAGTTTTGTTATAAATAGGAGATGTTAGGGTAGGGTTTAGGCATTCAATTATTGAGTAATTATTGAGTGAATTATTGTAGAGCTCATAGAGAGTATTCTCTTGAAATGGGAGGTTCCAAGACCTATCAAATCTTGGTTTATCTTGTATTCTTTTACCTTTTTATATAATCTAAATTCTGGATCATATCACATTTTGAATTCGACACTTCTATAAAATCTTGGTGACTTAGTTATATGCTGGTGACACCTCTTTACATCACTGTTAGACGCCTAACTCCAGATCATTTTACTTTTATACTTTTATTCAAAAGGTTCTTATAAATAGGTGTTTGAGAAAGGGGATGAGAATTATTACCGAGGGAATGATTATTTATATTAGAGGTGAAGAGAATGATTATAGAGAACCGTTAGTATTTGGGGTGCAAGAATGATTATGGAGGAACCATTACCTATGTTAGGGTACAAGAAATGATTATGAGAGAACAAAGTTTTGATTATAAGGAGAATGAATATTGGTGTTATAGGAGAATGAGTAGTTATTATGGAGAAGATGAATAGTGATTATAAGAGGAATGGTTGTTGGCGGTCCAAACGTGAGTAAGAAAATTATTCTCTATCTCCAATTTGATACACTCGGCCCAAATACCCCATAGAGATTATGTAAATCTATGACCTTTAGAGTGGAAAGGAGGAACACATAGTTTTCCAACAAAACTTGAGTAAAGCCCATACTTAAAGAACATATATTTCTGCATTCTTGTAGTGTTTTGAACTTCATTAACTTTGAAGTGGGTTATGTGAGATTAGATATGTTAGTTTATGACTAGCATTATTGTTTAAAAGCATTGCTGATTCTTTCCAGAGCAAGTGGATTGTAGCTGCTTTCTTTGCTGGTGCAATTCTTTGGAGACGTGATGCTGAAGCCTTGTGGACTGCCATGGGGTTTGTTAAAGATATTGTACTTTCTGTGGTTCTGAAAAGGATACTAAACCAAGAGCAGCCTATTGCCACATTGAGATCCGATCCCGGAATGCCCTCTTCTCATGCACAATCGTTATTCTTCGCTACTTCCTTCGTCATCATGTCGGGTAATTTCCGACTTTCATTTAGAGGTGATAATAAAAATCGAAAAACTGACAAAACCGAACCAAACCAAACCGATCCATTAGATTCGTTCGGATTTTTCACATAATATTGGACATATTGGTTTTTATTTAGAGAAAACCAAAAGTTATTAGATTGGTTTGGTTTCTATTTGTAAAAATCAATAAAAATTGAACTGAACCAATATTGATTTATTTACTTTCATTTTTCTTTTTATAAGTTAGTTTAACTTTTTATTGGTAAATGACTAATTATTTTTGTTTAATTTAATTATAAATTTTGAGAATTTTTTAGAATAACAACATTCAAATAGGGGTTGGAAGTAAAATAGCAAAAAAACATTAAACCATAAGAGAACCAAATCGAAGAAAATTAAGCCAATGATTTTGTCTTTTATTGGACATAATTGGTTTGGTTCCTCTTTTTGTCAAATTAATTGGATCGGATCAGTTTTCGGTTCGGCCTAAAAACCGAGGAAAACCGAACCAATAGTTTTGTTTTTTATTGGACGTTGGTTCAATTTCTCTTTTTGTTAAATTGATTGGATCGGTTCAGTTCTCGATTTGACCAAAAACCAAAGAAAACCGAACCGAAATCACTCCTAACTTCATTAAGGAACAAACGATTTTCAAAAAGTAGCTCTTGAACTTTATAGAGTGCTTGTCTTGACTCCTATTATAACTTTTGTTGTTTAATTGTGTGGAATGACCTTTCATACTAAATTAACGCTTGGCTCCTCCTTGGTATCATGTTGTGCAACTAACTTTGGGAGAATTTTTAACTTTCAAAACACTAGTTAAAAAATTTAATTGAATGGTCAGTTAGACATGGTTCAAGCATTTTCGAATATTAGGGCAATTATCTGACTTTTTTTCTAAAAAGATAAAAGACGGCCTCAATTCTTGTTATATGCCTCATAGCACACACTCCTCATTTCCAACAAAATTGTAGTGTATTTTCAAACATCCTAACTCCTTTTTTGTATTTTATTTTTATATTTGTAAGTGTTTGAGTAAGCTTACGTGTACCTTGACTATTTTTACAGCCACACGACAACAATTATCTGACTCTATTATATTTAGTTATCAAAGTAATTCGTAGGATATAAAATTATCCTAAGTAGACAGCTAACATGGATTTAACTCACTTCCTTTAAGCACTTTATGAATTCCAAGGTTCTTATTTGACCTGTAGGTCAACCTATTAGTATCTGATCTTATCCATTTAAGACTGTGAAATCAAATGGAAGAGTTGTCATTCTGTAGAATTCCTTTCTTTCTTGACATTCCATAGCCGCATCCATACACCAAGCATCTTTCTTCTTATCATCTCATTTTTGTGCTTATGGGCCTCTTAAACTCGAATCCAAAATTTCTTTATGAAAACTTCAACTAATCAAGGTTTATTTTTTAATACTGCTTTTGATGTTGTTGCAGTGGTGGAAAGGTTAGGTGTTAATTGTCTGTCTGTGGACTTTCCTTCATAATTGGTTCCTATTTTGTAAGTTTATTTCCGTATCTTCTCTTTTTAATTGAACCTAGCTGAAGATAGTGGTTGTCTTGTACTTTGTTGTTCTAGTCCTTAATGAGGCCGTGGCAATTTAGTCTTACGAGCTTCCCCAAGAGGTGACGTGGTCGTCGAAAGTTGGACTTTGAAGGTATGCTCTCCTCAAGATCTAAGGTTCGAGATTCCCCTGTGATATTAATTTGTAGACGCCTCTTGTGGCTTCAATCTTTTGATGTCTTCTGGTGTCTGGTCTAGAGACGGACGTGGTTATCTCGAGTATAGTGAATCGAAGCTCTGGTTTCTCAATTTAAAAAAATTAATAAAAACAATAAGTCTTACCATCCTTAACTTTCTTTTTTTGGATAAGAAACAATTTCATTGATCCTCAACTTTCAATTGTGTTACAGCTTCATTCTAAAAATAAAATACAATAATTAAATGATTAAATGATTTTTCTTTTATTTTCTCCTATAGTTGACAGTCATGGCTACGAATCTCACAGAGACTTCATACTATCAGCCAAGTTGCTGTAGGCGCTGTATTGGGTGGTTTCTTCTCCATTTTATGGTATTTGTTATGGAAGGCTGTGGTTATGGAAGCTTTTACAGAAAATTTGTGGGTTCAAGTTGTGGTCTTGGGGTCTTCTGGATTCTGTATTGGCTTGTTTTCTATATCTTAAACAATTGGTTCAGAAATGACAAATAATTGCAGTCATATGTACAATATTATGTTACATTCTTCAATTGGATTATCAGTGTTCTTTCTTGAGGAAAACAGGTGCTCGGAGAATCGAAATTAGCTTCGATCCACCTAATCTCCCTTTGGAGTGAGAATTGTGTCCATGAAGGCAATTAGGATGCAGATTTTTCTTTTTGTCCTTGGAGTGGAAAAAACTGATTGAATCAATCGATGACTTATAAAAAGGAAGAAAAAAAGAAGGCATTTGTATAAGATCTTTGAGAAGTACAAATCTCTAGAAACTTACAAACTTTCACTAGAGTGAAACACATTTCTTCTAGTCTAATTCATTTATCTGATAGGAGTATTCCAATGCTGAAAATGGGTTACATCAAATTGTAAGGTACCCGACTTAGGGGTATAATAGTAATAAGAGTATTAATAGGGGCATAATAGTAAAGTGCCAAAGAGTTAGTTAGGAAGAACTATTATAAATAGGAGTAGAGGAGTGGAGAGAAAGTTATCATGTATTTGGAGAGTTTTGGCTTCGGTTAGCATACTCAAGAGGGAGGGATTTCTAGGGTTAAGCCTAGGGTTTCACCGTAATTTTCATATGTTCTATCATTCCATTTTGATTCTGTTCTTGTAACATTTATAAATAGTATCTAGTTTCAAGATCATATTCGAGATGTGTCTAACATGCTTGTATTTACTTATTTCTCTATTAAAAAATATTTCTTTTGGTGACATGACATATTCTATCTAATGATAAGACATGTGAGGTTAAATCATAACAATGTTATCTAACTTAAGCATAAATTAACTAGCTAAAATTATAAATTCTTGATCAAAAAGTCAAAAATTTGAATCTCGCTACCTCCATGTATTGAACTTTCACACTCTAACCTCAAAAATCTTCCACAAATTCCTTAAGGAGACGATCATCATAAAAACAACCGCCATTATACTGGACCTTCACCGTTGACATCACAAATTCGAAGCAAATCCATAAGCATCACAGTTGATTTAATAGATTTCTCAAGAGTGAAACACCATTATGTGCACCCTTGTACTTCTTCAAAGAAGTAAAGGCATCAAGGAGACTGAGCAATCGGTCAAAAAGGGAGTACTGTACAAAAGAAATCTTCTACTATGCTTGCATATTAGTTGCTAAATGGTCCAATTCAATAATATAGATTTCCATTCCTGAAGCCAACTCCTCCAACATGCTGTATATGTCTTCTCCTTGTGGATGCGACCGATCTCCGGCAACAAATGCAAAAACGCTATCCTTGACCTTTATCGAAGACCATCCTCGTTCCTTAACCAGCCCCTTTGATTTCATTAACATTCTTATACTTCCTGCTTCCCTCCACTTTCCCTTGGCAGCAAAAATGTTTGCCAAGGTTATGTGAGCCCCAGCACAATTTGGATCTAACTTCAGAACTTCAGCTGCAGCACGTTGTCCACAGTCAACATTACCATGTATTCTACATGCCCTCAGCAAAGTAGACCAGACAACATCGTCTGGTTGAAATGGCATGCTTCTGATCAAGCTCTCTGCATCACTTAATCGCCCTGCTCGACAAAGAAGATCAATCATGCATCCATAGTGTTCTTTTGAAGGAGTGACGTGATAATCTTTACTCATTGAGTTGAAGTAGTGAAAACCAAGGTCAACCATTCCTACATGGCTACAAGCAATAAGAACGCCAATGAAGGTCACTGCGTCTGGTCTCAAACCAGCCTTTTGGATGTTTTCAAACAATTCAATGGCTTTTTGGCTATGTCCATGTTCAGCATACCCACTGATCATTGCTGTCCATGAAATAATGTCATCTTTCGTTGAATCGTTAAAGATTTTAGAAGCTTCCGTGATGCTCCCACATTTTGCATACATAATGATCAGAGCACTGCATACCATAGGTGTCTGTTCTAACCCAACCGACAGAACGTGAGCATGTAGTTGCTTCCCCTGCTCGAGAATCGCCATATTTCCACATACACTAAGCACGCTAGCTAGAGTGAACTCATTTGGTTTTGGTCCTTCACTTCTCATTTGTGATAAATACTCGAAAGCTTCTTCGCCATAACCTGCTTGAGAATATGCTGCAATTATAGTGCTCCATGAAATGATATCTCTAAAACTCATTGTACAAAATACCTTTGAAACTGAACCTAACTCCCCACATTTTGAGTACATTGTCATGATAGAGTTTGCAACTGACAACGAATTCAGAAGCCCTACACATAAAACATGAGCATGTAGTTGTTCCCCCCACTTCAACCTTGCAAGATTAGCACAACCAGAGACAACGGCAGCAAATGTATATTCATTTGGAATCACGTTGCTTTCCTTCATTTTTCTAAATGCTTGAATTCCACATTCCTCCTTACCCATTTGAATGTATGTCGTTACAATTGTCGTCCACGAAACAACATCTGGAGTCCTCATCTTTCCAAACATATACACACCATAATCTAGCTTACCACATTTGTTATACATGGTAGCTAGTGAATTAGCCACAAATGAGTTCTCATCAAATCCTTTCTTCAATGTCCGGGTATGGATTGCTCTTCCATGATTCAATGCACCCGAATCAGCACTAGCCTTCAATGCTATAGCATACGCATACGAATCATATTCCACATTTGACCTCCCCATTTCAGAAATGTAAGCCAGCCCTTCCTTGTTATAGCCAGCACGTACAAGCCCAGTTATAACTGCCGTCCAAGTCACCGTATTTCTCACTGGCATTTCTTCGAACACCTTACAACTTCTCCCAATTTCACCAATTTTCATATACATGTCAAGAAGAGCACTACCCACGAAAACAGAGTTGAGTAGACCTGTTTTGACGGAATACCCGTGCAATCTTGTACCATAACAATAATCCAAACCGAGCCCACAAGCCTTAAGAGCAAGACTAAGAACAAAGGGATCAATGTGAAGCTCAGACTGAAGTCGCATCGTTGAGAACAAAAGCAAAGCTTCAATGGAGTCTGAGACATTGACATATCCAGAAATAATATTAGTCCACGAAACCTCATCCCTTTGAGGCATTTGATCGAACATGTGGCGTGCATCTTTCAAGTGACCGATTCTCACTAATTGTTTCAACTCGCTGTTAGCTTCGGCCAAATCTACTTGCTCCGCCAAATGGGTATTCAAAAAATTTGAAGGCTCGCATTTTGTATTTGGATGGTGAAGATCCTTCGTCTCCGCTCCGGCGACTGCCAAAACCGTAAAATTTCTCCGAATGTGTTGGCGACGGAGTAACATCATGATGTTAGAGAAGGGCCATGAAAATTGTGGGAACTTTCCTGCGCACCAAGTACAAGTAGTGGAGACGGATTACAATGGCTGCATCAAAAATCGACGGAGTGAGATTGGAAGAATTAATTTGTTTCAACGCACATGAATATAGATAGAAAGCTATTTTGGTTCATCAGTGAAGTATTTACTTGGGTTTTGAAATTGGCCCCTCTTGTATTTATAGTTTCATCTTCTTCAAATTATCCAGCGATAGTGCAAATCTCACCTCCGGCGAGCAGTCGGTGGCCCGCGTCAGATCGGCGGCCAGGTGATTCAACCTTGCGTGTGCACTTTTCTCGCAGCAACAAATGCTGCGACGGCGGTCAGATGAGCGGCATACTTCAGGCGAGGATTTCTATTTCCGGCGAACTCCGGCGGGATTCCACGCAGCGGCTTTTCTCCAGCCGACTTATGCTTCGCGATTTTCTTCTTTGGCACAGTGTCAATCAATCACAAAAGAGAAAACCCCAATTAATTTTTGGGGTATAAGTTTAAGAGGCATCTATATCTAACTTTTATTAATTATTCTTCAAAAACTACGTGATTTAAAATAATTTTTTATTTTTAAATTATTAATTTTTAATCATTTATTTTTAATTCTTAATTTTTAATTACTCAAAATTATTTTTTATTTTTAATCATTCAAAATAATTTATTTTTAATTATTCATTTTTAGCTATTCAAAATTACTTTTAATTTTAAATTTACATCCAAACAAATTATTATCTCTAAGTTTTTTAAAATAACTAGCATCCAAACGATATTTTGCTGTAATTCTTCCATAAAAGTCCACATCCAAACAAGCAATTACAAAAATCTCAATTTTTAATGACTCAAAATAAATCTTTAAACTAACTCCTCATCCAAACAAGTAAGTGAGGTTTCTCTCTCTCACTTGCTAGTTATCCAAATACCCCTCAACTTTGATTGCTCACTTTCAAGATTTAATTTCCAAAATGCAAAATACCAAAATCTTGAATGACTAAAACAATAAATATCATATTTATTTATTTATTTTTGGAAAATAGATACTTCATTCAAATCGAGAAAAAGCCAAGATGCAACCAATAATATACCAATTACAAGAAAGAGTATCAAGAGATAGCGATGTTACTAACAAAGTAATTTTTAAACTTTTTTTTTTTTTTTTGAATACCAATCAATAGTTGTGATAATAATTTTAGGGAAGGGTTTGGCTGCACCCTCTTGATAACCACATAAAGAGAGAAAAAGAAAAAGAAGAAAAAAAAAATTTGTGGCTCTAAGAGTACCACATCAGAAGATACAGTCATGGCTGCACCCAAACCTGTCTCATAATTTTATCATATAGACTATTCGAGATGCATATTGCATAGTCTCTATGAAGATCCTTCCATTTCTCTCTTTCCAAATCCACCATTTGATAGCTTTCTTTATGTTAGTTGTAATTTCCAGCCTTTGCATTCTTGGGTTATGACAAAAAGAATTGTGCCAGAAAGAATTGACGTTGTGTTGTATTGAGATACAAAGCAAGAAGCTAAGATTGGACCAAGTGAATTGTCCATTGACAAAGGAAGGATCGATCAAAAAAGAATCTATAATGATTTTATTGAACCACTCATTTTTAATTATTTAAAATAAGTTATTAATTAAAACTCAAATTGTCAATCTCTCAAAATAACTCTTTATTTATAATCACTTAGACAATTCTACCCTCAAACACCTTCAACTTACTTTCAATTTTTTTTTTAACTACTATGTGATAAGATGATGATGATGCTTCAATTTCTTACTTTTTTTATAATTTATATCTATGATAACTTCCAAAAACCCTAAGGGATTGTTTGTTTGGCATATTTAGGTAGGATTTATTAACTTCTTTTCGAAAACCTACATCCAAACGAGTTTTTACTAACTCATCTTCATTTTTCTTTTAAAAGTAACTCTCATTTCTAACCATTCATTTTAATCATTCATTTATAACTGTTCAATCTTTTCTAACCACTCAATTTTAATCATTTTTTTCAAATCAATCAAAATAACTCATTTTTAACTATTCATTTTTTTTTTTTTTTAACCACTAAAAATAACTACTCATTTTAAATCTACATCTAAACAATGTTTTAATTCTAACTCATCTATACAAAAACTACATCCAAATGAGTTTTTGAGTACAACTCTCAATTTTTAACTACTCAATATAACTCCTTAAGCTAAATCCTACCTAAATATGTCAAACAAACACCTCCTAATAAAAAAAAACCTCCAATAAAAGGAAAAAAAAAAAGATTTCTTCTCTATCTGCCATTAAACCACAAACTGAGATTCTCCATTTTTGCAGGTAACAAGTTTTCTTCCATTTTCATTTCGTTTTCCCCAGCCCTTGCCTTCTTCCATCTCTCCACATTTCTCATTCTTGCGAAAATCCCTTTAATTTGATACGGTCTCTGAGAATCTCTACTTATCATGTTCCCCTTCAGCCTATTTAAAGTCATCATCAAGGAACATATATTTATCTAAAGTTCTAAATAATGATCTTTTAGAATTAATATTGAAATTATAGTCTACGGAAGTTTATGATTACTTGTTTTCTTTTCAATAAGTTTAACATTATTATGAATGTAATGTATAGTAGTATTAAAGCATTTGATCAAAATTTTAATACAAATCTAAATATATAAAATTGAAAGAGCATTTATAAAAAAAATATTTAGGATGATGAATAAAATTTATTAATAATTTTTGTAACGACCCTAATTTCCCAATTCAAAACTAGGATAATTACCGTGCATGCATTAAATTCTAAAATTTAAAGTAATGAAGACTTTTACATATACCTAATATCACTAGGCTGATTTGAATGTGCTTGTGTGAATGTTATAGATATTTTTATGAATTAAGAAAAACATGTAGTCTAGTTAGAAGACATGCCCTTTTTTATATGTGTACCACGAGTTAACTTACGAATGAGGATTTGATGAGCATGTGTTATTACTTGAACTCTAATAGTCTAATTATTTTGACTGAACATGAGATATGTATTATTATTGCATATGCGGACTTGCTGGTTCCGAGGGTTGATAAATACCCCTAATGTTGTGACTGCGGACTTGTTGGTCTCGATGGATGATAAATACCCCTAATGTTGTGTTTTGCGGACTTACTGGTCCCGATGGATGATCCATACCCCTACTATTGCTACTGCGGGCTTGCGTGTCCCGATGGGAGGGTTAATATCCCATTTTAGATTAGTGTGATTCATTATTTTTGTTATCTTGCTATATTTTGATAATTGATGATGCTAGTTGATAATATGCTATGAGTTGTGTTACATGGATGATTTAAGTGTCTTGTTATTATGATGCTCTTTAATGGTTTTATTTCGTATATTTAATCTATGTGTACTATATAAATAGGTCCCTTACTGAGTATCCAATACTCATCCTTTACATTAAACCTATTTTTTTGGCACACTAACCTGAGGATTTAGCCTCAACACGTCACGATTAAATTGGCGGTGAAGACGTACAGCAGTAAACAACAAGTTTTGATTGAAAAATAATAGTTAGTGACAAAGATATCTGATTTTTTTTTAAATTTTTTTTTTGTGAAGTAAGGGTGTGGTATCGGGGGTTGTCGGCACAGTACATCTACCAAGAGAAGAGGGAAAGGGTGTCTTGGAAGTTGTGTTTTGATCTAACTAGTCATTGGGTTTTAAATGGATTACCGTAAAAGAGAATAAAAGAATTGATTTTAAAATTAATATTTGCCCAAGCTTCTAAGGAAAAAGGTAAACCACTTTAAGGAGAAAATTTATTTTAAATTCCATTTAAGAAAATGTGAGATTTTCTTCTTTTATCTAAATGTGTATACTCCATTAAATCATTTAAGGAAGTTTCAATCAAAACCCATATTTAGTTACTGTTATTTTGACTAAAAAGAAGGCATTTATATTCTGTTTTAAGCCTTTTGGTAAAAACATTTATTTAATTTTGGTTATTATTTATATTTTGCTTAATCCATCATGTAAACAACTATTTACAAAAATGTAAATTCAAAAATTGTTAAACCACTATTATTAATATTATTTTATTCCATATCAGTTAAATTATAACCCTATAATTAACTTCACAATTTGTTGTATTTATTAAATTTGGAAGAAAAGTACTATAATAAATTCTCATAAATATGGGTCGTTACAATTTTAAACTTTAGAAATTCTTGAATGGTAAGACAAGAATTGATGTTGTGATACTAAATAATCAATATTCTATAATACTCAAAATTATAAAAAGGATTATTGCAAAAAATATATATAAATAAAAAGTTTAATAAAAAGAATAATAAAAAGTTTGAAGTACTCTAATGTAACCAAATCAATTAGTTCACGTTAGTTTTACTTTTTATAATCTAAAATCTCAAATACAAAACATTTGAAAAAAAAAACCTTGTGTACGGAAGTATTGCCTCTTTTGTTGTAAATGATATACTGAATAAAAGAGAAATACTTTTGATACTTTTTTGCTTGAATTCAATATTCGTGAGGCAAAGGAATAATGGAAGCTAAAGAAGATGGTCCAAGCTTGAAGAAGCCATTGGTTCCAAGGCAGTGCTCAAAATAAAATAAATGAATAAATAAATAGCCTGCCAGAATTTTCTGTATGTGAGTATTGTCTTCTTCCTGTAAATGTTATGCTGAATAAAAGAGAAATATTTTTGATATTTTCTTGTTTGGATTCAATATTCGTGAAGCAAACGCACGGCAGCGAGCATAATCGAGCTGAGTTCACCAAAGGTCATTGGTTTCAAGGCATAGTTCAAAATAAAAAATAAATTTAAAAGAGCCTGCCAAAATTCCTGCCAGAATTTACTACAGAGTATTGTCTCCTTCGTGTAAATGATATGTTGAATAAAAAAAGAAATATTTTTATACTTTTTTACTTTGATTCAATATTCTTGAAGCAGAAGCATAATTAATTTCAAGGTAGAGCTCAAAATAAAATATATATATTAAAATAAATAGCTGCTAGAATTCCTAGCAGAATTTAATGATATGCTCCATAAAAAGAAAAATACTTTTGATACTTTCTTGCTTGGATTCAATATTCATGAAGGATAAGCACGGCAGCGAGGTGAGGAAAATGGTTTATCCGAGCTTAAAGATGCCATTGGTTTCAAGGCAGAGCTCAAAATAAAATAGAAATATATAGCCTGCCAAAATTTCGTGTTCCTCCTTCGTGTAAATGATATCTTGAATAAAAAGAGAAATATTTTTATACTTTCTTGCTTGGATTCAATATTATTTAAGCAGAAGCATAATTGGAGCTGAGAAAAATGGTTCACCCGAGGCTTGAAGACGCCATTGCTTTCAAGGCATAGCTCAAAATAAAAATTAAAAATTAAAATAAATATCCTGCCAGAATTCACGACAAAAATTACGGAGTATTGCCTCCTTTGTGTAAATGATATGCTGAATAAAAAGACAAATACTTTTGATTCTTTCTTGCTTGGATTCAATATTCATAAAGAAGCAAGGCAGCATAATCAGAGCTGAGGAAAATGGTTCAAATTCGCCATTGGTTTCGAGGCAGAGCACAAAATAAAATAATAAATAGCCTCTCAGAATTCCCAGTAGAATTTGCTAGTCCCTTTCACGTAAATGATATGCTGAATAAAAAGAAAAATATTTTTGATAGTTTGGATTCAATATTCGTGAAGAACAGCGAGCATAATCAGAGCTTGAGTAAAATGGTTCAAACCAACCGAATTAAGCATTGAGTTCTTTCTTACCGTGAAATTCAAACTTGAACAATTCCCTTTTTTACTTATAAAATTGTAGAAGACAATTTTAAAAGATCTCTAACGAATCAAATTCGTGAAAAATCCTTGCTTCATTTTGTCATTTTCCACTTAAAATACACAATGAACTCAAAAAAAACAAACCAACACAAAATGGCACAATGGTCAAAAGAACTTAAATGCTAAGAAGTTATGAGTTTAATTTATGATGATCATCTACTTAAGAATTAATTGTTACAAATATTATAGTTCAAAGATGATTTAAATCTGTTTTGGTTTGGCTAATCCGGCTTGTGAGGTGGTCCTCAGGCTCGGGTTCAAAGTGTCATTATACCATGTTCAATTCCTCTTAGGAGGGTTTTATGTTTGATTATTATTTTATTAACAGAGTTTAGTTATTTTTAAAAAAAAATAGACTGAATGAATGAGTAGCATGTTAGTTATCTTAATTGATAATTATCTATTTCAACTCTATCTATTCTAATCACTATCCAAACACCTTCAACCTTCCACTTTCTTTTTTTTTTTTTTCTTATGTAACCAACTAATCATTATAGATGATGCTTTAATTTCTTACTTCTTTATAATCTTTATCTATAATAACTTACAAAGCCTCACAAAAAAAAAAACAGCTTTCTTCTCCATCGGCCATTAAATCACAAATGCAGATTCTCCATTTTTGCAGGTAACAAGTTTTCATCAATTTCCAATTCGTTTTCCCCTTGCAGCCCTAGCCTTCTTCCACCTCTCCACATTTCTCATTCTCGCGAAAATCCTTCTGATTTGATACAGTCTTCGAGATTGTCGAGTTATCATGTTTGCCGTCGAAGGGTTTTGGCTCAGGATTATCTCATATCCGTCGCGGAATGAATCCATTCCTTCCGTCAGGAGCTGCCAGAATAGACCTCCAGCGGCGGCGCCGCCCCTTCTCGCCGATGAGTATATTTTGTAGTATACGGCGTTAAATAGGATGTCTCTTCCATTTGTGCTGAAACCTGGTACCTTCCATGATTTTCCAAATTCCGTGAGTAAAATTGGTTTGTGTAGAATGTACTCTGCATCTTGTATGTGTGTTGATAGCCAATTGTTTAAGAATGAAAGCTGGTATTGCTCATTTGAGCTTGATAGCCTGTGAAGTTTGTATCCAGAAATTTTGAATTTGGGTTTGGAATTTTTAGATTGGTTTACAAAGTTCTAACTCTTTTGTTATGAATTGATTTGGGTACTGTACTCTGTACTTACCATTGGTCTGGGTAGGAATGGAGAGTTGCAAAATCAATGCCAGGAATTTTGTTGTTTGCAATGAAGTCTGTTCCAATGTTAAAACCTGGGTTGAGTCTCATTTTTTGAGGTGATGAGTGTCCATAGAATCCTTCTAAACCAGCTTCTAGCATGTGGTTTCTGTCAATGGACTTCACATAGGAAGCCATTTCCATGATCCAAGCCTATATTTAAACATAGAGTGTAAGCTTATGGATTTCATTAAACCAACTATGAAAAACAGAGAAACTTAGTCACCAAAGGATAGCCTCCTTGGTAGAGGTTTGGAGTCTCCAAAGCATGTTTCCTTGGAGGTCCCAAATTGAAAACTCATAAACGAGCTTAATTATAAGTAAAGGCATGGATACCTCTGGTATGTAGTGAGCGAAGCTCCCATTTTCGGTTATAAAAAAAACATGGAATAGATAGAGCTTATTAATTTCTGGATTAATGACACTCATTGAGCTTCAATGAACCTTTTTCTGATACAATAAATGTATCAGTTGTGTCTCATATCCATGAAGGGGAAAACTAGAACTCACCTGGATTGTCCTTCCTGATGGGTCTGATGGACATCTAGGCTCATTCATAAGCTCCCAAGCCATTATTGTTGGATCATCCTTGTAATGGATTCTAGTGAAGCTGTTGTATCTGTAAAGAATAGTCTGAAAAAACATGAAATTAGACTTAGAAACGATATTGCTGGACATAATTTCAGGGTCTCTATCTCTTTCTATGAAGAACTGGAAGAACAGAAAAGAACTGGAAATGTTACTTGCCCTGATATGGTTTTTGTAGAATCCCTTCACAACAGAATTACTGAAGAAATCATCATCAGAATTCAGGTACTGTCCCCTACTTCTTGCCCAATTTACATACTGCTTTTTCCCTCCAAAATTTTCATAGTTGTTAACTAAGCTCAATATCAGCTTGATTCCAAACCTTCTGGCCTCAGCTATAACAAAATCCAACCCCTGTGAAAGAAAAAGATGAATGAAAACACACACAAAAAAAACAGAAAATAGATCATATAAATCCTGATGCATACCTGAAATGTTTGTTCATTGTAGTTGCCAGGAGCATATTGAAGAGGTCTATATCCACCATCACTGAAAGCCCAAGTTCTTGCAACCGTGAGGCCGTGGCTCGAGGCTTCGCGAAACACAGTGGAGACCTTCGACCTCTGCGATGGATCGGAGGCGACATACATCAACCAGTAGGCATTGAAGCCGTTTGCATAATAAGGGCTGCCATTCAACAGAAAACGAACTCCTCCAGTTCTAACAAAACCATCTCCTGCAACACCATGGATGAAGATAGCCAATAACAGAGCCAAAGTCCAAAGCTTCATATCTGTTCTTCTGATTCTATCAATGGAAGTGGAGGAACTTCAGCTACTTTCCAGGCATAAATGGATGGAGAGATGCAAGAGCAGTTAGCTTTATCAGAAGCTGAGAATTTGTCTTCTTATCAACCGCTAGAAAAAGCAATGTAAAGAGAACTGAAAAAAGTACTGTTGCCAATGGAGTAAAGAAGGTACCATTCCTCACCCTACTATTCTTTTTAACTTTTTGACAAGATTGCTCTCTTGGTGAGCCCCACCAAGAGAAATATGAAGGAAAAGAAACCAAAGATGTGAAATTGTAGAAAGAATCTTAGCGGCCTTTTGGGCCACCGTTTAAGGGTGGATTAAGTTGAGTTATAATAAGTCTAGCTCGTATTTGGACAACCGATTATAATAATTGATGGATTAGTCTATAACCCTTCATTCCAACTAGAATAACTTTCAGCATTATTATAATAATTCATCATAATAATCTCATATTACAATAATTTTCACCCAAACATAAGTTATGCCCAACTCTTTTATATTAGTAATTTATCAATAACTCTTAAGATGTATTTAGGGGATGGGGAATGGTAATGATTATGGAGGGAATGAAAATTAGGAGGAGAATTGAAAAGGGAATGATTATGGGGAGAATGATTATTTGTGTTTGAATGAAGAGAATGATTATGGGAAGAATGATTATTTATGTTTGAGGTGAAGGAAATGATTATGGGAGAAATAAAATAATGAGTATGATGAGAGTGAAAAATAGTGATGTGATGTACAAAAAAATTTTGTGGGAAGAATGAAAAGTAGGTAGGAGGAGAATGAAAAAGTCATTTTTGGAAATTGCGATTATGGAGGAATGATTTCCGATGACCCAAACACAGAGAATCATTCTCATTCTCCTCTTTATTCTTGGTGACACAAATACATCCTTATTATAACAACATGCACCTCAAATGCAGTTAATATAACTTTTCATATTATAATAATTCACCGTTTATGATAATCCAACTGTTACCCCAAACATCATACCCTTAGTGAAAGCTATGTCATAGAAATTGGACTGTTACTTTTCAATCTATGATTATGCATTAATTGCAGGAATTAAGCATATTTTGGACTTCCAACAGAGGAAAATGTAGACTAAATAGTGGCTAAATCAGATCCTAATCAAATTTCTAATTCTCCTACCGACAGAAAAGATTCTTTTTTTTAGTTCAATTTGACAGAAAAGATAGTACAAGGTTAAGTGCCATTAAAGGCAGATTCCAAAAGGCTACCCCACATTTCTCCCAACAAGTACTATTCATATTTACCACCACCATTATTAACTTTACTTCTTATTATAACCATTATTTCAAGTGGGGTTGGAAAGATTGAAAATTTCCCTCTACATGAAACTTTGATCTGCATGTAGCCCATTATAATCATACACCATAATGTTCTGCTAAGCTAAGCATGAATTAAATTAATTATCTTGGTAGTCAAAGATGAAGTGGGTTACATTATATTGCATGATTACTGAAAATAAAATGATTAATGATTGTCCCTCTGCAATCAAACAATGGATGATCGAGTATGAAGACCCTTTTTTGGTTGCAGGTGAAAAGCAAATTAATGGAAGTTGGAGGGCACTTTGCAAGGTGTGAAATGTGAAAATGGAGAAACTTTAAGGTTAAATTGGCAAATTGTCGGCGCAATCTACGGATGAAGACAAGTGTGATAGTTTTAAATGACCAGAATCCCAACTTCCCCACCACTCCAACCGTATCCTTATCTTGCCCGTGCCTACTTTCTTGTTTTGGGCTTCCACTTTTTAGTGGGCTTGGGCCTTTCTTTCTAGCCCAACTCTTGAATAAATTATTGTAAAAATAATAAATCAAATTAATGGCCACGTTCTTTTATCTTCAAATATTCCAGGAATTGGTGTGGGGAATATATATGATAAAGGTGGGAATGTTTATTTATCTTTGGTCTAAGTCAATTACCCAATTGCTTTGGTTCTATATTTTTTAAAGATGCCGCCTTACTATTCTATTATTTTAGACATCATAGGAGATAGAAAGTTTTTTTTTTTTTTTTTTTTTTTTTTTTTTGAGTCTGAATTAAGAAGAAAGAAAAAAGTTTAATTTTTAGTCCCACAAAAAAAAGGTTAAATTTTAGCCTGAATTTTATACTTATAATTTGATGAAAATTATGAATAGTTCTTATTTTTTACAGCAGGGATCAAAAATTTTATTTAAAACTAAGAATTGACTTACTAATTTATTTCTCGATTCAATGGTAACCCAAAGATATTAATAATCTTGAATAGAAATGTGAATTGCAAAGCTTAATTGAGCCTATTTCTTTTTCCTTTTTAAGGTAATTATGCATGTTTCCAACCCCTAATAGAAAATCTATATACAAAATAAATTGTAACATAAGTCAGTTGAGCTCAAAAATGAGCGTGTCAAACAATATCTAAATCTAAATGCAGATATTGATTCAAAAAAAAAAAAATATATCTAAATGTAAGTACTATGACCATATTTTATCCTGTCAACATAGATAAATCAGATAAAAATAATAATTAATTAAAACAAAAGCTTAATCTTATCACCTTGACTCATTAAATTTATCAATTATACCACAATAGAAACATTGAAATGATATATTAAAAAAGCGACATTTTTTAATATATAATTAAGTATATTTACTTGTTCAAATTAATCAATAAACTTCTTTTATATCCAAATAGAAGAAGACATTTATTATTTACTTGTTCACCAATAAATTTAGATGACAACATTGGTGTAATAGACGTAAGCAGACCAAAACATCAATAATGTTAGAAAACCAAATTTAAGTTCAACTTCTCTTTAACATTGATAGATTAATTTTTTTAATAAAAAGATGGAACCCAAATAGACCTACTTAACATGCTTATTTATAAGAGAAAGATCAAAACTCTATCATAAATGCAACAGCTGCAAACATTAAAAGTCCATTCATAAATCAAGGTAAGGATAAATCCACCCTGCTTCAAACACAAAGATTTATTTAAGATAAATTATGATAACATGTATTTAAAATACACCTTGTTATAACCTGAGTGATTATAATAGAACAAAGGTTCGAGTTAGTTTATTATATAACTCACTAAACCATTAAAACCCTAAACGCCTCAAAAAAATTATGGCACCCCCTATCTGTTGTGCTATAAAAATGAAATGGTGAAAACAAACATTATTCAGAAATAGTTCATCAGAAAGGTCCTACTCTCTGCAAATAATTATTTAGTACTGAACTCAAGTTTTCAACAGTTAGCAGTAAACAGACTGTATTATCATTTTTCCATGAATATCCAAAATTTTCAGGTGTTGTAACCCTGTTAGATCTAAAAAAAAATAAACTACCAAGAATAAACCTCTTTTTTCACCTTTAATCATAAGGGCCGGTATACCTTTGGCATGCAAATACTTCAGACAAAAGCAACAAACATTTGTAACATTATACCACATGTATTGATGATGTATGGCTCCCCTTTTATTTTTCCTTCTATAACAAGGTACATAAGCTACAACTTCTGTGTCATCAGCAGTTATCAATCTATTGCATCATCGTGCTCGGTAGCCTTAGAATGGTCGATGGATAACGAATCTTTTCCTGATGGAAGGTACGACCAAGCCAAGACTGCAGTGCCAAGTGTGATTGCAGTAGCAACCGAACCCCACATCCATCTTTGCCTCCTTTTCCTTCTCAGCCTCTCACGCCGCGCCAAATCTGGAAACCAAATAAACACAGCCAAAGCTTTAGTCATTAGTACAGAAGACTTGATGCATTGTCTGAATAATCTTTTATCTTTGACAGAAGTCGCATAACTGAAGCATCCATCATTGTCTGAATAATCTTTTATTTATGACAACTTAAGAAAGAAAAAAGAACCAAGGTCAAGTTGGTTATGACCGTAGGAAGCTTCGGAACCAATGGTAATAAAGGAATCCTGTTATACATCTAGAACCACTGGAAATCCTAGTAAATATGAGCTAGAGTTTGAGGATTTACATACAATTACTTCTCTGCTAAAATCTTTCAAAATCTATCAATAACAGTGGGTCACTCTAAAACAACCATTGGATTGGAGTACTCAGATGGATCATAATAAATTGATCTACACTAGACACTAATACTAAATGATCTGTTCGTTGCATCTGCAATGTTTCTGAAAGTACATCCAATCAATCCCAAACTACAGCTTGATCAGATCATATACGCTTCACTAATCAAAACTTTTTTTTTTTTTTGAGAAATACCTGCCTGCTTATGAATAAGAAGGCAAGCCCTCCTTAGAGGTATATGTGGCACCATTTGGATGTCAAAAAAATAAGTAGGAAATTAACTCTTAAATAGGTGGTCAACCCAAAATCAAGACATCATTAGAAACATTTTCTAAATAGGTGAGACACCCCTAGAGGTTTGGACCCATGATTATGTCAACTAGAAGAATCCAATGACTGGCCTAGACCGTCCCTCCCTTCTTTGCAGTTGCACGTAAGAAAGGCCCTTTAGAAAACCACGCCTTCTAACTAATAATTGTTCCTATCATACCCCGCTTAATTGGAAGCCTTAGTTGATAGGCACAAAATTTCTAATTTAGTCATTACAATCATCTCTAACCACTCGCTATTTCCTCTATATAGTAGAAAGAAGCATGATAAAAATCTGAAGCAGTAGCACTAGCACCTAACGAGAGAAAAAAAACCCCGAAGGAACAAAGAAAGAGAGAGAGTGATACAAAACAGACAGAAATTAAACAAACAATGCAACAAACACCCAGCTGCCCCAGCAAGAGAGAGAGAGAGAGAGAGAGGAGGTCATGGTTATGAACACTAAGCAATCTAAAGTCCTAGGGATGGTCTCATTGGTAGAGGCTTCGGGTCTCCAAAGAATGTTGGGGGTCCCAGGAGCTTAATTGTAAAATTTTGTATTCAAGTCCGAGCCTTAGGGCGGGTGTGAATGTTCCAGGTATGTAGTGGGGCAAAACTCCAACTACCAATTATCAAAAAAAACACTAAGCATCTGAATAACAAAATAATAGACGAGGTTAACAGGTCCTCACCTACAGCTTCTTGATTCCTCTGGGACATTTCATGATTCACTGCCTCATAGTAATGGAGCCGGTCCAACAACCGAGCAATCTCGAAATTCTTGGCTTCAAGCTGTGCCTCCATCTCAGATTCCACCTCTGCCCTCGCTATACCTCTTCCAATAGAATCCGACACAAACCTAGCAAGATTAACTTGTTGGCACAATGCTTCAACAGGGTCAGAATCTAAATGCTCCCCTTCTGTGGCTTCATTGGGATCTGAAGGCAGGGTTAATCCTACCAGCCATAGCTGTTCTCTAAGACTCTGCCACCGACCCTGCAATTTATTCAGTGCTTCTTCGGCCTGCTTTCGTTTTTCTAGTTCCATCAATAGTGTTAGTCTCATTTCACGCAATTCAGCTTCAACATCAGGAATGGAAGGACGTGACAAACCATCAGAAGAAAGCTCTGCAGAAAAAAAAAGGTCATATGGTATTGAAATTACATCAAGTTGGCAATTATAATTTATGAAAGCTATTCAGAGACTAAAATCATCGTTCCATCCAATATCCAAGCTTTCTACTTGCATAGTTTCTGCATTTCATCATAATACATCCAATCTAACTACAAATAATGAATATGCTATGCAATTTCTGATCCAGACGCACAAATATTGAGAAGAATAAAAGAAAAAATCCCTACACTAAACAGTCATAAAAGTTTCTTTTAAAGGAAAATGAAATAACAACTACCTAATTTTATCAAAAAAAAAGTACCAACTACCTAAAATTTAATTGCATAATCACACACAAGAATAATTTGTAGAATAGAATAATGCGATAAAAAAAGGTACAACAGAATAACATTGTTCATGCATAGAATCATGTTTACCTTCCCAAGCATCATAAAATTCCCCCATAGGATTACCAGCCCTGGCTGAACGTTCGAAACCATTATCTTCTCCATCTGTGTTACTCATAACACTCAAAGAATCCTGAGGGTCAAAGAAGTCTTCAGTATCTCCAACGCTTTCTAAATTTATCACATCAACCTTCAATGAATCCTTTTCCAAAGCAACACCATTGCTCAACATTATACTATCATGATTACTGTGATTGCTCCCAAGTTGAACATCATTAGCACCATGATCATCATCAGCACTCCCATCTTCGTTTGGAATAGGCAGATTGACATTAACAGAAGCCCCCTCAGCCAATTTCACATCATTCCCATCTGAACCATTCCCACTCCCATTTCCTATACCTTTATCATTAATCTTTTGATGAGAGACATCATCCTCGGAGAAACTCTTCAAGAGACGAGGCCCACGCCGCTTATGATTGACAATATAAGGGGAAGGAGGAAATGAAGAAGGTGAATCCGGGAGAGGAGTTGTCTCTGGAGTGGTATAAAGTGCTGGCTTTATTTGAGGCCGCGGAACTTTTCTATCAGCAACCGATGAGCTATTTCTCCTTTCCAACTTCGTGCTAGGGGTAATGCTAAAGCTAAAAGTAGGCTTAGGTTTAGGAAGGGGCTTATCGACAGATTTGGAAGTTCCAGGCTCTAACAACCTATCCAACGCAATTGTAGTAAACGTTGGCATGATTCTGCATTCAATAGGTGCAACAACAGTGAGTATATAACAATCCCAGAACCTCAATCTAATTGCACTTAAAATAAAAACGTTGCTAAAGCCTAAAGCAAACTCGCCCCCACACTGGAAAGCCCATTCAGCCAAAATTTATAAAAACAAAGCATAAACCAAAACCTTGGAATTATAAAATACAAAAGAATTCAAATAAAACACCACAGATAATCATAATAAACATCTCAAAAACTAGGTACTCAACAAACAAGTGACCCCAGTCACCAGCTACTTAAAAAAAAACTCAAAACAGACAAATCCTAAAAAATCACAAAGCGCAACCTCCAATCCTAAAAACAAAGGGAAACCACAAACAGAAATCATACAGAAAAACACAAAATCAAACGAAAAAAAAAAAAAAAACCCAATAAACCCCATCAAAGAATTAACAGACAACACCCAACCCAAAAAATAAAAAATAAAAATAAAAAATAAAAAAATCACAAAGCTCAACCTCCAGCCTCAAAACAAAGGGAACCCACAAACAGAAATCGTACAAAAAAACTCAAAATCAAACGAAAAAAAAAAACCAATAAACCCCATCGAGAATTAGCAGATTACTCCCAGCCCCGAAGCTCAACCTCCAACCACAAAACAAAGGTAACCCAGAAACAAAAATCGTACAAAAAACTCAAAATCAAACGAAGAAAAAAAACCCCAATAAACCCCATCCAGAATTCGCAGATTACACCCAACCCCAAAACCCAACAACAACAAAATCACAAAGCTCAACCTCCAACCTCAAAACAAAAGGTAACCCACAAACAGAAATGGTACAAAAAACACAAAATCAAACGAAGAAAAAAAAAACCCAACAAAGCCCATCAATTATTCGCAGATTACAACCAACCCCCAACAACAAACACGAATCCTCCATAACCCTCGTTCAAACATCCAACATTTCACAAAATCCCAGAACAGAAAGTACCTCAAAAAATTAGACGGATGCAGGGAAAACCCCTAAGCGCAAGAGGCGACAACGAAATCAGAGGATCGAAGAGGAGCCAGAAAGTCGCATTTTCACAGTAGAGATTCGATTCCTCTAGACTCTTCACCGTTCTTCATAAAAAAAAAGAGGATGAAATTAAATATGAAATTGAAAAGCTCCTCTCCAAGCTTAGCGCCTCTTTCTGTTCTTCGCCTTGTCGCCCACGCACTCACCTTCTCCGCATATATTTGAACCCCTTTTTTTCTCCCTTTTCTCCCTATTTGCCCGTGGTCGCTTCTGACCGAATGTGAAAGGTCTGAAATACCCTTCCTTGCTCTTTGGAATGCCCGTGTTTGGCAGAGAGTGTTTTGGGGTTTTCGTATGAGCTTTTTCTCCGACGTGTCGTCCAAATAAGTGTTGTTCTGGAATTAATATTTTTTTAATAAAACGAAAGGAACCTGCGGTACGGTGTCGTTTTAATAATTGCGTAGTCCAACATTTTTTGGTATTGAAAAGTGTGCCTATACGGACTTCTTGAATGTGTAACTTCAAAAAAATATAGGTTAAAATATTATTTTGGTACTTCGACTTTGAAATTTGTTCTATTTTGGTTTTTCGATTTTTAAATATTCAATTTTAGTCCTTCGACTTTGTTATTTGTTCAATTTTAGTCCCTCAACTTTTAAATGTTCAATTTTAATCCTTAAACTTTCAAACTTATTCTATTTAGGTCCATTAACTTTCCAAAATGTTTAAAGACCATCCCTGAGTTTAAAAAAAAAAAACTTAACCGACGTTTTAAAGGCCAAAAGAAAATTAAAAAATATATAAAATCAAATCACCTATCTTTGTCTTCTTCAATTTTATGCTCTGTTTTTTAAAAATATAAGAAAAACGGTCAAGAGCAAAGAAGAAATCATTGGGTTTTCTTCTTTAAACAATAATAATACTTCAAAATTCATCTCCTTGGGCGCTACAATTGAAGTTGTGCAGTAATTCACACAAATGACAAAACCACTGATTTACTTCTTTTTAACTTTTACTTCACTCCAACCATGGACTCTGCGAGAAGAAAGCCACCAAGCCTCATCCTCATCCTTTTCCTTCTCTTTCCAAATTTGAAGTCCCTTCTTTTTCTTCTTTCATTTATTTCTTTATGTGGGATTTCTTAATCAATGGACAGT
>JBBMKA010000026.1:7677980-7711604 GCA_037833695.1 Sechiopsis laciniata | reverse complement strand
AGAGAGAGAGATATATTTTTTTTTTTTTTTTTTTGGTCTTTTAAACATCCGTTATGTTTTTTTTAACTCAGATGGTTTTTAAACTTTTTGAAAAATTAAAGGATCTAAATAGAATAAGCTTGAAAGACTAAGAACTAAAATTAGAAATTTGAAAGTCGATGGATCAAAATGAAACAAACTTCAAAGTCGAAGGACCAAAATGATATTTTAACAAAAAAAAACCTACACTTAAAATATTTATGACTATATATGTGACTATTGTCAAAAAACATATTACCTAATTTTACAATATTTCAATGTCAAACTTATAAAAAATTAACTTTCTAGATAAATATTCATCATCAATTTATCTCATCACAAATTAGTTACTTAAAGCCCCTTCATGACCACTTCAACCCTCCATGATGGTTACTCAAAACGTAAAGATTAAAAATGTATTTTTTTCAAAATAAAAATTTATTTCAAGTATTAAAAGAGATGCAAATTACATGTTTTAAGTATTATGCCTATTTCTAACCCTGGATGGGTCATCTGCAAGCATCAAAGCTTACTCATAAATCAAGACATGGATAAATCCACCATGCTTCAAACTCAAAAAGAAACTATTTTCTCCTTTACTGTGCTATACAATAGTTGAAGGATGAAAACAGGGATTACCAGAAGAGTCAACTCCACTCTGCCAATAATTATTTGAATGCTCAACGCAATATTTCAACTACAGTTAGCACAGTAAATAGACAGTATATCGTTTTTCATGAATTACCAAAAATTTCAGGTGTTATAACCCTGTTAGATCTGAGGGAAAAAAAAATATCAAGAACCAACCTTTTCTTTCACCTTTAATTATAAGGGCCGAAGATTTTTAAGAACTATACCTTCGGGCATGCAAATACTTCTGACAAAAGCAAAAAACATTTGATATCAACATTATACCACATGTACATAAGCTACTTCTTTTGTCGGTGGTTATCAATCTGTTCCATCATCACGATCAGTGGCCATGGATGACGAATCCTTTCCCGATGGAAGGAACGACCAAGCTAAGACTGCAGTGCCGAGTGTGATTGCAGTTGCAACCGAACCCCACATCCATCTTTGCCTCCTTTTCCTTTTCAGCCTCTCGCGACGCGCCAAATCTGGAAGCCAAATAAACACAGGAAAAGCTTAGCCAATAGTACATAGATTAGAAGCATAATCAACAACAGAGAACTGAAATAGAAGAGGTAGAGATGATAGGGTTCAGGATTAAGATACAAAAAATAAGATTTTACATCATTGTCTGAATGTTGTTTTATCCTTGACACGACAACTTGTGACAGAAAAAAACACCAAGGCCAGATCCAGTAGGACTGGGATGCATATGAACCAGTGGTTATAAAGGACTCCTGTTCTAAATCTTGACCCAGTGGAGCTCCAAGTAAAAAACGAGCTACAGAGCTTGGAGCAAGGCAACTTGCACACTTTCGACAACCAAAGGTCCATAACTAATTGGAACAAGAAACCCATATTCAATGGACACTCAGATCCATGAAAAAAAGAAAAAGAATGAAGTTGTCTCGGACACTCACGAATATAAAAAAAAATACATACAAATACTTTCTTTTAATATTCCATCAGTAACAGTGGGCCACCACTCTAAAACAAATATTGGAGTATTCAGAATGATCATAGTAAATTTGCCTTAATGATCTGTTCGTTGCATCTGTCTGCTGCATTCATCATATAAGCTCCACTATTCAAGACACTACTGAAATAGTTGCATATTCTACGTAGGTGAGACCCCATTGAGATTTGAACCCATAATTATATCTGCCTCCTATGTTCCTAAATCCTAACTAATAATTATAATGAACATGGAAAGCCACGCCTCCTAAGTTCCTAACTAATAAGCATTCCCATCATACCCCTCCTAATCAGAGCCTTAATTTATAGGCACAAAAATTATAATCTAGTCATTACAATTTACAATCACCTAACCACTTACTGTTTCCCTCTCTCCATATACATATATATTTTAATAGCGATGAGTTTCTGGACAAGCTTACGCACACCTTGACTACTCTCGTGTGACAATCAAAATTTGGTTGATAAGGAAACTCGTAAAAAATTAGTTCTTAAGTAGATGGTTACTATAAATTGAACTTCGTAACCTCTTAGTTTCCTTAAAGCCCTCTTGAGTCTTCACCCCTACACCAACCCATCACAATTTGTTTACCTCTAAATATTAGAAAGAAGTGATAAAAATCTAGCAAGTGGGTAAAAAGAAATCCGGGGAACAAAGAATGAAACTGATACATGACAGAAATTAAACACACTATAACAAACACCCTGACGCCCTCAACACCCACCACGCTCAAGATAAATGAAACAAAAATGGAAGAGAGGGGGGAGATCAAAATCATCAACATTGAGTGATCCAAATTCTAGTCAAGGTTTAACAGGTCCTTACCTACAGCTTCTTGATTCCTCTGAGACATTTCATGATTCTCAGCCTCATAGTAACGAAGCCGGTCCAACAATCGAGCAACCTCAAAATTCTTCACTTCAAGCTGTGCCTCCATCTCAGTCTCCACTTCGGCCCTCACTATACCCCTTCCAATAGAACCCGATACAAACCTAGCAAGTTTAACTTGTTGACACAATTCTTCAACAGGATCAGAAGCTAACTGCTTCCCTTCCGTGGCTACTGTGGGATCTGAAGGAAGGGTCAGTCCAACAAGCAGAAGCTGCTCACTAAGCCTCTGCCACTGACCCTGCAATTTTTTCAGTGCTTCCTCGGACAGCTTCCGTTTCTCTAGTTCCATCAATAGGGATAGTTTCATTCCGCGCAACTCAGCTTCGATATCAGGAAAAGAAGGATGTGAAAAACCCTCAAAGGAAAGCTCTACAGAAAAAAAACAAGGTTATATGGTATTAAAGTTAACTTCAAGTTGACGATCATAGTTTATGAAAGTTATTGAGCACATTTACTAATAGATTAAAATAGAATTGAACATCCAATCCAATATCTAAGGCCTCGTTTGATAACCATTTTGTTTTTAGTTTTTGGTTTTTGAAATTTAAGCCTACAACAACTACTTTACCATATGTTTTTTCTTACTTGGATATCTACATCTTACCTATATTTTCATAAACCAATCCAAAATTTGGAAGAAAAAATAATAGCTTCCAAAAGCATTTTTTTGTTTTTTAAATTTGGTCAGTATTCGCATACTTTCCTAAGGAAAGATGGATACATTGTAGGAAAGATAGAATACATGGTAAGAAATTTGTGTAAAAATAAACTTAAATTTGAAAAACCAAATTTTTATCAAACGGAGCTTAAGCTTTCCACTCGAGTCTCAGCTATTCATTATAACATATCCAACCTAACAACAAAAGATGCATATACTATGCAATTTCTGATCCATTTATACTTTGAATACTAAAAAAATTGATAGAGAAAAAAAAAAGTGAAAAAGTTATCTAAAAATGAAAAATGAAGAACCAACTATGAAAAACTAAATTGAATAATTAGGCACAAGAACAGTCAAAGAATACAAACTTCAATGCATAGAATCCTGTTTACCTTCCCAAGCATCATAAAATACCCCCATAGGAGTATAAGTCTTGGCCGAACGTTCAAAGCCGTTATCCTCTCCATCTGTGTTACTCTTGGCACTCAAATAATCATGTGGGTCATAGAAGTCATCCGTATCTCCAACGCTTTCTAAATTTGGCACAACAACCTTCAATGAATCCTTTTCCCGAGCAACACCATTGTTCAACATTGTACTACTTTCATGATTACTAAGATTATTCCCAAGTTGAACAGAAGTAGCACCATGATCACCATCAACAATCCCATTTTGACCAACATTAGTACTACTAACACGATCTAGACCATTTCTATGTCCATCTTTGTTTGGGATAGGTATGTCAACAGTAACAGAAGCACCCTCAGTCAATTTTACAACATTGCCATCAGAACCATTCGCGCTCCCATTTCCTGGATCCTTGTCATTTGTCTTTTGACTAAAGAAGACACCGTCCTGAGAGAAACTCTTCAAGAGACGAGGCCCACGCCGCTTGTGATTGACAATATAAGGGGAAGGAGAAAACGAAGATGGTGAGTCGGGGAGAGGAGTTGCCTCTGGAGTGGCATATAGTTCTGGCTTAATTTGAGGCCGCTGAACCTTTCTATCAGCAAGCGATGCGCTATATCTCCTCTCCAACTTAGTGCTCGCCGCACGGTTAGAGGTCAAAGCAGGCTTAACTTTAGGAAGGGGCTTATCGACAGATTTGGAAGTTCCAGGTTCTAACAACCTATCCAACGCAATTGTAGTAAACGTTGGCATGATTCTGCCTTCAAAGGTGCAACAAACCCAGTGAATATACAATAATCCCCAAAACCTCAATCAAATTGCACAAATGTAAAACAAAACATTGCTAAAAGCTAAAAGCAAACAAAAACCCCCATTCAGCCAAATCTCAAAAAATGAAGCACAAACCAAAATCGTGGTATTATAAAAGCACAACAGAATTCAAATAAAAACCATGGGTGGTCCGTCATAAGAAACATCCCAATAACTAGCTATTCCAAATTTCCAGAAACAAATTACACCAAAAACGAAGCTACAAACAAAATTCAAAACAGGTAAATCGTAATTAAAAAAACAAAACACAAAGCTCAACCTCCAACCAATCATGAGAAATGTTGCAACACAAAGATAACCCACCAAAAAAATCATACTCAAAACTCAAAATTAAACAAAGAAAAAGAAATCCCAACAGAACCCATAAAGGATTCTCAGATTACCCGCACACCCAACACCTAAAACCCAAAAACAAACAACCCCAGAACACGAATTCTCCATATCCCTCATTCAAAATCCAAAAAAACCAAACAGAAGGAAAGAAAACCAAAATCCCAGAACGGAAAGTACCTCGAAAAGGAAGACGGAGGCAGAGGATCGGGGAGAAGTCCGACTGTTGCTAAAGAAGATTACAAAGTTCCATTTTACAGAATGGCTTAGATTTGTGTAGACTCTTCCCCTTCCTTCATAAGAAGAGGATTTGAAAACAAATGGGATTCAAGAGAGAGAGAGAGATTGAAAACCTCCTCTCCAAGTTTTTTTCTTCTTCTTCTTCTTCTTCTTAGGGATCGCAACGACCGCCTCGACTTCGCCTTGTCGCACACGCACTCACCTTCTCCGCAAATATTTGGACCCCTTTTCCCCCTTTTTTTTCCTTTTTTTTTTTTTACGCAAATTACGATTGCAAATACCTTCTACTTTTTCTTTTGGGAAAAATTCTAAAAAATAAACATTTTTATATTATTAATGTTTTTAAATAACAAAATCATTAATTATATAATGGAATGTTAATTAAAATGACGATTGTATTAATTTTAAATTTAACATAATAATAATCAAATTAATTTTAGTATATTAATAGAGTAAGTATTTTAATTTTTATGTAAATTTAATTTTTAAAAGAAAGTAAATATAAAACATACAAAAACTATGAGGTTACAATTATTGGGGTTGGGTATACACTAATTCGGTTCTTGTTGACACACACAAAAACTATGTGAGTATTCTTAAAATGTTAAAATATTCAATTCTTAAATTTAGGCACTAAATTAAATTATATTAAAAGTAATTTCTTTCTTTTTTCTTTTTTCTTTTTTCTTTTTATCATTTTTGCCCGTGGCATAGACAGGGTGGAAACGTCGTAAATGCCCTTCCTCGCTCTTTGGAAAGGCGGTTTGAGGGGAGATTGTTTGTGGGTTTTTCGTACTAAAATTTTCCCTCTATCCTGGAAATTGGAATATATATATTTTTTCGTAAACGAAAAAAAACTTGTTGTACGGTGTCGTTTTAATGTTACCTTGGTCCTACATTTTGGTATTGAGAAGCGTGCCTTCATGTGCTCCTTTAATTTTGTGACGTACAGTTTCATGGACAGAATTTGAATTTTTTTTTTTTTTTTCTTAAACCAATTTATCACCTTTTTATTAATACATGTATGGGGTGATTGAATATAGAGCTTGGGAGAGAAGAGGAGAAAAAATTATTCTAACCTCATTTTATTTTTTTTTTGTACATAACAATTTTTTTCAACTATTCCTTACATTTCATCAAATATATTTTATTCTATCAAATTTTAAATTAAATTTTATTACAATAAAAAATCTTCTCTCTTATAAACACCAATTTCCAAAAAAAAAATTTTAATGTCTCTTTTCAAAACACAAATCTGCAAAAAAAAATTTAACATCTCCTCTCCAAAAAATCAATTTCCAAACAAATATTTTATCATTCCAAATCACCATATATATATATTTATTTCCTATTTATAATAATTGATATTATTTTTCTATAAATATGAATAATAATTTATAATTTTCCTATCAAATTTATTTACAAATTCCTTTAAAAAAACATCTAAAAAAATATTTAAAATTGATAAATATGGTTAAATATTATAATTTTGATATTTAATTTTATAAAATTATATAGATTTATTTTTTAAAAAATACTCTTTCAAGTTTCTTAGATATATAATAGGTTGAAAATTTAGAAATCAATTAACTTAGAAGTGTGAAGTTGAACCAAAAATATCTTTTTAATATATATTTTTTAAAAATGTCTTAAGAAAATAATGAATGTGTCAATATTAAAAATTTTAAAAATAAATAAAAACTTGGCACCCCCAAATCTAAGATGTTGGATCAGCCCCTGCAAATCACTCCACTTTCTCTTCCTCTCCTCTCTCAAACTCCAAAATCCAATCATTGTGATTAAACTATAGTTTTTTTTTAAAAAAAATAAATAAAAATAAAATAACCAAATTCATTCACAAGCACTATCAAAGTTCTTATAATCCTCGCGCAAAGCGGATGTAACATGAGGGAGATAACTCCTCCAAAAAAAAATCTCATGAATCCTTATAATAAGAAAAGGTCAAAACAAAAGAGTAGAAACCAGACGTAATACAAAAAACTCAACAGATCAGCAACCATATTGCAAAATCATAAGCAATGAAAAAATGATAAGTTTTCCAATTAAAGAACTAACTCTAAAATAATATTATTGAACTCAGTAACACCTCTAGAATCTGTCAAAATAATGTTTATGGCTATTGAAAAATCAGATTCGATTAAGATCGAAGGAAGAGGAGGTGAACCTCTCAAAATGCTTGCCAAAATCACCATAGCTTCCATATTTGTTGCCTCTAAGCTCAATATGGAATCCCATCATGATTAGGCAACACTCTCTTGATCACAAACCATCTAGTTAATGACACCTTTTCCAGATTTACAATGCAAATTTCATCATGGTTGGGCAACACACGAGGTGGTGGTTAAATTATAGTTGTTGTATGAGGGTGTTTGTTTGCCATATTTAAGCAGAATTTAGATCGATGATTTACTAATTCCTTAAACAGCTATATCCAAACTAGTTCTTGTAACCGTTCAAAATAATTCTTTATTATTATTATTATTATTATTATTATTATTAAAAATAACTTCTTGTTTTTAACTACTCATTTTTAATCATTTATTTATAACTACTCAAAATTAATAACTTTTCATTTCTAACCACTCGTTTCTTCATTCATTTTTAATCATTCAAAATAACTCATTTTTAATTATTTATTTTTAATCTTTCTTTTTTTAATTACTCAAAATAACTATTCAGTTTAAATCTACATTCAAATAAGGTTTTGACTCTAATTTCTCTACAAAAAAAAATTACATCCAAACAAATTTTTGCTACAATTCTTAATTTTTAACTACTCAAAATAATCCTTCAAATTAACTCATCATCCAAATACATCCAAACGAGTTTGAGAACTTATGTGTACATTATATATTAGATAATTTGCAATTTAGTCCTTTTAAAACAACATATTGCAATTCAGCCTCAATTTTCCTTTTTCTTAGGCTAATTTTCAATTTTCTGTTGGTTGATAATAAGTTAAGGTTCAATTTATGATTGTGGCATCTTTTAAAATAATGGGATTTTTTTTTTTTTAATTCAATCATATTTGAAACTATGTGACTTGAACAGGTAATCAATAAGTTACCATATTATACATGATATCATTAGGGTACTATTCTTTTTGCCAAAATATCTTTTATTTAATAAGTTTTGTATATAATTTTTTATTTGTTCTTTATATTTCAAAATCAAATACATTTACTCATGATATTCATACTTAGTTTTAGTTCTTGAGTTCTTAAAATAAAAAAAAAATTTAATTAATTACCAAAATAATTACTTCAACAATATATTGAAAATCAAAACTAGTAGAATAGTCATCATTCTAGTCAGTAAATAATTATGTAATTAATGTTTTTTTTAATTTCAATTACTAAAATTGAACATTTGTAAATGTCAATCATAAAAGTGTTTGATTTCGGAAAGAGAGTGACTAAAATTTATTTTTCCCTAAAATAATTGTTTTGTTTAGTACAAGTTGGAAGAGGGGGACCACCAACCCTTCAAGAGAGTACAACTGTTCTCAAATAATTGAGAGCCAGATACTGATTCCAAGAATCAAACTCGTAATCATAGTATTGACTGAATTTCGACAAAACCATCAGACACCGACCCTTTCTGTCCCTAAAATAACTGTTTAGAGTGATACTTTTAAGAAAGATAATTATCATAAGAAGAAGATTAGCATTAGTAATTTTAAGTTCTAAAAAAGGCATATCAATAAAGATGCCCACAGGTGGAAATGGTGAAGGTTTTTCGTCCCCATTCTCACCAAATTCACCATATTATTTTGTGGGATTGAGGCAGAATTTGTGGGGATCGGATTCTCCACAATAAATTTTATTGCGACACTTCAAATCTAACATGATTGATATCTAAATGGTTGATGATGTAATAATTTTATGTAAATCAAAATTTAACTCTTATTTATTTATTTTAATTTTTTAAAATAATTCTTATTTATTTTAGAACAATAATATTCTCCATGGAGTATTTGTAATCTCCTCTCCAATTTATACCTAAAAAAATCTAAACATGATTGATTGTCTAAAAAAAATCTAACATAATTGAAAGAAAAAAAAAGATGACGGCCGCCAATCACAAACAAAAAAATATTAAAATAAAAGTTGAAAATTAAAAAAACAACAATAATAAAATAAAAACTGAATTGTTGCTGATGAGAAGAAAAATTCAAGCTTGATGGAGTGCTTCAACAAAGAATATTAAATTCTCTCGTTTTATTAATTAAAAAAATCCCTCGTTTTATTATATTTATTTGGGAGTTAGAGAAATTTATTTTATTTACTTGGGATAACGCTGGATGAAGTCATTTCTACGTATATTATAAAAACAGTCTCAGTCTACAAAATTAAGGGTGTTCTTTCTTAAAAATTGAATTGATGGATAGAAATTGATAGAATAAAAGTGGGTCATCAAATTTTAAGTATATGTCAGCTCATGTCAATTAAAAAAAATTTAATTACAAAATTGTCAGTTAAATTAAATTATCGATATTTAATATTAATATTTTTCACATAATTAATTAGAATTTTTATTTAATTACTGTATTTCAAGAAATTATTTGGTATGTATAATTTTTAAATTTTCATTAAAAAATTATATGATAAATATATTTTTTTAATAAAAAAAAATTAAATGAACTAATCGACTTACCAATAAATTGATTTTGGAATCATTTTTAAGCTAATTGATAAGTCGACTTCAATGTCAAAATTAACCAAAAATCGATACCGACTAATGAACACTCCTGCAATGGAGTTAAAGAAAATTGAAGTAGGAAATTACGAAACGAAGAATTTCAAATCAATCAGATTAAGAAGAATAAAACCCTTCTACACAAATAAAAATATCTTAATGTATATAAATTTTTGTAGCACCTAATAAAATATGAGCAATACTTGGGTAAGGTGGGTTATCCACCCTTACAACCACACATTTTTACTTTTGTGTATTTCTCTCTCCATCAATCAAAACTATTTTTTTTTTTTAAAAGTAAAAATATGTGGTTCTAAGGTGGGTAAGTATTTCCAAAATACTTATCCACCCTTACCTAAGTATTGTTCATAAAATATATGACTCAACTACACATTCGCATGGAGAGGACTTTTAGGGTGTGTTTGGGCTTCCGTTTATGTAAACAAATTATAATAATTCAACCCGTGTTTGCTCCACCGTTTATTATAAATTTACCTAAACCTGCGTTATCTAAACCTACGTGCCAGTTTATCTAAACCTTATATTTTTTATTAAATATTTTTATGAATATTGTCTATAGATTATATATATATATATATATATATATATATATATATGATGTTTTTTAACCAAATGAACTGGTGATTGTTTGAAACAATAATTTAAATTATTCTTAATTAATAGTATATAATTTTTTTATTTTTCTTTTTTATAGTAGTATATCTTTTTTTTAATTAGTATATTTTGTTTATTTTAAATTAATTCACCACTTAAACATTAAGATTTTGGGAAAAGAATCTAAAAAAAGAAAAAAATTTGTGAAGAATAAAGAAAAAAAACTTAAAGTTGAAATTTATTTTCATGAGATCAATATTAACTTAAAAAATTAATTTATAATACATAACTACATCAATATATAAGTGAAATGGAGTATGAAAAAAAAATATAATAAATATTCATTTTTTTATCATGTTCAATATTAATTATAAGTTTATTAAAAATTATTATTAATTATTTGCTAAATTTTTTAATTTAAATTTAAGTAATTAAAATAAATTGTAAAAAAATTCATAACTCTTCTTACAATAACCTGCACTATCATAACCCATTTTATAATAATTTGCATCTCAAACATGATTTATTATAACCCACCGTTTATCATAACTCTTCGTCTACCATTACATAATCGGTGTCTCAAATACACACTTACTCATCAACAATTAGAAAAGTCAAAGTTGAATGGTTTGCCGTCGAAATTTTAAATTAAACGGCGTTGAACTCAAAATAAAAATAATAAAAAATGAATGGCGGTCATGAATCATGCGCGATTAAAATTTAAATTTGAACTATTCTTAAAAAAAAAAATTGAAATTTCTTCCCACTATATTCTGGATTCTAAAAATAGTAAAAGAGTTTTGGGAAATCCCCCTTTATGGGCTTTCTTTTCTTTTGCTTCTCCTTTAAATTAAGATTTGAAATGAAAACTCACTTGTGAATTTAAATTTATTGATTTATAACACATTTATTATCTTAGTTGAATTAATGATTATAACACATTTAACATTTTAGTTGAATTATGCTGGTGAATCCAATTATTTTAATTTTGCGTTGCTTTTGCGTTTGACATTAATTTTAAAAGGGCCAGTCAAACTTTTTTTTTTTTGGCGATGTCTTTTTTTCCATTTTATTAGCTTTTTTTTTTTTTTTTTTTTGATCAATTCCATTTTTTTAGTTTTCCATATAATCTGATGGAATAACAATATTGGCATAACAACGTAATCTAACCGCATTTAATTATAAAAATAGCTTATGTAACGTTATATAACTGTTAAACAGTAAAACAATAATAATACTAACATAAATTAGGGGTTTTTCGGTTGGGTTAGGAGAATTTTTTAGACTAACTCAAAATTTTGGATTAGTCAATTCGTCAATCTATTCAACTCATATGTATTAGAGCAACTCAACTCAATCCAACTCATATAATTTTGAGTTGGGTTATCGGGTTGTGTAAGTCTCCTATTTTTTCTCCAAAACTCAATTTATACTTGTAAATATTTAAGCAAATAAAGAAAAAAAAATGCATGATATTATATTTGAACCTAAATTACACATGTTATTAGTGCAGGTTTTTCATCAATATATTAAAATTTTATTTTATTAATTAATCTTACACACACATTATATATATATATATATAATTATTTTTAAAGTTAAATATCATTTTGTTCCGTCAACTATCACGTTTGTTCCATTTTGGTCATTGAACTTTCAAAGTTCAATTTTAATCCTTCAACTATCATTTTTGTTTTATTTTGGTTCTTAAACTTTCATTTGTCCAAGTTTAATCCTATACTTTCTAAAAAGTTTAAAATCACTCCTTGAGTTAACAAAACGCATTAACCATGGTTAAAAAGTAATGTGCAAATAATAATAATAAGTGTAAGTCTTTAGAGGGAGATGAGAAGGGTAAGGGAGATATAACTGATTTTATTTATTATTATTTCTTGCCCCCTATTACTTTTTAACCATGGTTAAGGGTTTTTTGTTAACTCAAAAGACTATTTTTAAATTTTTTAGAAAGTATAAGGACTAAATTTAGACAAATGAAAATTTAAAGACCAAAATAGAACAAAAATGGTAATTGAGGTGCTAAAATTGAACTTTTGAAAATTTAAGAACAAAAATGAAATGAGCATAATGGTTGAAGGACTAAAATGATATTTTAACCTACATTTAATTTGGGTTGTGTTGAACAAGCCAACAATTGGCTAACCTAAGAACTCATCCAACTCAACGAAAATTATAAAACCGTAACTTAATTCAACTTATATAAAATTATAACCCAACCTTTACAATTTGGGTTGTATATTTCAGGTTGCTCTGGTTGTTGGTTCTTTTGCACACCTTAGTCTAAATAACTCAATCAAAAGTTCTTGAACAAAAAAAAATTCAAAACCTTCCACGTCTAACAAGAAACCAATATAAATTTATTTTTGGTTTTTTAGCTGAAGGACAATAAAGGTAGAAGATTCAAATCCATAATTGGCTTTTTTTTTTTTGTTGTTTAGATCTCATTAATTTCCCACCAAATATGTGTTTTATTATAGGACAGCAAAGTTCCAATTTTTCGATTTTCAAAAAAAAAAAGACTGCAACCTAGAATACTAATTTCAGCAGTTTTTTGAACAAAAGCCTATCATTAAATTGTAGAAATCAGTATTTTGGACTCATATTTCAGTATTTGACACTCATATTATTTTAGAATAGTAGTGGCCTCAATTGATTCCCCTCCCGCTTACTAAAAAAATAAAAAGCAAAAAATGAATTTAAGGTGCAATTTCATAAATTGATAATTTACCGAATTCAAAGTAACCTTGAATTTTTAACTTAAAATTTTATACTGAATACTAATACATTTATGTAAGGTGACAAACTTGTGTGAAAATTGAGAACTAAAAATACTAATTTTGAATTGCGAGCTAAGATCAGAGGCAACTCAATCTTTAAGCTCAAACTTCTGTATATTAAAAAGAAAAATGGTAGAAAAACAACAAATATGAATTCAATCATTTATAATAGAGTACAGGAGCATTTGCTTTCAAATCCCACAGCCCTCCCTCCTTCACATACTCTAAATACCTTGCAAATTCAGGCTTGGCCGTCGACTTCCTCTTGCGACGAATATCGAAGAAACTAAAAATAGCATGCCCTTTGCTAGCTTTCTTTAACTGCGGTTTCACTTGAGCAAGCTCGGCAGCTATCGGTTTCCTCGATCCAGACCCAAGTACTACGGTGGGCAAACTGGTCGTCCTCTTCAGCCGCCCTTCCAACAGGCTAACGGTAGGATCCTCCATGAGATACTCATACCTGTGAGGACATCTCCTGGTACTCAAAGCTCTCAACATGGCTACCAAGTTATAAAGTTAACAGAAAATGAAAGCTTTAGCAAGGAAAAGAAGTTAGCTCAATGAGGCAGATGGTTGGCTGTGAGAGATTTGTGAAGGGTAGGTTGTAGATTTAAGGGTTTCATTGGGTCAAGATTGGATTGCCAAATGCTAAGCTAGCTTGAGCTTACAAGTTCCAATAGTTTGACTTTCTACTGCTTTTCCCAACTACCCTCAAAGAAATAAAGGTTTCATCTAATTCTATTAAGATAATTGGGATCTTCCTTTTTACACACAATAAAATAAGTGCATGCTTTTGAAAGGTGGACTCACCTACCACTTTGTTTGTCTTTTCTTCTGTTAATTTTATGATCAACTAGACAGCCACGGGGTTTCCTTGCACTTGCTTAACTTGCACATTTTAAATGTGAACTTCACCAATGGGTCATATTCACTTAAAAAATGAATCAATGATTGGCTTGTTTCTCATTCGTCCTTGAAGGTTCCGATATACAAAGAAGAAGGCTCTATATTTCTTTTCGACTTTACGAGTGGAATGAGCATGAGGTGTACACTTACCAGCACTGCTAAGTTACACAGGTTGTAGCAAAAACTCGGTAGATTTATATGGATTTTTTTCTTTCTAGACTATGACCTCAGGCTACCGCTCTTCTGAGTTGAATTTGTTCCAAGCTTCCTGAGAATCATAAAATGACAACCCAGAATATTAGAGGCAGTTTATACACCGCTGCAATGCTGGTCTTGTTATCCACAGGTGAACAAAAAAAAAAAGAAGTAAAGGATACAACTGAAGCATGAGTTCTAGGATTGTTGATAAAGATTGGGAAGCAAGTATAAAAGATAATCGCATGAAAATAATAGAAAAGCAGGAGGTAATGATTGCCACTCAATTTTTATTTTTTTAATACCTACGAGTGTCCGGATCAGTTTACGTGCACTTCAACTATTCTCACGGGACATATCAGTTGACCCAACAACCTTTAGGATGCCAAAGAAACTCGTGCAAAATTAATTTCTAGGTAAGTGACGACTATAGATTGAATCCATCATCCCTTAGTTACTTAAGACCCTTCTTGATCATTAGGTCATTCCATAAGTAACTAAGACCTTACCCTTCTTGACCATTAGGTCACTCCATGATGGTTGATTGTCATTCATTAAGAATGTAATTCAAAAACTGTAAAATAATGAGGTATATACTCGTTAATGACCCACCTTTAGAAGATCAAAGACCTTCTCACATATGTGCTTTTGCTGAATACTTGCACCGCGTTGTTGTAATTTGTCTGGATGAACGCACAGAGTGGCTTTCCTGTAAGCTTTTTTTACAGCAGCTGCAGTAATAACTTCCGTTAAGGGAATGGGCTGCCAACCACTATCAGGTCCAAGGATCTGCAAGCAGCATAATAATTAGTTCGTGCCTATGCCCAAAAAACCACAAATTCTAGCTCGGTAAATAACTTCACCCTATTTATTGTAATTTGTAAATAAGGGCTCGGTCTGAAACTCTTACAACTATGTTCACCATACCTAAATCCAATAAATTCTTGATAAATTTTCGTGGATCTATAGTGCAGGAGACTTCAAAAGCTAGAAGAAGCCAACTAAAATTTGCAGACAATACAACCTTATAGATAAAAGTAAAAAAAGAAACGTACATATTGCAGTGTAGAAAGCAATGCACGCAAGTTCCCTTCCTTCCCACTTGACCATCTCCTAACATCAGCATCCAATGTCTCGGCCAATCTCTGCAAATAGCATAGATTCAATGATATATCACAAATTAAATGACGAGAACTGCCACAAATGTAATCTCGCATGTTGTAAGGATTACACTTCTCTCAGCTTGCTCTCTTTGTACAAGAAGATCACGCGTATTTTTTTCTGCCAGAGCTTTTGCCTGAAAGATACAGGAAGCGTTGGTCATTTTATAACGTATAGACAAGTCAATCGAGAACCATTATGAAGGATCAGAATCATACAGCACGTTCTGCTGTTCTTTGATGCCTTTCTAATCTGGCTTTACACCTTTGAGGTGATTCACCATCAACACCCTCATTCCCCTCTGCATTACAAAATTCCATGCAGGGAACAGATAGCTCAGAAACTAGAAGTATGATAAAATGCAAGAAGATATAGGTCCCGAAAAGGAATTTTAGCAAGAAGATATAGGTCCCGAAAAGGAATTTTAGCTCTTATAGAACAAAAAAGAAGAAAAAAATGTGCAAGTCCTATACCATCTTAAGCCAAAAAGGAATTGTAGCTCTTATAGAACAAAAAAGAAGAAAAAAATGTGCAAGTCCTATACCATCGTAAGCCGAGTAGTAGGCATATCTTGAAGCACCGGAAGAGCTAAAGCTCTGAGATTGTAAGTTGGGCTGATCCTGGCATCCACCATCCATCGTAAATTTCACAACGCGATATGCACTAAATATCAAGTGTTAAAAAAATACCAGCATTGTATTCTTACAGAGAATGAAGACTTCTGTCTCATTTCATTATTTCTGGAAGAAGCAGAAAAATTGTCAGAAACAGATCTTTCGATTCTCTCTTTCAACCCAAAGGATGTCCTGTCAGATTTGGCTTTCACTGCAGCTCGCTCCGCAGTTGCTCTTTCTACCGCTATACGCTCTGACTTAACCCTTGCATCCATAGTTACCTTTCCAGCCAATGAATTTTCTCTCGCCTCTGCACATGCCTTCTCCAATCTTTCACGTGCCTCTGTCAATGCTCTTTGTCGGGCTTCAGCAGTCATCCTCTCCAGACCAGCTCTTTCAGACCTTCCAGAAGCTTTGGCACCTTCTCCATCACATGGTTCAAGAGTTCTGTCAATAGGCATTCTATCCTTTTCTCTTTCTCTTTCCCTTTCCCTCTCGTCTTCTAATTTTCGAAGAATACCATTCTCAAATTCTTCTTTGCTCCTTACTCTCTCACTCTCTCTTCCTTTAGATGTATGGCTCTGGTTTACAATCTTCTCCTTTCTTTCAGTGGCCTGATTTGCATTGACCTCGTGGGCGAATTCCCTGCTCTTTGGTGTCCTTTCTGAAATAGATGGCCGAGTTGATTCCAATCCACATCTTTTCTCAGCCCTTGCATTAACCCCCCGAACTGACACTTTATGTTTTTGTCCCTTATCTTCAACCTGGTCAAAGGACTTCAATTTATCTTCCATACGACAGAACAAGTTACTTTCTGGATGTTCAGGATCAGAATTGATTCTGGGGACAAACTTCTTTCTCCCTACAAACTCTTCCATGCCGACATCAGCTTGGTCAGCTTTCTCATCACTTCTATTCAGAGAAAGTGATGTTTTCATATCTTCCATCTTAAGTACATTCTCTTCAATTTCATTTTCTCCCTCATCCATGCTTGTTGAGTTTTCTGATGATTGTGCATCTTCTGAATTAGTTGCTTTAGCTTGTGTATCAGGTTTGGGTTGAAAGCTTGTTTCATAGCCTAGTTTGTTGGTCCATTCAAAAGAAGGTTGAATACCTGCATCTTCCATTTCCTTTGAAACTTTAAGATGTTCTACCTCCGCATTTGATGCACAAGGATTTTTGTAAGACTGCAGCTTTTCAATTCCACCAATTTCTGACGAAGTTTCATTAACTGTGTCTATAGTCTTTCTCTCTCCACTTTCATATACAACAGAAAATTCTTCAGGCATTATCGTTGAACATGCTAGTCCTGTGGGTAAGTGGATTTTTTCATCATTCATTTGAAATGTAACAGCAGATATCCCCAAATCCTTCATTTCCACATATGCTTGAGATCCTATTGTTGAACTTATTTCGTGTCCGTCCTTCAATTCCTTTAATTTATCATGCTCCATACTTGTACCCTTGAGATCTGCACTATACTGATAATCTTCAACCAACATCTGAATCACTTTACAGTTACCCACGTCACTTGGCATGCCTCCAATGCTCAAACGCTGAAGTGAATCCTCGGCTCCTTTGTCACATTCTTCTCTGTACTGAAAATCTTTTGCTGATTTGTCGCCATCTTCTCTCTCATTAGATAATTTAGATCTCTCACTTATTCCAACTTTGGCAGGCTCTTTTCCCTTTTTCCCATGATCTTCCTTTTCATGAATTCCTTCCAGTTGGCTATCATGATCTATCCATCCCTTAAAGTTCTCATCCTCAAGAACCAAATTCGGCCTTTTCTTATTTTCTTGCTGCTCGAGGAACATCATCATGTTTTGCTCAAGTTTTTCCATTTCAAAAGCCTCCGTGAATGGTTTCTCTCTTTCCTCATCCTCAATGACTTCTTCCATTTCATTTGCATTGTTTTCTTTTCTATGAGAATCCTTCAGAATGTTTCTATTTTGCTTAGGTTGCTCAACTTTTAGCTCGCTGTCTAGTTGTCTAAACTCAATACGCTTTTCATGTTTCTCTAGTTCACTAGCATCAGCCATTTGCATTTTTACTTCAATAATCTCTTGAGCAACTCCAAATTTCCTACCATCTGCTTCAAGATCACAAACACCTTGATGAATTTTATATTTCACTTGCTCTTTTTGCCTAATCTCATTTTTATTTGGTTTTAGTTTTATCTTCTCTTCCTCCTTTCCATGGACCATATTCTCCAAATTCTTCACCTCCTTAGTCAGAGCATGAGCCGTCTGCAATTGTTTTCCTTTCTTGTCTTGATCTACATCGTTATCCCATGATTCAATGATGGTCTCTGCTCCCATTTGTCCAGTCACAAAGTTGGAAATCTCATCACAGTTCACCGACTTAAATTCCTTTCCAGATTTATCTGCACTCGCCGATTCAAAAAATTCTGTGGCATCTTTCCATTCACTGCAACAATCATAATTATCAGGCACAAGAAATCTACTTCCACTTCTAATTGGTCCGGTCTTTTCAGTAACTGTTAAGAGCTCCTCTTCTCCAAATGGTGTTGAAAAAACTTCATTTTCCTTCACATCCTTATGCCTCTCCTCTCTAGAAGGCAAATTCATATTATGGTCATGAATTTCACCAATACCCTGCACCCTTTCATCGGTCAAACTCTTCAATCGATTTGGAATCTTAGTCAAATCTCCTTCCTTTTCTCTCATACCATTTTTTGCATCCAGTCTCATCCGTCCATGAGTCCCATCCTTCTTCCTCGCCCACAAATCTTTGGCATTTTGTAACTGTGCTTGAGCTTTTTCCATTGCATCTTTCATAGCTGCAGCAGAAGCTGCTGTAGATGAGCTAGCGTCTACCTCCCCATCAAATAAAGGAAGAGAATGATCATCAGAAACTATTTCAGAAGCAGCTTCCCCATAATTCAAAGACATTTTAGTGCAGTCCCCCTTTTTGGTAGCAAACTTAGGAGGTGGCCGAGAAGGTGGCGGCACTTGAGAGGGCTCAGTTCTAAGGCTTATTTCAGATACAGTTATGAAATCCTCATGTGAACGACAAACACCTCTACCATATCCATTTTGAGAAATAAGGCTATCCACAAATAAAGGTCCAGAGCCATTACTGTCCACTGGGGATGACATAGTGTTCTTTGCACATTTGTTCTTTACTTTCCCTGTATCAGAATCTACATTGAGATAGCTACCATCATTGATCTGCAGTGATGGATCGCCATACGCTCCCTTCAGCGAGGGATATCCTTCATCAACCAGATATGAGAATCCAGGAAGCATTTCCAACTGGGTTACATGTAGCTTCCCATTTGATACATTTCCATTGCCTTCTTGATTAACCTTGTTATACGATAAGGAAAACTCAGTGCTTTCAGCAAATGATTGATTAGAGTCTCCATTTGATATACAATAAGAATTCCCAGAATGATCCGAACAGACTGACAATGATTCAGTTCCTGCTGGAGTCCTGTGAATGACAAAAAGCAACAAAATCGCATTCTACCATCAAGCATCATTTCATGAGTTCAATTATCAAGATACACAACTTTTCTCATACTAATCAGAATCTCAAACTAGAAACCCACAACAATACCTACTTGTTGTCACTATTTTCACTACATTTCGAACCAAAATAGAAACATTTCACTTTGCAGAATGTAAATCATAAGTAATGAGCAAAAACGTTAATGTTTTCTTTTTCTTTTCAAAACCGAGCTAAACAACAAAAGTGCAATTAAGAAATGGTTAATTTCCAAGTTTCAACACATTTCACAGAAATCAATGAACAAAACCAACAAAAGCCAGCAAGCAGACATACCAAGCTTCATCGGAAGAACCAGCATCAACGCCATTAGACGGGCGAACGAGTTCCTCATAAGGAATCGCAAATTCCAAATCATCGAACCCTCCAAAGACCTCCCCATAGTCAAATCCAGAGCTCCGAGCGTCGAAGAAGACCTCGGAATCATCGACAGGCGGAAGATCAAGAATCGGAATGGAGGAAGCACGGAGAGCATGGAAGGTCCCGAAAATCTCACCGTAGTCTTCGAAGCGAGGAGACAAAGCAGAGACTCCAAACTTGGGAGGACCACCATAAACGTCGTCGTAGATATTCTGAGCTACAAAAGAACCACCACCGCCATTACTGCCATTACTGCCATTGCAGATTTGCTTAGAAATGGAGGTAGAACCCCTGTTGGGGAACCGAGACTGGGCGAAATTATCCATGAAAATGCAGATTCAAGGTTTCAGTTCTTCTGTACCAAGCGTGAAATATAGCGTTCTTCACTTTTTTTTTTTTTTTTTTTTTTTTGCTCACTGTGCAGAGAGAACCAGAGAGCCACTTTGCAGTAGGGTCAGATGCAAGGAAGACGACGACGATGGAAAATGGAAAAGGCAATAGAAATTCTTTTATTTTAAAAAATATATAAATAAAATGGGAAATGTCGAGAAAGGGCTTGTAGAAGTTGGGAATTACAGGAATGGCATTGTGTGGATATTTATTGGAAAATGAAACTGAAATATAAATGCGATGGAGGGAGAGGATGATTAAGTTGGGGAGGTTAATTACTCCAACTGTTATTGATCGTTTTTGGATTATGTTATGTACATTTATGGTCCACTTTGAAGAGGAGCAAACTTAGTAAAATATAGTTTTTAAATTAGAATATTACAAACAATCGATTAAAAAAAAAATCACAAACAATCTTTAATTAGTGTCATAAATAACTTTTTATTAATGTTGTATATTGTCTTCAATCTAATTAATATGGTTTTTAATCAATGTGACATATATCCTTCAATCAAAATACGTGAATGATAAAATTATAATTTTGAAAAAAAATGCCAAAAATTATGTTACGGTGAAATATTTCTTTAAAAAAAATATTATAATTATAATAGAAAACAAAAAGAATTTATAAAAAAAAAAAACATGAATTTGTTTCCTACCCTCGAATACTTTTTAATAAAAAAAAATATATCATACAATTTTGAAAAACTTGCAAAAATGGTTTGATTAAAAAAGTACGAATTTAAACAAAACTTAAAAGCTCAATTTTTCATTGCTGAAATTAATTTTCCTAATTTCATTAACTTTAAATTGTAGGTAAGATAGCAAAAAATAACTTTTTTTTTCTTTTTGGGGAGATGGAAACTAAAGAACAAATATAATTGTTTTGGGAAAAATGGGACGTGGGACATTTAGATGAAAGAGGATGGATGTGGGTGAAGCTTTTTTCTCCCGCATAGTGATAAGAATAATTAAAATTTAGGTTCATTTTCTCTCTAAATTTTAGAGAAAGAGGAATCCTAGCTGGATTCTAAGAGAACTCCGATGATGGCTCGTTTGAGGGCAATACATAATGCGTTCTAGGATCTGGCAGGCTTTCTGGGAAGGCCAAAGTTGTGACCCTTTTGAAGATTTCAAAGGGGAAAGGGGAGACCGAGATCGAGACCGAGAAGCATTCTTATAAGGTTTCAAAATGGGATAGGGTGCAAAAGAGTTGTGTTGAACTTTTTCAGAGTTTCAGTGGGGAGTTTTCTTGGCCTTAAGAGGAAGCTCCATGGAAGGTTTACTTAGGAGGTTTTAGTGCAGAAGAAGGAAGATAACTTTGTAGAGAAGCATATCAAAAGCTGGAGGGGGGAGATGATGTGGTTTGATCGAGGAATGGTTATTGTGGGAAAAAGTTGAGACTGCAAGGTCGATTGACAAAGAAGGTTAAGGAAGGGGTTCTGGCGAGAATATTGTGTCATCGTTGGAGTTTATAGCTAGCTACGTCGAAGTTGAGAGGAGGAAGATGAATGAGGTCAGCATTGCACGAAGGACTGGGGTGGCCTAGGCGTCATCCCTATGGGTCGCACAAGGCATGTGTGGCTCCATGCAATAGATGGAATGCATGCAGGCTAGTGGCCTTTGTACTGTTTGGAAAACTACCGATTGCTTGTAGTCCAGTTCTCAAATCGGACCCATGGTTCTTGAACCAAACGATGGGTTTATCTAAAATAGTTGGTTTGTTGTTTTGCATTTTGGTTCACTTAGACCAACTCTTGATCCTTCCCTTTTTTTTTTTTTTTTTAATTCTTTGTCTCGCGCGTGTGTAAGCTTGAATTATTTTAAGTTTATGGTTAAGACTAGCCTTCTGTTGTCCCACACCACAATCGCATGAGAGACAAGTGTCATCTCCTCAAGCCTAGTAGTCACCAACGAGTCTGTCCCATTTCTTACACTTGTCCTTCATTTACCAGAAGCTCTAAACTGGTTGTTGCCTCACCATCGGATCTTGCTATCTCTGATGTTGACTACCGCCACAAGCAAGCTCTAATTGCCATCATGTGCAGGTTCTTCTTGGAGAGAGCTACCTGGTTATTCTCTTGTTCGTTCATCTTTGGTGAGCAAGCTTCAATTGCTAAAGAAACTTCAATCAGTATCTTCTTCACGGGTCTTTTCTTTTCCAATTCATCTTTCTTTTCCCTCTTCATCCTCCCATAGTCTCTTTTTCCCTAATCAAAAGGGGTTTTGTCGTGCTCTAACCCCTTATTTCTCCTCTGCAATTTTCCGACAACGAGCTTTTTCTTTTTTATTCTACTCCCTTTGATGACCTCCTCCTTTTTTTTTCCACAGTTGCCAAAACAGACTTAATAATCTTGAAAAGACCCTTTTCGACCTAGAGAATCGGCCAGCTTCCTATTCGGTTGCCTCTCACCCCACACAACCCTTTTCCTAGCTCTAAATGCTTCATTCTCCACCAAACCCCACCAACGGCCACTCCCAACTCTTGACAAAGAAGAAAGATATGCCCAAAGACACACATACCTATGTCCACGAACACTAACTGGCCAGACTCCAAAAAAGTATTGTCCGAGTCCACCAACTGTGAGAGAGACTCCCTCTACAAGATAGAGAGAAATAAGTTCATCGATCACTCTATCTATATTCAAAAGTAGGCTACCTAAAATTGTTAAATATGAATATCAATGTTTTATCATTTCCTTCTAGGTAAATATGAATATCAATGTTTTATCATTTCCTTCCTTTAGAAAGACGGGTATAAAAGGCTTTTCTCAAAAAACCAAAAAAATAAAAGAACGATAGGTAAAATTGCTTCTAATAAAAGACAAGTAAAATTGCTTCAAATAAAAGACACCTATAATTCCATAGATGTTGTGATATTGACCTCAAATTCTTTTTTTTTTTTTTTGACAAGTTTGCCATTTTGGTCATCTGTAATTACACAACAAAAGTCATTTTTCTTTTCAAAGCTGGTATCTTTAACTCTTTAGTAAATTGAATATTAAGTGTTGAAGTAAAAAAAAAAACTATTTATTGATAATGTTAAGAAAATATAGTTTTGTTAATAATTACTTTATATTTAAAAGCATGTTTTTTTCATGTAAGAAATGTAGAACAGTAATATGGAAAGATGGGGGGAGAGATGGAAACATCCATATGGTGACTTTTTATTTATTTTATAGTTATTATAATTATTTGGAGAAAAAAAAACTATAACAATGGAAAAGTAATTATTTTAAATTGGCTGAAGGAAAATTATTCAACATGACCTTTACATTATCGCAGTCCCCTCTAGATCCTTAATGCATTGTTTAACCTTATTTTTTTTCTTCCTATCTTAGACATCATGCAATAAAAAACCGCCAGCATTCACTTTCAACTTTATAAAACAATTTCTCCTCTTAAGTATACTAGAAAGTGTTCAATTATCATAATGAAAAGAAGGCACTTTTTCTTCTTCATCCTATAACACAATTGTATCATGTCGAGCTACAGCAAATCTGTCATAACCTTGCATCGACATCGCATTTTTATCGATCATAAACAAAGTTGGTAGAGCTTTTTCTGTACATGCTCATGAACTTTGCCACAAATTCTGCAAGGAGAAATTCATCAAAACTAGTATGATTTTTGTGAGATTATGTATGTCAGCAAGTTGGACAAAATTGTATCTTTGTACCTTCCAATTTGGGCAAGGCCCCTGTTCCAGTTTCAGTTGGGAGTCTCTTGTTCTGTAAATGACATAGTTCTCAGTTATCAAACTTCCCTAACAATTCCTTTAATAGAAAAGGAGAAGGGGAAAAAAGAGAACTAACATAATAAGCATGCCAGTAATAAAGTTCCCTCTTTGATCTCAGCTCAATTCTTTTCAGAAATTGTTCCACAAGCTTCTGTGCATTGAGAACACAACTTTATGAGTCTTTTTCACAAGTTAATAGTTTGGATATTATACGAAAAACCCAACAACAGATGTTTTAAATGCAGTACCTGGAGAATTAGTTTCGAATGGACTGAATCAATTAGAAGCTTCTGAATTTTTTCTTTTACCATATGTAATCTGACAAAACATTAGAGAATTGGTGGTACTCAATCAGAAGTTCGAAGTTCTGCTAGAAATTGTTCTGTTAAAATACTGTGCTTGTTTCATTCATCTACCTTGCAACATATATAATAATATAATAACTCCAATGAAATGTTTCTTTTAACAAAAAGACAACATATATAATAAGAAATATGGAGTTACCTTGGATTCGACGGGTCTTCGAGGATATGAGCTGCGAGTTCTACCACAGCCTCTTCCCATCCAATAGGGATTGGCTGGTCATCAGAAAATGGATAACTGCACAAGGGAAACCTTTTTAGTTCTTAAGGTTTGTGTAAAATGTATATTTGAATTTCTAAATGCTACTGTGTCTAACTTGTGTGCCTTGCATGCTTCAAGCGCAATGATTGCTTTTCTCAGGTTCTGCTTAGCTTTAGTAGCAATCTTAGAAGCAAAGTTCACGGGCAGGTCAAATCCCTCCTTCTCTGATATTTTGATAAGTACATCTATGATCTGGGATATTGGAGATTAGCCCAAAAAACAAAAAAAGTTTAGCATGATAAGATAATAACCAAACAGAAATCTAGGTTTCTCTCATCTTGCAGTACAATGAGAAGTAAAGGAAAACAGAAACATGATAATGTTTACTTCATGAGTTACTGGAGGGTTAATTTTGATAACTTTGCAGCGGCTCATCACCGATTCAATGATGTCGGCGTCGTCTTCACAACAGAGTACTACTTTGCAGGCATCCTTATAGCCGTCCATAATCCACCTAAGCAAGTGTTGAATATCCTCAGCAGCTTTGTCTACATCTAAAAGGACTACCACTATATTTAAGAACACCAAGTCAGATTATCGTTAGGTTAATAGGCTTTTTTACCATAAAAATCTTTTTGAAATCGAACCTTTGAAATTTGCCTTCGGATTGAGATTTCTTGCTTCCACATTAATGGAATATTCACTGCCTATTTCTTTAGCTAATCCCAGCAAAGCATACTTAGCATTTGCTTCCGAGCTTAAATTTAGTTCCACATGGTGAGCACTTGACGTCAATGGAACAAAGACTTGCGTCAGTTTTCTTTCCTGTTATTGATACCAGGACGAGCTCCAAGACTTGTTATGTGTTTAAACTCTCAGCTCATTATAACAAGAAAAAACATTTCTACCAGTTTTATTACCATATATTTGCAGTTACCTGAATCTGGAAACGTCGTAAATCATGAGAAACCTGAAAAGATACACAAGGCAACCATTTCAAGCAATGCTCATGCGAAAGAAAGAAGATTTTTTAATGTCATAGCATCAGTTGGTCAAAGTCATACATTCAAGCATGAATCACCATATATCTCACGCAGAAGAGCCATCATGAGCACTCGTTTTCCAGATCCGCGTGGACCCTTGAACAGGACGTGGGGAAAACTATCTTGTGAAACCTAAAAATTCAATGATATAGATGTGAAAAAGACTACACAATAAACTGCACACGTAGGTTAAAGTCTGCAGGAGTAATTTGAAGAATCAATCCTGCCTGAAAAACTTACTAATTGCTTGAGAGTTTTGGCCTCGTGCTTGTGGAAAGTGAATCCACTTAAGGAAAACGGACAATGCTGATCTGCCCAGAAGGGCTTCAAGTATTCAACAACATTTGCCTTTTCAATGAATGTAGCTTCATCAAATTCTCGCTTTTGAGGCGATTTTGTTGTCCTGCAGGTCCCTTTCCTCATACAAGAAAACCATATCTCATTCTTCTTCTTTCGTCTACTAGCTATAAACCTTCTTGTACTTTCACTTGTCCTTCCACTCACATCACTGATCTTACTGCTTTCAGTGCTAATTCTACTACTATTTTCTCTACTTACAGCAGCACTATTGGTAGTGGTCGTTGACAAACCTGCTCCATCAGAAACAACCCCTCTACCATTAGCTTTTACTTCCACTTGATTATAAGTATCATCATTCTTTTTGGATGCAAAGTTAGGCTTCGGACTTATATAGTTATTGAACGCACTTCTCTTTCCTGTTACATTGTTATTCATTCCAGTAGCCAAGCCATCACGAGAAAAGAATATATCCCCCGGCGAGATCGACCCCATACTTTCAACCATCGGTTCATTAAAATTCGAACCTCTATAAACCCTTCCATCTGCAATCATCTCATTCATTTCACCAACAGATAGAGACTTTACCTGAGATACCTCCTTTGGTTTTTGAAGGATGGAGTGAGCAGCTCTCTCCCTCTTTTGAGACGAATCATCAACAGCATTTATATGTTCATCTCTCATCCTCAACCTTGGAGCAGTCACTGATCTCTTATTGTAGTGTGGTTTTTGACTTGTTCTGTTAGTCAACTTCTCATCTTTTCTTGACCTCATGCTAGAGCTTCCGATTTCCTCTGCTCCAGCTTTAAAAGGAGATTCATGTCTTCGTCTTTCCGCTCTCGACAAGGGACTAATGTTTCTCTGAAGCATAACAAGAACACTGTCGTCTTTTGCCGGCCTGTGAGGCGTTTTGCCACTGTTTCTTCTCAAACCAGGAGGAGAAACATTCGCTGGAGTACCGAACTTCTTGGATACAGCCGATTCTGTTCGTGGATTATTGTAATCCAGTACAAGTTTCTTCTCTTTAGGATCATTCCAAGGGCTTTCTTGCCAATCCGTCTCAGTATCAGACGGTTCATATCCATCCTTCCTCTGCATCATAAGAGCAGGACACATTTGGCTCAATCGAGTTGTGATGAACGATTCCAAAACCCTAAATTAGAGCTATCGTCTCATCGAACAACCGATTGAGGAAAATAGTTTAAGATCTATTGAGAATATAAGAAACCCTAGCAAGGCGATAAACAAGCAAATATTAAAAGAAAGATGCGAGGAACAAAAAGGAATCCAGCAAAATAAAATTGAACAAATGCTGAATATTCCAAGAACTCGATGAACACGAGGACGATTTCATCGATGACGACGATGCAATTATTCTAGGAACCGGATGAAACAAAATAGGGAAAATGGTGCATGATTACGTACAGCTATCAATTCTAGTGTTGTTTACCTGAAATTTCTAAGCTGGATTTTGAGAAATGAAGCAATTAGTGTTTGTCTTTGGCGATCTTTCCAGATATTTGTCTTTGCCCTATTTGGCCATGGTGGCTGCAGCTGAAAAATGTGAAATATAGAAAAGAGTTGAAGCTCCATGAAAGAATTGTGCAGAGAAACAAAGGCGGCCATTGCTGATTAACAGAGAAGAATTGTAGAAGTTCTTCAACTTCAGGCGTTCATGGAGTGTTGGTTATTGGCTACTGTTTGCTCCAACTGCAGGGGGAATATGCCGCTATGATTCTGTCTTTGTTTTTTCCTTCTTGGTTTTGTTTATTTCCGGTTGAATTATAAAATTTAATTTTTTGTGAAATTCTAGAAATATAATTTTTAGAGTCTCTTAACAGCCTAATTTCAATTTAATTTTTATTCTAAAAAAATCAATTTAATTTTTAAAATTTAAAATTAAACACTTTTATCTATGCTAACTTTAAAAAAAAAAAAAAACTATGCTAACTTTTAGTCTACTAGAAATTTTATACGAGCACTGCACGTTTATATTATTTTAATATAAATTTTTATATTAAAATTTAAAATATAAATTTTAATTTAATTATATGAATATATATATATATATATATGACAATAATAATTATTTTGTTGTTATATTAAATACTTATTTTAATAAATAAATTTGAATTACAAAAATTAAGGTTAAAAATAATAATTCATTTATGATATGTATATTTATATTTATATTTATGTATTTATTCTTTTTCATTTAAAATTATATTTTACGTGATATGTTTTGTAATTTTAAATTATGAATTTTTTCATAATCAATTTTATTTTTTATTTCATGATTCAATTTATTTTGTTTTAAACTTTCAGTTTTTTGTATCTTAATAGTATTAATTTTTAACTAATTAATTGTAGATTGTGTTCATTCACATAATATCGTATTCTAAGGATATGTTTCATAATTTAAAATCAACCATAGTTTCATAGTTCCTGTTTTTTTTTTACAATTTTTTTTTCTTTTAATCAATCTAATATCATTGATTCAATAACTAATTGGAAATTATTCATATAATATAATATTTTTTAAATATCTTCATTTAGAATTAATTGTCGTTTCATCATTTATATGGGATTTCTTTAGATATAAAATAATATTCATATAAAAAAATTATTTGTACAAAAGTAATCTCACAAAAAAAAAAAAAGATATTAAAATTTAATAATAAAATTTAAAACAAAGAGAGTGATATTATCCAAGAAAATCTCAAACAATGTTAAAAAATAATATTGGGTTTGAAATAATAAATAAATAAATAAAATAGCATTATTTAAAATTAAATAAAAAGAATTTATAAATGTCACATCATTAAAAAAATAATAACAAACCCCTCCTACAATCTCTCCACAAATAAGTACGTCCAAACCAATTATCAAACTCTCCAATTCCTCTACAAACAATCACATCAAATGAGCTTTTAATAAAATCACTCTACAACTATGCATCCAAACAATCCCTAATTGTTTAAGAATATTTGAGATTCCACTAATTGTATCTATTATTTCACAATTAAGAGTCAAAGAATAGTTATTAATAAATTTGTAAAAACATGTTTTTCTTAATATTGGAGAAAGTTTTGACCTTTTTAGTATTAGTATTTGTAATAAAGAATTTCATTTCCAATTTTATATCAAATAAGTGAATACATTTTAGAAGTATCAAATAAGTAAAAAAACTAGATTGAAATTTAAAGATTTATTAGACATTTTTTAAGATTCAATGATTTATCGTACCATTATTATATATATATATATATATAAAAGATTTATCGTATCCTAAAACGAAATCGATATTAAATGTAGTCTTAAAAATCATGATTTTAAAATTAAAAAAAGAAATGAATCATGATTCTTGATACTTTGATCTTGGGTCATCCATTCTCCAAAGGAAAACTTGCTTGTGGGTTTATATAATCTTATAGCATGTTTTTGGTATATTCGATGTTAACGAAATGATCATATCTTCAAAGATAAAAAACAAGATTATGAATCTTTGATAATTTGATTTATGCTCCTCCTTTTTAATGTAAATTTTATTCTTATTTTTGTGACCGTTGTCACACTTCCTTACTTTCTAATTGATGTCTTTTTTGTACTTCCTGTTTTTTTCAAAAAACATTTACAAAAAGACATCAATTAGGGTTTAGGGTAGGTTATATTCTTTTAAAAAAACATAAATAAATCTTTTATGAGAAATTATAATGGATGACCTATTCTATAAAAATAATTATAAATGTAGTCAAATTTAAAATATGTCTATTCATGCAATACGGTATTATTAATACTCATTAATATAGTATTTTGTATTATTAATACATTATATATTATAATGCTCTATTATATGTTTTTTTTTTTGAAAAAACACTTATATGTTATTAATAATATAGTATTGTGTTTTATTATTGTATAATGTTTTTTTTTTATATCTATTACTGTTTGGATCAGCTTGCACGCACCTCAGTAGGAAATTAATTTAAGTAGGTGACCACCATGGATTGAACTCGTCATCTTAAACACATCAAGACCCTTTTGACCACTTGAACCACTCGCATTATTAATACTTATGACTATGATTGCTAAATATTTTTAAAAAGTGACCATATTTATAATTATTTTTTAAATTTAAGTAATCTAGTAAGTTTTCCTGATTTCATTCACGTTATTCAAAATCCTTTTATCAATATATTCGCTAATTTTTTTAAATTGGGCTTGATGTTTAATAATATATTGTAATTTAGGTTCCGTTTGATAACTATTTTATTTTTTATTTTTGAAATTTAAACTCATTCGTACTCAAATTCCCTACAAATGTATTCATCTTTCCTTAAGAAAAGTATGTGAATGCTAACTAACTTTAAAAAATAAAAACAAATTTTTTATAGCTATATTTTTTTTCTAAATTTTGGTTTGGTTTTTACAAATACAGATGAGAGGTAGATATCCAAGTAAGAAAAAATATAGAGAGTTGTTGTAGGCTTAGATTTCAAAAATCAAAAACAAAAAATTAAATAGTTATCAATCAGAGCCTTACTTATTATTGTCACTAAAAAAGTAATTAGTTATTTAAGAAACAACTAAAGTCAACAAGAGTAGAACTCTAACAATACCTTGTACAACCTAATAATCATGAGATTGCACGTTCGAATTTCACTTCTCCCAATATTATTGTATATATAAAAAGGGTAAATAACTAAAAATTGTAAACTTCTTTTTTTTTTTTAACTATCATTGAAATATCAAACCTAAAAAAAAAATTCAATTTTGAAACCCATCAAAATAATTAGGGGAAAATTGCACAAATCACCCCAATTACACACTTAAATTATTGACTTGATCAATTATACCTCTTAAAATTTGAATAGTGTTGTTGCAATCTACCTCTAAAATTAAATTTGAATATTATAATAAAGGGTATAATTGTCATATCCAACAAAAAAATTCTTTATCTTCCTCAACTTCCACTATCTCTCTTTCTAGTTTTTTCCCTAAAATAAAAATTAATAAAACATAAAATATATTATTTAATTTATTCTTCAATATTATCTCTCCAAAATCTAAATGTAGAACCATGTTCTTGAAATGCCATTAAAACGCTTTACAACAGCAAGACCCCCAAGTCCCAGACAGAAGCCCATTTTGTCAAGGGCAAGTCATTTGTTACGAAACAAATATATATAAATGCTTAATTAGTTTGATCCTTTATGATATTTTTAGGTTGTTAGATATGAATTTAGGAAAATCATTCCTTTGGACGAGCGTTAAAATTTTGTTTTGTACTCCATGAATCCTCCGTTGCAACCTTTGTTTCTTGTATTGAAGTCGAGCAGTTCCTACTCAGTTGATTTTGATTTGATTGATTACTTTCACTACAAACACAGTTGAAAACGTCCAAACAACCTCTTCATACATAAATCCACTACCCATAATTGAACATGTCTGGGTAATTGTTCAATAACTTATATGCATTGTTCATTTGGTTCATTGTGAACACATGGTTCACGTTCTCTTTGAACACACTGAAACGTTTACTCTTTTCCCTTAAGCACTTTGAGAGAATATTGCTTGAAAAAGAAATGAAAGACCATATTTTACATTTATTTTAGGGAAAAAAAATACCAAGAGAGATAATGGAGGTTGAAGAAGAGAAATAAACTTTTAGATATGACAATTGTACCTTCTATTACAATATTAAAATTTAATATGGGAAGTATACTGCAACATGTTACGAACCTCATAATTTAAGAGTGGTTCGTGTAATTTTTCCATTAATTAGGTTCCAAATTTATGGGATTAAAAAAGTAAATTTTCCACAAAACGATAATTTCCGGCCGTCTTCTTCCTTGCTTCGCCGCCGTCTTTATTCGGTTCACAGTGCTTCCGCCGCCGTCTGTCCTCCATTTGGGCCGTCGCAGCTTCCGTTTAGCAGTTTGCTCTGTATTTAGACTCTCCTGTTGTTACTGGTATTCTCTTAATCTCCACTATGTCTTTGGTCTCTTGAAAAACTCAAATTAGGGCTTGGAATTTTATTTTACCATTGCATAGATTATCTTCAATCCTTGCTTGAATATGACGTCAAGACCAGAACTGCAAGCTCCTCCAGAAATATTCTACAACGATGCTATGGCTCGAAAATATACTTCATCCTCTCGCAACATTGAAATTCAGGTTCGCCTACCAGTGATCATTAATATTAATGCCTTTATAGTCTCAATTTTGATCCTAGAAAGTGGCATTCACATGTATCTTGCTCCAGAACAAAACTCGAATTTTTGAAAAATAAAGCCCTATTTGATAAACATTTGTTTTTTGTTTTTGATTTTTGAAATTTAAATTTATTTTTTCTCAAAATTTTTACCATGTGCTCCATCTATCATACAACAAAAGTACGTGAATGCTAACCAAATTTCAAAAACAGAAACAAACTTTTGAAAGTTATCTTTCTTTGTTTCCAAATTTAAGAAAAAATCTATACTAAGATATGTAGGTTTAAATTTAAAAAATTAAAAACTAAAAACAAAATGGTTATTAAAAGGGGACTAAACTATTTCATTTAATGGAGGAAAGCACCTAAATGTGTATTACAATATAAGCTCCTTAAGGAGACAGAAAAAGAAGAAACAAACTAACTATCTAAAAACAAAAATCAACAAAACACTATTCATAAGTGGATCCCAACACAAGATTCTTGGAGGCTGTTTTGTCGTAGTTGATATCGGAACGCAAACTTTGTAATTCTCTTTGTTAGTTTGTTACTGGTAAATTGAATTGAGACTACTGCCTTTGTTTCTGACCTTTTATCAATAAGGTGGTTTTTGTGGTGGGTCTTATCTGAAATTGGAGTGCTTTCTCAACACTAGTTGGGTTTGTTTATCTGTTTATTGGTTTATGTTGAAGCCCAAGATCACGGATAGGGCATTGGAGCTTCTTGCTTTACCTGATGATGGAGTGCCCAGATTGCTCCATGATATTGGTAATTTTTTTTCTCCACATACATGATTAGTCTGAGAACATTAAATAGAAAAGCTTATTGTGCATACCTCTTAATAGCTTCTAAAATTGTAATGAAAGTTATGAACCATAGGGGTGCAAGGCAAAACCGAAAAACCGAAAAAAGTGCCCAAACCGACCGAAATAGACCGAAACCGATTTATTTGAGCGGGTTCGGCTTGAAATTTAGAAAAACCGGATGTTGTCGGTTCGATTTCAGTTTTTTCTTTTTAAAAACAATCTAAAACTAAACCCACCGATTATAAATAATTACGCTTTGTATATTGTAGAATAATACATGTGTGGCTCAACTGGTACTCTTCGTACTGTTGCCTTCCCAATTTTGCATTCGAGTCCAGGAAACGCCCTATTTTATTTTGTGTTTTAAAAGAAATATATAATATATACATAAAAACTCGTATGGTCAGCAATGAGAAGTTGTGGTGTGGTTATTGTTAACAGTTTCGAGTAAATGTCGATTTTTTCTTTCAGCTACCCCATTTTGAGATGGAGTATCAGGACACGAAAATTGATGAATAATGCCTTTGTCACAAAGATAAACACCAAGGATGTTAGAAAAATATTCACCGCCATTGTCAGTGTGTAAGATTTTGATAGAGACGTTGAATTAATTTCGAATTTCAGCATTGAATGCACAAAAATGAGAGAATAATTCTGAACGAGTTTTCATAAAATAAACCCAGGTAA
>JBBMKA010000026.1:7645351-7677880 GCA_037833695.1 Sechiopsis laciniata | reverse complement strand
TGTTCGGTTTTGGTTTTTTTTTTTTTTTTTTTTTTTTTTTTTTTTTTTTTTTTTTGGAATAAGAGTTTTGAAATTGTTAGTTTGTGCGTTGTTTGGTAATGGTCTTTTAAAAATATATTATTGATAAAAAAAAAAAAATATGCCTCACATACAAACACCAATTTTAAGGAATAGAATAATTTTAAACTCCTGAAAATAGGAAGTAATAAGAGTTTTTAGAAAAAATGCTGCTTCTTGAGATGACAATTTCTTTTAAATATTAGTATGTTGAGAATCTTCTAGATTGGAGCATATATTCAACTAATCAAAGAATCAATTTAGTGAGAGTGTTTGTAGATGTATGTCAAACTTTTATGACTTTTCTCAAAATATTTATATGAGGTATATATTTAATTCTTTCACTTTTTTATCGAGAATATAAATTTTAATCAATTAAATTATGTTGAATTATGAGTATATGCCAACTATTTATAAATGAAATATTTTTTTAAGAATTTTCTTGATAAATATTGTACAGTTAAATAATAAATTTCGTGATAATAGTTAATGTACACACAAGCTGGTCTCTACAATTATAGATATATATATATATATAATAATTATTATAAAAAAAACCAATTGAATTTATGTTTAAAATGATTCTTTTTACAAGTTTTGAATGTTAACATATTCTTAAAAGAGGGGAAAAAAAACTTCCTTGAGTTTTAAGTTTGTGTTGGTTGGAGCTTCAACTTGAAGCACTTTCCCACCTTTAAAAATATAGAAGTATATATGTACACCAAAGAAACAAAACACATATATGGCCTTGAGGTTTTGAAAATCTTGTAGCTTTTGTTTTTTACAAGCTTCATACCAATTTTCCCACCAAAATTAAAAAAAATATAAATAGAATAAGTAGAAAAAGAAAATGTATAGCTAGTACATGAGATGATGGGCCCTTGTGTTGGCTACTTTATGACAATCACATTTAGCCTAAAGCTGAGTGTGTCATCATTCATTTCTTAGCCCCATGAATTAAAATAATTTTGAAAACCTAGAGAGGTAATATATATTAATACTTTAAAAAAGTATATATACCCATGAATTAAAATAATTTTGAAAACCTAGAGAGGTAATATATATTAATACTTTAAAAAAGTATATATATATATATATATGTATAATATCTGTAAATAAGTTTACACATTCCTCAATAAAATTAAGATGTAAGTACATGTATATGTTCAAAACTCATTGAAGTAAAAAGATTCAAAACCACATATTCAAAATGTTTAAAATAAATTAAATTGCAATATTGTGAAAGAATTGTGATGACATGCTGGAAGTTAGAATCTTTTATTTCAAATATTGTTGAATTTAAATAGATGAAAGAATAATGATGATGTACAATATAGAAGGAACAATATTAATAAGGATTGAGTATAAGTAATTTTATTTAGTAAAATACATTTGTGGTGTTTGGGGTTAAAACGTAATTTCAATTTGATTATTGAATTTTCAAAATTCTTTAAGATTTAGAATTAAAATTTGTATAGGTTTCTAGAGTGATATTTGATTCTTAGCTGAAAGTTTGAACTTTATTTTTTTAAAAAAAAGTATAAATTAGGGGATCGACAAATCTTACTAGTGCTTTTAAATAATATGAGAGTCAAATATCAATTTCCAAAATCAAACCTGTAATCTTGGTATTAAATTTGATTTTTAAATGGCCATTAAAGTTTAAAACTAGTTTATAAATGATTCACGAAAACATTAGATTTTCCACATATATTGACCAGTCATTGATAATATGTATTTTCAAATAAGTTGGGAGTTATTTTTTTATATTTTACCTAACTTTAAACTAATTTTAAATATATCAAATTATGATAACTACCCATTTTAAAAACTGCTTTTTGTAAAAAAAAATTATATAAAAATATGTTAAGATTATATAAGAACCATCAAAGTGCACATAAATAAATTAGAACACTTGTGAATATATATATATATTTTTTAAAAAACCAAATTATATAATCCAAATAAAATTAGTTTTTTAGACAATAAAATTTAAATTTAAACATAAAGGCCAAAATAAAACTAAAATTCAGGAACCAAAAATGTATTTAACCATTTTTATTTTCGACCTCATATAAAAATTGGGACTACATGATGAGTGGGTTTGAAATTTCAAAGCCAATGGTCAAACTTATGCTGCAGCTTTTACCTGTGGCCTTGCAACCCAGCTCTTATTCTAATTCTATTTATTTATTTATTATTCATGCATTAGTTAATTCAAATTACAGTCATTTTCAATCTTAATCCAATCTTATCAGCCTCCCCAATCATGGAATGAAATGGGTTTTCATTGTTTTTTAGCTGTCCAATTATAATCCCCCAAATATATTCATTAACAAAAAAGAAAAAAAAAACTCCAAAAAAAATAAAATGTTTTTTTTTCTTCCCTTCCTCTATTTTGCTTAGCCTGGTTTTTTTGGACAAAAGTATTATCAAAGTGAATTTGATTTAATTTGATTTTTTTTTTTTTGACATTTTAATGATCAATTAATTACTTTTGTGGAAATATATGACGAATTCTTGGTGGATGGTAGGTTACTTAGACTGATAATTTTATATATTAATTTTGGACAATTATGTAACATAAAATAAATACATATTTTGGTTTGTGGAAGAAGGTGGTTGCTTGAAGACAAAGAGGATGACATTATTAAGTAAAAATAAATAATATGGAATGATTAATTCAAATAATAGCAGCCTAAAAAAATAGCAGGCCATGTTGGGAGCAAAGGTGTAATAATGATTAGAACAAGCTTGAAATAGACTTGGTTGTTTGGGCCACTTCACAAAGTCCAAATCTCACTATTGGGCCGGCATCAAGGCCCATTTTTACAAGATTTGGAAAATAAAAAGAAATTAACCAATGTAGTACATATAGTGTTAAAATATTTTAATAATTATGAAGATAAATTACTTTAGAATTTACATACATTTGTAATTGCTTTCTGAAAAAAATTTATCTCATACAATTTTCAAAGTTTGATTTGGAAAATAAAAAAACATGTTAGAATAAAATTGACTTTTGATTAATCACACGTTGGATGAAATTGATAAATAAGACCAATGCTTTTTTCTGAAATTAAAATATCTGAAATTTATAAATATGAATATTCCATATCCTTTTTTAAAGTGATATTGACGTTCACTTCAATATCTCTCTGACAAGTTTGACATTTGGTCATCAGTTATTACACAACAAAATCATTTTTATTTTGGAAAGCTGATCCAAAGACAATGACCCTTCAATCAAAGTTCAATAACAATATTCTTTAAAATAGAACCCACACCAAGATGACAATATTTGGCATTTAACAACTATTTTGATTTTGTTTTTGTCTTTCCTTTCATTTTCAAAATTTGTACTTATTAAATAACCTTTGTATAACTTTGTCATGTACTTTCAAAACCAAAAGCTTAAACAAACTTTTGTATAATTCAACTTATTAAGCTATATGCTCTAAAATAAAAGATTAAAAGTACAAATTCTTCATATTCAATTTTTTATTTTTAAAAATTGTGTTTGTTTTCTCATTATTACTCTACTATGAATTTCATGTTTCTCGAGTTCTTGAACCAATTTCAAAAACAAAACAAGATTATGAAAGCTTACATTTTCTTTTTAACTTGACTTACTTTAAATAAGTTCACTTTTCTCACGCCAAAAAAAAAAAAAGTAGTAACCAAACACACAAATAAAGATGATTATTACAAGTAAACAAGCCGAAAGTGTAAACTATTAGAGAATATGAAGTTCCACATCAAAATCAATTGCCAATGAAGAAAGTAATCCATATCTCTTTTATATTGTTATGAGGTCTCTACTCTTTTCGATGTGAAATCCTTAACATAAACAAGTCTAAAAAAACAGCATTATTTATGATATTATTTACTGCATATGGAAAGGTAGTAAATAGAACAAGCTTCAAATTTAAATCAAATTTACTGCATATAAAAGTAAATAAGTCTTCCATACTTTCACTTATACATTTTTTGAAATTAAAAATTTGAGATGTTGCAGTTGAAGGGTTAAAGGATGAGGCAGCAGGTATGTATATAATCAACCAGCAGCCTCATTAAATAGGCTGTTAATTGGTCTTTAACAGCCGGTCTCTTATTGCATTAGAGAAAAAAGGAAAAATAAACTTACTGCCTCAAGCTTTCAACTATGTAGGAAGCATATAAATCCCTACAAATGGAAATCATGAGTGAGTTAAACAGAAAGGAAATGTAAGTCATGAAACTTTCAGAATGGGAACATGGGAGCTTACATGGAGTACTTGATGGCTTCAATGGCAGCCTCAGCTGGCAAGAAGTCTTCCACATCGACTTTCTTGTTCTCGTTCTTCTTGTCTTTTTAGTACCCGAGATGTCAAGGAAAAAACAGCGTACGAAGAAACACCAATGAAACATTTTCATAAACGATCTGTTGGTTGATATAATGAATTTACTATATAACTTATGAATTTAAACTTTTGAGTTTATTGGTAATTTAACGTGTTTCAACTTAATGTTGATTTACACTTGATAGAAAGTTTTCAAATTTTCAAGCCCAAGAGAGTGTTCGGTTAGTTTAGTTAATTTTACTCTAAGCTATGAATTTAAGCTTTTGAGTTTGGTTTGATTGGAGATTTAGCATGATCGAGCACAACCATACATAGATTCTAATGTAGAGGATACAGTCCTCGAAGAATCGGCGAATTTCAGCCAACCGGTGTGGAGGGATCTCCTTGATATCCTTGTAGTGGCGAAATTCGGGGTCATCAGCACATACTGCTATGATTTTGTCATCCCTTTCACCCTACAGCATGGCATACAGGATGGTTAGAACCCTTTCAAGTTCATGTAGGTTAGTTTAGAGGGGGGAAGAAATCATGGGTTGTTTACAGAACTTGAAAACTGTTAGGGAAAGCAAAAGAAAGTTAGCTTCATTGTTCAAAAACATTTGTTTCATCAAACTTGGATAATTAACTAACAGATTAAAGAGAAAAAGGTTCATATACTTGATCAATCATAGGCATCAATCCAATAGCACGAGCTCGGAGGAAAGATCCAGGTAGAACAGGCTCCTGTGCCACAGAAACAGTAGAACATTAGTTTTGTCAATTCTGGCAATAAATTCCATAGGCATAATCACTTTTATTTCATTGGATTTTACCTGCATCAGTACCAGAACATCCATTGGATCACTGTCTTCACAAATCGTACGCGGTATGAAACCATAATTGTGTGGGTAGACAACTGATGAGTAAAGTACACGATCGACCTATTTCCACATATTTTACACACCAGTCATCTTCTCCATAAACAAATCGACTAAGCATGCATATAAATAGCATAGCATGACTAGTAAAGATTTGAGTGAAAAGTGTAAGCAAGAATGGCAATAAATTCCATAGTGCATAGTTGACAGAACAAGAACAATCACAAGACTGATTACAAATAACTACATATGATAGTTGAGAAGATTTATTGTAAAAATAAGCAGCCTCAAGGGTGTGATCTGATCTAATCTATAGTATTCTGAACCAAATAGCCGTTATATACACGCAAAGGTCATAAAATTTTGAAATGTTGTTCATTGGACTCAAACAGAAACATCTATACTTCCCTCAGACTTTTTAAATAAGGGACTCAAGCTCAGGAACTTGAAACAACGTGACAAAGCAAACTTTATTGTAACACTTCTTAGTAGTTAGTAGTCACTATTGAATTTCATGTTATGAAATAGTCGTAAACAACAATCAAGAATTAAAGAACCCAGTCAACAAGACCTCATACTGAATATCTGTAGCACAACATAATTAGTTCAAGACATTTCAACAATGGCATAGATTTAGTATAAAAGCAAAAGAACAGTAAGAGAGTAGGTGAACACACTTTTATAAGGCCACTGGCCTTGTCAAGCTCGTATTTAACCTTGCTGCCTTTGCCAATTTCTATAACCTGCCACATAGATTACTATACTCAGTTTGGAATTCTGAAGAAAGAAGCAGAACATGGTGTCATATAATTGATAACTCATTTTCATAAATCTAAAGTCAAATGTTAATTTCCAATCAACTATATTAAAAAAGACAGCAAAAAAAAAGGAGAAACTCTAGTTGGGCACTCCCTGAATAATTCCCTGGACAACTAGCTCAAAGAACTAATCTCCTAGACAACCATGTTCAAATGTTTTCAACAATTAGTGCTGCAAGCCATAAGTAAACTCAAGAACCTTACACAATTGAAAACCGACGGTGCACCGGGTCCTGAAATCACAAAATTGAGCATTACTGTATTAGTACTGAAGATGTAATGTAAATATATACAATATAGAAAACCACATAAATCAAATGACCTTAAGAAGAATCTCAAAAGTACACATGACATACCGATCTCCAAATCGTGCCAAGGGTGAGCCGCTACAGATCTTCGAGACATCGAAGAAAGAATTCTTTCATTGAGCCTAATCCTCGGGTACCCCATATTTGCAGAATTTCCCTCTCCTCCATTGTTTTCCATCTTCCCCTGTCACGATAGCTTCACCTTCACATGAACACAGTTTTTCATTTTACAATTAGGCATTAAAAGTTTGAGTAGTTTAAAGGGAAAGAACTGATAAGCTCATACGAGAAAACTACACAATAAAAGGAAAGAGAAGAAAGAACAAGGCAATATTACTCTATGCACATACAAATTTGGATATACCCTTTTGATAACCATTTTGTTTTAGAAATTCAAGCTTGTTTTCACTCAAATTCTTTACCAAGGGTATCATCTTCCCTTAAAGGAAGTATTTGAATCTTAACAAAATTTTAAAAACCAAATCAAGTTTTAGGAAGCTACTATTTTATTTTTTAGTTTTTTTTTTTTTTTAAAATAAAGGTAAAATAGAATATCATGGAGTGACCAAGTGGTCAAGAGGACCTTAGAAAACTAAGAAAAGTCATAAGTTGGAACCATCATGAAATGTCTTAGTGGTCAAGAGAATCTTAAGGAACTAAGAGATGATGAGTTCAATCCATGGTAGCTACCTACAAACAAATTAATTTTCTACCGATTTTCTTGACATCCAAATATCGTAGGGTCAGTCGGTAGGTCCGATGATAATAGTCGAGGTGCACCCAATCTGACCCAGACACAATCGTGAATATAAATAAAAAGTCATAAGTTAGAAAAGTTAGATTTTATTTACAAAATTTAAAAACAAAATGGTTATCAAAACCGACATAAGATTTTAGAAATGAAATTTTCTCCACTTCTCAAATCCTAACAAATTAGTAGGACAACAAATTAATCCCAAAATCTGAAAGAAATGAGAACCAAAATATAGAAAACTACCATTCATCTCCGTCCTCCACCTTCCCTAGAGACATGAACTCTGTTTTTCTTCCTCATAGGCTCAACTCAATCACTCAATCCCAAAACCCACATGCAGAACATCAAAATACAGCAACAGAATCAAATCAAACCCACAAAGAAAAACAGAAAGAACAAACACAAGTTCACCAGATACAAAATCAGAAAACAAGTTTAACCCAAAAAGGTATTCACCAAAACACTACAGCTTAAAGAACAATCACAAACAGCTCCAAAACAAATTAAAAGAAACAGCACAAAACAGTAAAAATTTAAATTTAAAAAAAAAAAAAAAAAAAAACATAGAACGATTGATCACTCACTGAGTAGCTAGCTGCGTCGAGATTAAGCTTTTGAATTCAGACACAGAAAATGGATTTTCGAGCAGATTTATTGTTACACATTCTGGGAAGGGGAAGCCATCGAGTCAATCTCAGTCGTTGGATGTGACCGCAGTCAATCCGACGGCTGAGGACGAAGAATCGTGTGAGTGCTCTGTTTTCGTGTTCGAAGTTGGAGTTCTCTTTTTGTAAGAACTGCGAGTGGAGGTTAGAAAATAGAATGTTGGATGAAGGTCCAGTAGGATCTTGCCACGTGGATAGAGTTGTTTGGCTGCTAGCGAATGAGGTCTCGCCACGTAAGTACAAATTCAGGAACCTGATTCTTTCGTGGGGCGGTGCTATACTGTGTGCATATATCCATTGGTATTGTTCCTTCTTTCTTTTTCTTTTTATTCTAAACACTTATTTTGCCTTTTATTTATGAAAAAATGTTTTTCTTTTAAAAAAAATTCAACAAATATCTAGTATGGAATAATTTCAAATCATAATCCTGTTAAGCTTGAGGAGTCATGAATAATTTGTAACAAAAAAAAAAAAAACATTATATAGAATGTCTATGAGTAATTATGAAAAAAAAAATCTTATTTAAATAGAAGAATTATAAATAGTTGAGGTTGAAAAGATATTGTACTTGAAAGTTTTTGAAAAAAAAGATTATCAAGGTTAAATCAACTCTAGAACAAATTCTCACAAATTTCTTTTTCAAACATGACCTAAGTCATTCATATTTGTATTATATTATTTTAGGTTAGAATATAAGATTATATTATGAAACGACAATAAATAAACAATTCAAAAATAAGAAAACACACAAAAGAAGAAAAACACACTGAATTTACGTCGTTCTCTAACGTTGTGTTAGCTAGTCTACGGGCAGAGAGAGGACATAATTTGATTAAAGGGAGCGAAAATACAGAATAGACATTATAATTGAGGGTAGGATTTAATAGAGTTTATATATGAAATCTCATTAAACCTTATTACAGGTAAAAGACCAAATGCGGAATGCAAAAACAAATGCAGGATGCGGAATGTGTATGCGAATGCGGAATTCATAAATATATGACATTAAACAGTTCAAGACATATCTCAACAATTTGGTTCTAATGGTTTGAAATCTCCAAAAAAAAAAAAAAAAAAAGTTCTAATGGTTTGAAGAAAATTTAAGTTTATTTTTTATGGTTTCAAAAATTAGAGTTTAATCCGTATGATTTAAAGAAAATTAGAATTTATTCCTTATGATTTTAAAATTTAAAATTTAATCTCTATGATTTTCTAAAATTTAAAATATAGCATTTATCGTGCGTAATTGCTGGCATATTAAATAAATAGAAGACCACTATTCATAGATAAATGATATGTTTTTTTTATTTTATCGGTCACTTAATTCATAATTTCATTATTAAAATATAAATAACTAACTTTCAAATACTTAATTGGCTAACACATAGAAATGACAAGAATTATTTTTAAGTTTTATCAAAATATAGAGACTAAATTATAGTTTTTCAAATTATAAGGACTAAATTTTATATTTCTTCAAATTATATGGACTAAACTTTAGTTCTTAAAACCATGAAAATAAAATTTCAACTTTCTTCAAATCAGACCGACTAAATTTATATTTCATCCATTATTTTATTATTGGAGCACTCCTTTAAAAAAGAAGAAAAAGAACACCCATATGGCCACATTTTTGTTTTCTTTTCCTTGAAGAAAAATAGCCAAATAACCAATAATTATTTCAACTTGGCTAGATGAATATTATTCAACTTGAGCAGTCACTTTTATACCACCTTTGAATGCTAAATTTAAATTCATACCTTTTATTTAGTCGTCCTATCATATCAACTTTTGTCTTGTTGTTAAATGAATTGTCAATCGTAAATTTTAGCTTATATCAATGATGTCTAGTAGTATAAAACTTATTTGCCATAATGTTTCCTCTTTTTCTTTTTTCTTTTAAAATTAAAATACTTTATTAATATAGAAATTGAAACTTACACCAACATTTTGAACTTGGCCTAACCCACATGTCGAACCATGACCAAACAAAAGAAAGAAAAAATTAATAGGTAGAGAACTTAATAAAAGATACGAGATACCTTCGATTAGAACACTAGAAGGTGTTCTATCATCAAAATGAAAAACAAATCTTTTCCATATAACACAATCGTATTATATTGATCTATTTTGATTTATTGATTCACGGATGTAATTGTTGTTGTATTTAACCATTAGAAAGATTATTAAAATATGGTTTTTTACCATAATGGCAAACATGGGTATTTTCTGTTTTCTTTTTAGCTTCTCATTATAAGTAAAGAAAAATTTAGGTAATGCTAACACATATGTGGCCCAGTTTGAACAACATTTTTTTTTCTTTCTATTTTTTGAGTTAAAAGAACAAAATGTAACCTAAATTAGATCATAATTATATGCATTAATATTTAAGTCATGCTATGTGGGACTTTTTTTACATTCATCACCTCCTTTTATTATCTTCTTCAGCTCTGTATAGTTATCAATAGAATTTGTGAACTACTATAGATTTTGTGTATTCTTTGTGAACATTGCAAATCCATTGTGCAAACAACAGTTTGTTCTTGTGAAAATAACAATCTACAACAAATCTTTCATGATAACCTTGTATGTATCGACATTTTTGTTGATCATAAACGAAGTTGGTGAAGCTCTTCCCTGTACATGTCATGAACTTTTCTTTTTATATTTTAGAGTGTTCCAGCTTACGCGTACTTCGATTATTTTTACGGGACATACTGTCTGATTCTAAAATATTTGCATATAAAAAATATTGTTATGAAAACGACAATCAACAACCCAATCGAAGATAAAGAAAACGTAAAAGACAAAGAAGAAACAACACATAAATTTACGTGGTTCGCTAACGTAGTGTTAGCTAGTCCACGGGCAGAGAAGGGGCGATGTTTTATTAAGGAGAACGAACTACCGAGTTACAGAATGAACATCATAATACGATTAGAGTTTAATTTGAGTTTATATATGCACTCTCATTAAATCCTGTTACAGAATGCGTAAAAGTTCATCTTTGGTAAGTATTAAACAGAATGTTGATGCGCAAACTCATGGAACGCATTGCAGCAATGCGAGATGCGTTTGCGCGCGATATGTGCTAAGCTAATGCAGATGCATTCACGCATGTGGAATGCGTTGCCCCTTCACCCCTACTCGCTGACCGGACAGCGAGACCCCCAACTACTATTCACTGGATATTGATGCGTTCAAAGCATATCTGAACAATATTCATGATAAAGTTCCTCTTTGGTATCAACTGCTTAGTTCTTTTCAGAAAAATGTTCAACATGTTTCTGCAACTTGAGTCTTTTTCACAAGATAATAGTTTGGAAGTTTTAAGAAAAGCAAACAACACATGTTCCAAATGAAGTACCTCGAGAACTAGTTTCGGATGAACTGAACCAACTAGAAGCTGATCCTGAATTATTATTTCTTTTAGTCCTAGGTGTAAACTAATAAGAACATAAGATAATTGGTTATACTCTTAGAATACTGTGTTTGCTTCATTCATCTACTTGAACCACATATAATCCATCCTTTCCTAATAAATACTATATACCATTACGATAGCTCTAAACCTCATGTACTTAACCAGCTCTGTGTCAAGTATCACAAATATCCTCACCCTTTAAATTCAACATTCATCCACTTTACATCACAAATATAAATGTTCATCTAGCTTAAAAAGAAACTCAAACTCCCTCACCCCCGTTGTGTTGCCCAATTTATCGCACAATCAATTCACACTCTAGCTAACCTTCCACAACATAATTTAACACTAGGAAAAAAGAATAGAGAACATCGTAAGGCAAAAGAACCAAGATAAAACTAACCACCCAAAACATGTAAACCAACCCAATTATTAAATACTCATTGAAGCCTACTCTAATAATGCTGTGTGTTAAATTCTGAAAAATACCCAAAGAGATCATCTCTGCTAAAACGGCTATGAAATACCCAAAGGGATGGCTGGAACCTTCCCTTCGACGGCATCGCCTCCCCTTCACGATCTCTATTTCTGCTTTCACTCCCCTTCTCTTCTCGATATATCTAGACGAAGTCGTCATTCTCTACCCTCAATCCCTTATCTATCTTACATATCACCTTCACTCCAACCCTAGCCTTTGCATACCTGTCTATTCTCTTAATTTTTTTCTTAATTATAAAGATGTATCTTACACTTTTCCCATCCAATAGGGATTGATTGGTCATCAGAAAATGGATACTTGCAAAAGGGAAAACTTTTTAGCTATTGAGGATTACGTAATTGTATAATTGAGTTTCGAACATCAATCTCAGTTTCAATAACCTAACCCAACCCGGACCATGGCATGTGTGATCTTCACAACATAGAACTACTTTGCAGGCATCCTTACAGCCATCCATAATCCACCTAAGCAAGTGTTGAATATCCTCTGCAGCTTTTGTCTACATCTAAAAGGAATACTATTGGAATTAAGAACAGCAGGTTAGATCAGCATTAGGTTTATGAGTTTGTTTACCTCAAAAATCTTTTTGAATTTGAAACTTTCAAGTTTGCCTTCATGTTGATATTTCTTTCTTCCACATTAATGGAAAATATTCACTGCCTATTTCCTTAACCAATCCCAACAAAGCATGTACTTAGCATTTGGTTCTGAGGTTAAAACAAGTTCTACATGGTGAACACTAGACGTCATTAAATTTTCGCTTTTCAAGAATGAAAATACGGGACATGCCTACAAATTAATGTGACAAATGAATCTTGAATTTGGGACCTTAAGAGGAACATACTTTCAAATCCCAAACTTTCGACCACTGCATCATCGATTGGAAACACTATTGGTTGTGGTTGTTGTTAATATTTGTGATTGTCCGGGTCAGTTTGCACGCACCTCGACTAATGTCAAGGGACATACCGCCTAACCCTACAACATTTGGATATAAGGAAACTAGTAGGAAATTAATTTTTAGGTAGGTGACCATTATAAATTGAACTCATCACCTTAAATATTTTAAGATATTTTTTGACCACTTGAGTCACTTCATAATGGTTGATTGTCTTCATCAATAAGCCGATTAAGAACAAGGGATTCATAACGATTGAACGTCATGCAATAAACGATAAAAAATGGGATGGATGCTAAATCATAAGAAATCGATGAACACGAGGATGATTTCATCGATGGCAACGATAATAATTCTTTTGTTGCTGATAATGATATCCCTAATATTTTGAAAGACATAAAGGTGACGAAATCTTTGTGTGTGAATTAAAAAAGAATAACGATTTTCTGACAAGTCAATTTTTTGTCCAACAATCTAATGATTTTCTACCTCAAATATAATATTAAAATGCTTATGAAAGTTTATTTCAAAAAGAAAAAAGAAAAAAAAAAAAAGCTTACGAAAGTTCAATCGCAATAATGTAAGTTACTCTAAAAAAAAACAATAATGTAAGAATATAGATAATTTAGCCTTTGTGTTATGGAAAGGATTAGTGGCTAGTAGTATTATTGTTTGGTGGAAATTCAATTCAATACAACGGTCACGGTTCGATTCTGAAAAATGATATTTGACTATTATATTATTTGAAAATAGTAGTAGTGCTCTATATATACAGTTTGTTGGTCCATAATAAATAATACCTAAATACTAATTTTTAAGATCGAATGTATGACCGTGGTGTTAAACTAACTTACCCGCAAATAAAAAAACTAACACGCCACCGACTCTTCCAGTTACCCTTTAACTTTAACCAATTTTCCAAAATATATCATCATTAAAAAAAATAAAATAAAAACAAATACCACTCGAAAATTTCGAGATTTAAGGTGATGAGTTCAATCCATTATAGTCACCTACCTAAGAATTAATTTCTTACGAGTTTTCTTGACATTTAAATATTGTAGGATCGTATGTCTAGTGACATTAGTTGAAATACGCGCAAGCTGGTTTGGACAGTAACAGACATAAATATAAATAAATAAATATATATATATATATATATATATATATATTTTTTTTTATTTATTTATTTATTTATTTATTTATTTATTTAAGGGCATGATTGAATTTTAACCCAAAGTTAGGGTATGTTTGTTTATTGGACATGAGGAGTGATTAATAACTACTCCTCAACAACCCCTCATTTGTTTTTTGTAGTAAACAACCACTCTTAACTTATCTTCAATCACTCTTTAACCACTTTTCGAATTTCTATATTTAAAAAGAAAAAAATTCTTTATCAAATCCCACATTAAATCTCATCAAACTTATCTTTTAATCTCGGATAACATCAATATTAAAATATTTATTTTTTTAAATTTTTTTAACCCTATTGAAAAAATCAATAGCATATTAACTTAGTTGTAATCCAATTTAACTCTACATTTGAGAATTCGATTTTGAAATGAATTGTTTCATAAAAAATTATAAATTAATAATAATTTTAATTCATAAAAAACCTCATTTTTTTTAAATAAAAAATTTCATGTAATCATATTTCTAAAATTATGAAAAATTAATAAGAATAAATTTGCAAATGAAATATAGTAATAAATTAATAACAAATACTAAATTTTAGGTGTATTATCGTTATAAAGGTTAAAATTTGATATTTAAAAGTAAAAGAATCAAAATTAAACAAAATTAAAAGTAATAGACTAAATTGACATTTTAATTATTTTATTTTTCTAGTAGTTAATATTTTAAAAAATAATAAAAATAAGAAAAAAATTTAATAAAATTAGGTAAGAAAAGAAAAAAAAGTATTTTGAACTTAGAAATTTTTTCTTCTTCTATTTTTCGGTTAGAAAACAAATATTTTACTATTATAGAATATATTTTGTTTACTTTTGCTTAATAAAATCATTATATCCTACTACTTTCTATTTCTTTATTTTCTAGAAGAATATATTTTTACAAGTTTCTGGTAAATATATTTCTACTACTTTCTTAATAATTTACATTTTAACCGTCTATTCAATGGTAAATTTAGTCTAAATTTTTAAAATTTATTATTTTTTGTTTAATTCATGTTACTAATATGTTTTGTAACACAATATAAAACTAAAAGTTGATTGATAATTCAATATGATAGTTTTTAATTATCTTAAAGGTGTATATGCGTGTCAATGAACTAAAATGTAACGAATTTGAATTCTTCAATTTGAATTATTATTAAATTAAAAAAATAAAAATATTTTTTAAGATACCGTTGAGGTGAATAATTAAAATTCATAAATTTTTAATTATAAGTACATAATTGTTATTATTTACTTCAACCACATTTTCAAAAAAAAAAAAAAAAAAATTATATTAATCACTCTTAATCTCAATCTACAAACAAATAATTGATTATTCAATTAATATTAACCTAAATTACCAAACCACTAATTAACTACTTCATTCTATTCCACTCCTCTCTTATATCAAAAAAAAAAAAAAAAAAAAAAAAAAAAAAAAAAAAACTCACACCCTTAAATATTTTTGTATAATTTAAATGAATATAAACCCTTCAGCTCCAAATCGGCTCTCCCGGAAGATTCCCCCTATCGTCTCCGGCCAACATTTTCGAAACTGGCTCTGATTTTGGCCGGAAAATTTGGAGGGCCAAAATCATTTCGTAAACTGGTCGCCGGAAGTGCGGCCATGGAAACTCCAGTCAGAGTATTTCGCCCCTACGTTCTTAACCGCTGCCTCTTCTCAAAAACAACTCCTCCATCGCGCCTCGTTTCATCTCCTCAATCTAATCGGAGCGCAATTTCCCGGCGATCTGTAATCGGAGCGCCTCGCTCTACACTCTCACTCAATCTTTCTCGCGGCTCCTTCTCGCCGTTCGGATCTTCCTTCTCTCGGTCTAATTTTCTCTCTTCTTTACCCTCAACACACTCTTTCGGATCTCAATTCGGGCCCGAACGCTTCAATTCGTTTCAATCCGAATCGAACGGCAGTTCTTGGACATGGAATCGAGCTTCAGAGAGTGCAATTAAAGGAAACGTAGGGATTCTTGTAGGCGAAAAGAGATCGGCGACGGTTGTGTTGTTAGGTTGGCTAGGGTCGAAGACTAAGCATCTGCGGCGGTACGTGGAGTGGTACAATGCGAGGGGAATCAACGCCTTGACGTTTGTTCTTGATCCGAGTGAGTTTCTTTGGTTCGCGTTGAGTCGGAGAGTTGAACAGCGGATTTCGGATTTGGCGGCTGAACTCGTTTCTTGGTTATCGGATGGGGAAGAGAGTGATAACGATCGGTCCTTGATTTTTCATACTTTTAGCAATACTGGCTGGTTTGTGTAAGTTGAATAATGTTGATTATCTGTATTTTATTAGAGTTGTTTTTTGAGATTTCAACTGGAATTAGCTTGGTTTTGTTTTGCCTTTTTCAGATATGGAGCGATTCTTGAAATTTTGCAGGGGAGGGAGGATTTGTTGGAGAAGATCAAGGGGTGTATTGTTGATTCTGGAGGTGGTGATCCGTTGAATCCCCAGGTTTGTGAACTTATGATAATCATCTGAAGAGTTCTAATTTAATTCTTGGTAAATATCTGCATTCCATAATGATGAAGATGAAAGGATTTAGATGTGAAAATTTAGTAGAACTGGTTATTGCCCATAAAAAATTATTTGAATCTCAATGTCAATCACAATCTGCCCATTTGATGTTCTTTCTTTTTCTCTTGTTCACTCATTCTTTATTTAGTTCCAAATTGTTTGGATCAGATTGTAATGACTGATCATGATCTCATTGAAGAGTTTCAACTCCTAGTTTTTTTAGGCTCTAAATAGTTTCAAAACCACAAAAATTGGTTAAGTTTTTCGTGTTAGAAACTCTGGAAGCATATGCAAACACCTAGTTTGGTTATTTAAGAAATAAGATAATTATATAATAACTGCTATGCTTTCATCCAATCTGATTTATATATTTATTATTATTATTTGCTTACGTGCACCTCGACCGTCACACCCTAGAATATTTGGTTGTCATGGAAACCCATAAGAAATCAATTCTTAGATAAATCTGATTGAAAAGACATGTTTAACAATGTCACATGTGTATCACAAAAACATGTCAAACTGATTTATAAAGCATGTTTTTGTGTTAAAACACACATTTGTTATCACATCCCAATCTGTTTTGCTTTCCATTTTATTCCCAGTCAAAATGGGTGATTTATGTAGCAGGTTTGGGCAGCTGGATTTTCTGCAGCCATTCTCAAGAAAAACAGTTCTTCTACATCTCCTCTAGTTAGTGGTGATAAAGTAGACAAAAAGCCTCTTTTGATGGAAACCCTTGCTCTATCAACACTGGAGAAGTTTTTCTCGGTCGCTTTGAAGTTTCCCGACGTCGATAAGTAAGTTTCCTGATTGTGTTGTGTTTTCAGACATGTATCAGTATAATTTGCTTGAAGACTGAATGGCCATATGCACATATCATATGGATGTATATTAATTGTTGAGAAATGAACATTTCCTTGCAGGAGATTGAAGAAGATTGTTTCAGTACTTACAGAGGACCAGCCTATGTATCCTGAGCTTTATCTGTACAGTTCAGGAGATAAAGTTGTGCCATTTGAATCAATCGAGCTACTTATCGAGAAGAGAAAGAAGACGGGAACGAAGGTTTCGTTGTACAACTTCGGCTCATCTCCACATGTTGACCATTACAGGACATACCCTGATATATACTCATCACAGCTTCACAATTTCTTGATTGAATCTTTTTCACGTCTAGATGAGATCATTTTGTCGAAAACCTAGAAGGCAATGAGATCATTCTATTAGGATAGTAATTGGGTCAGCTGAAGCTTTCATTTGTAGAAACTATAAATGGCGATCGTACATACAAACATGAACTTGTGACTTGTGAAACAATTGAAATTGGGAGAAAAGAAATTTTAGATAACATTTTTCAAATGTATATTTTTAGTAAAGACCAGTATTGAAAATAAAATGTAGCATTGTTACCCAAATAGCATACAACATTTATACTCTCCATTAAGTAGCTAAAAAGTTGTCCTTAAAAAATAAAAAAATAAAAAAAACTCAAAAGTACCATGGCCTGTTGTATTTACTTTTTTCCCTTTGGGGTGATGACTTAATTAAGATGCACGTGCTTTCTAATATAAAATTGATACAATGCCATATTCAAAAGATACTTTAATTACTTTAGAAATACCTTTCTCTAAAACATACTAAATATTAAAATCATTTTGATGTGGTATCTGATCTGTAAAATTGAAGATGTAACAGTTTCAACTTGATTTTAACTATGTAGAACATTAAAAAAAACCTTTTTTTCTTTTGAATGTAACTACTATGAGGTATGAGATTTGAACCTCCCATTAAATTGTGGCTTATATATTTTCACTTTGGTTAAAAGAATATTTTTTAGTACCATAAACAAACAAAAAATTAGGTCAACAATAATTGGAGAAATAGGATTCAAGATCTCTCGTTTATAATATATGTTGATGTTGTTGAGCTATTACTCTTGTTAGCACTATGATTAAAAAAATAAAATAGTTTTTTCCATTTATTTCAAAATCTAAGATTACAAGTTTCTAATCCCAATTTATAAAAAAAAAAAAAAAAAAAAAAAAAAATCAATATAATAATTATAAAGTATGTTAAAAAAAGGTAACAATAAAGTCTAAAATTTGTCTTCATAGGACAGTCCAATTAATTAAAGCTATGTTCCTTTAGATATTCTTGGATTGAAACTATTAAAAAATAGAATGTATTTAAATTAGGAAACTCTTGAAGTATCTTGTGTCTGGATCTTGAGACGTGGTGTCGGATTCCACGTATAAGAGAGCAAAACTGTAATTGTTGATCATAAAAAATAAAGTATGAACTTTCAATCTGTAATCTTAAATGAATGAGAATACATGTCAAACTGTGATACATTCATTTTGGATAGAAGTTTAAAATAGTTAGTCGCCATTCATTTCAACTTAAAATATATCATTAATATTATCGACATATCATTTTCAAATTTAATCAAGTGAATTAATTTCAGAACAAATCAAAGTGTTAGCTTTTTCAAATTTAATTACAAAGTTATCCATAATCACATAACAAAATTCCATTAATCAAGTGAATTAATTTCAGAACAAATCACACAGTAGTAAAGCCACCGTCGTTATTATCTCCCGCCTGCTCGTCCAACGTAACCGTCTTTCCATCCACCAACGGCTATAATTCTCCAATATAACTAATTTTCAAATTCCAATCCCATTTTTAAACCCACAAAACTCTCCATCAAAAAAATTACACTCAAACCCCCACAATTCAAATCTCTCTCGAATTTGAATCTCTAAAGCACAATTCAAAGGTACATTTCTTTCAATCTTTTCCCAATTTTTTTCAAATTTCCTTTCTGGGTCTTTCTAATCCAGTCTTGAATCTTTAAGAACAGACCCAAAATCGGCGAAGATGAACGATTTAATGACCAAATCATTCCTAAGTTATGTGGAATTAAAGAAACAGGTGCAGAGAGATGCCGGAGGCGGATTCGACATTGAATCGGGCGGCCAAGAATTCAACCCGAAGGACGAACAGAACCTGTCTTTGTTTTTTGAGAGAGTCGACGAAATCAAGACCCAAATGGAAGAGACAACCAATCTCTTAACCGAAATTCAGAAACTAAATCAAGAAGCGAAATCAACCTACAACACGAAAATCCTCCGCGGATTAAGAGACCGAATTGACTTTGACATGGTTGGGATACTCCGCCGAGCGAAACTCGTGAAAGATGAATTAGCCTCACTCGACAGATCCAACGCCAAAAACCGCCTCGTCTCGGTCGCGTACGGCGAGGGTACTGCCGTGGACAGGACAAGAACGGTAATCACGACGGGACTGAGAGTGAAATTGAGAGAAATGATGATCGGATTTCAGTCTCTAAGAGAGAAAATTGTGGCAGATCATAATGAAGATTTGAGGAGAAAGTATTTAGAGCAATCCAATGAAGAACAGGTGGAGAAGATCATATTGGGGAGTTTGAAAGCGAGTGAGGCCGAGTCGAGGGACCGAGATGGGGACCGAGCTCGGGACGAGTCGGTGATGGAAATTGAGAGGAGTTTGGAGAAGCTCCATCAGGTGTTTTTGGACATGGCGATTTTGGTGGAGAGTGAAGGGGAGAAGATTGAGGATATTGAGGAGAATGTTGCGAAAGGTGCGAAGTTCATCAATGGCGGAACACGAAGCCTTTACTATGCGAACCAGATGAAGAGGAAGAACAAGAAATGGGTGTACTGGATTTGGGGTCTCATTTTTGTTATATTGCTTGTTTGTGTTATTGTAATGTTGGTTTGTTGAACTTTTGGTGATTTGCTAGATCACTGTTTTTTGAGTTTTTTGTTTTCTCAATTCATGAGTTGAGAATTTTGTGATAGAATCCTTTTTTCTCCTATCAATAATATGAAAATATACCATACTATCATCATATCCAAAATATTCTTCTTTTTTTTTTTTTTTTTGCTTTTATGCAGGTAATTTAAAGATAACATATATCAAACCTTAAATTTCATCTTAAGTAGTCTATAAACTTGAATAAATTTGCAAAATATAATATTAGTTGAGTTTTCTTATAAGAGAACTTTGATGTAATGTTGTGACTAGTATATTTGTTGAGTATGTCCATGATTTGCACAATATTATGCGACTGTCATAGTATAACTTTTAGCAAAGTTTGGATACTTTTATTTTGAGTTTGGTGGCAATCTTTTTTAGGCAAGAGTTGGTGCTTTTTTTTTTTTTTTTTTTTTATTATTTTTTTTAAACTTTGTGGTTTAGATTTAGGAGGGGATTCGAACTTTTTTTTTTTATTTCGTTTTTTTCTTGTTTTTTTAGTTCAAAAGTAAAGACTAAGGAACTTTTAAAACTCATGATATTTTTTGGTCACAAAACTTATCATCATGCCACTTGAGAACATGTTCTTCAAAAAAAAACCATGGCCAAAAGAACCCCAAGGACACTCACAAGTATAATTTCTTTTATCTAGAATTTCATAGCATATTTAGAGTAGGTGATTTGAACTCATAAATTTTTTTTATCACTAAGTCGTCGTCATGCCACTTTCTATGCACTTATTATTGTTCAAGGTTAAAGTTAACTTACTGTAAACTATGGTCAAAAAGCGGTAAAGACACGCACAATTTTCTTAATTCAACAATATTTAAGATGAGAATATAAGCTAGGATTTTTTCATCACTAAATTATACATCTCAGGGAATAAAATCTAATCTCAAACGAGTTTATAGTTTTTAAAACATTACTTTTTAGTTAAAATATCATTTTGGTCTCTAAATTTTGAGTTTTGTTCTACATTGGAGCATGAAATTCAAATATCCAATTTTATCTCTCAACTTTTAAATTTGTTTTATTTTGATAATTTAACTTTCAAATGCTCAATTTTAATCACTGATATAAAAAAAAGTTTGAAATTAATGTCTATGATAAATTTAAACTTTAATATTAATAGAAATTTGGTTTAATAATGTTAGTAATTTTAATATCCTAAAACAAAATGCAATCATCTCTATGAAATTTATTGAGAAATATGGTAATTTCTTAAGAAAAAATAATAATATTTTTTTTAGTACAAGTCGAGGGAGGGGGATCACAAACTCTAAGGTACTACTACTTTCAAATAAATGAGAGCCAAATACCTATGTTGTTGAAAACTAAACCAAAATTTAGAAATAAAAGAAATAGCTCCCAAAACTTATTTTAGTTTTTTAAATTTAATTAACATTCACTTTCTTTCTTGATAGAAACAATAAAATAACAAATGAGGGCTTTTAGACTCAAATTGAACAAATTTGGTAGTTTACAAACAAAATGTTATTTTAACATTTTTTTTTCATGGAAATGGCCTAAAAAATGAAGACCACAAACAAGGCACAAAGAGAATGATGGTCGAGCAATACTTGCTTACACATGTATTTGTAGGGTGAGCATACTTATTGCTTATGTGGCACAACTATTTGTCATATATTTATTTAATTTTTCAATGTTTTATTAATTTTATGTTTTAATTTGTGGTAAACATGTACAATAAGCATATTCATCCTACACATCAAGATCAGTAATAGTATTGCTCGTCAGAATTTCCAAGAGAAACAGATATTTCAAAACCAGAGAAAAACAAAATTTCTCACAGTTCATGAAAAATCATCATCATGTTCAATCTAACAGCACAATCTCCATTAGAATCAACATGGATTCTGTCCAAATCTCTGCTCGAAACCTGCTCAAACATGAAGCAATTGAAGCAAATCCACGCTCAAATGATCAAAACAGAGACAACAACAGATCCCAAATTAGCCACAAAGCTTCTAACTCTCTGCACTTCAACCCATTTCGCCGATTTGAATTACGCTCAAAAGTTCTTCAATGGAATCGCCAACCCCAACACTTTCATGTGGAACGCCATTATAAGAGCGTATTCAAACAGCAACGAACCAGAATTGGCATTTCTCTTTTATCGCCAAATGATTTCTTCTTCTGTGCCGCACAATTCCTACACGTTCCCTTTTTTGCTCAAAGCTTGTCGCAATTTGTCTGCATTAGGTGAGGCTCTTCAAATTCATGGATTGATTCTGAAATTGGGATTTGGGTCGGATGTTTTTGCATTGAATTCTCTGCTTTATGTTTATGCTTTTTGTGGTGAAATTCAGTATGCACGGCAGCTGTTTGATAAAATTCCTGAACGGGACGTTGTTTCTTGGAACACTATGATTCATGGGTATATCAAAGTTGGGGATGTAGGAATGGCTTATGGGGTTTTCTTCGACATGCCGTTGAAGAATTTGGTTTCGTGGACGTCGATGATTTCGGGGCTTGTTGAGGCGGGGCTGAGCGTCGAAGGTTTGAATCTTTGTTATGAGATGCAGAGTGCTGGGTTTGAACTTGATGGTGTTGCTATTGCGAGTTTGCTTGCGGCTTGTGCTAATGTTGGATCGTTGGATCAAGGAAGATGGCTTCATTTTTATGTGCTCAACAATGGAGTTTATGAGGATAAAGTTATTGGCTGTGCTCTTGTGAATATGTACATGAAATGTGGGGATATGGAAGAAGCTTTTCGGGTGTTTGGGAAGCTGCGGGGTGATCAGAAAGACGTGTATGTTTGGACGGCCATGATTGATGGTTTAGCCATTCATGGGCGTGGAGTGGAAGCTTTAGAATGGTTCGATAGAATGCAGAGAGAAGGAATAAGACCAAATTCTATCACTTTCACTGCAATTTTGACTGCCTGCAGCTATGCAGGACTGGTTGAAGAAGGAAAAGTGTTATTTGAGAGCATGAAAAGTGTCTATAACTTGAGTCCATCTATTGAACATTATGGGTGTATGGTTGATCTTTTTGGTCGAGCTGGGCTGCTGGAGGACGCGAAGGAGTTGATCGAGAAGATGCCAATGGAGCCTAATGCTGTAATATTGGGAGCTTTGCTCAAGGTAAGGTCAAGTTTTGGAGGGGGCTTGGGGATTGTTTATTCTTACCTCTTAAATATGAGCTTAATAGATGCTTAAGTGTTTTATCTACCATTGGAGTTTGTATTTAGTGAGTTTGACATAAATATTCACCTTACAGAAGAAAAAAAAGTTATAATTTTTGCTGTGTTGTTACAAATGTAGAAGAGAAACTAAAACTAAATTAAAGAGTATCATGCTGCATGAGCTTACCACAAGTATGTAAGATGTATAGTTAAAAAATGTTAAAACATCATGGATACTAACAGTATGGACAAAATTGGGGATTAAATAATATATTTAATCTTACAGATAATTTAAGAGAAATGATTAAAGTCTTTGAATGTTGTTATGAAATAATTGTAAACAACAATTAAGAATTAAAAATTAAGAAAACGTTGGACAAAAAAAATACAGATTTATGTTGTTTACTAATATTGTGTTAGCTATGTTCACAAGCAAAGGAGAGAAAGAAACTGTCTTATTTAAGATATTGTAAAGAATACAAAATGTTAGGTAAAGGGATAAAGGTTTTAAGATAGTTTATATAGTGTAACTCTCATAAAGCCCAAATGTATCATATGATCAAAATTATATAAAAGACCACTACGGACACTTCGGCCTCGGCCCCTAGACCCCGATCTTTGTATTGAATATTCGTCTACATAGTTAGTTCAAGGCATTTCATGATACCTTTTTAAGATTAGTCGGGGCCATTATCCCGCTCCTTCCTCCTTGTTCAGGCGTGTCGGATTCATGGAGATTTTCTGCTCGGCAGCCAAATCGGAGCCCACCTGGTGGAAGTTGATTCAGGTCACAGTGGCCGGTACATTCACTTGGCTAGCATTTTTGCCGCTGAAGGTAAATGGAAAGAAGCAGCTGAAGTAAGGTTGAAGATGAAGAATCTCAGAGTCCCAGTTCTTCCAGGAAAGAGTTCTATAACTTTGAATGGCATTGTCCATGAATTTCTAGCTGGGCATCAAGATCATCCACAATTGAAGCAGATTCATCAGAAGTTGAATCAGATTGAAGAAAGGCTCCAACAAGAAGGGTAAGCATAAATCGTTGTTGAATCTAAAAACTTAAGCCGATAGGTTACGATAAATCTAACGTTTTATTGATACTTTTTGACAGACATGTACCAATGACTAAAGATTTATTGCTTGATCTTGAGAATGAGGAGAAAGAGACAGCAATGGCACTGCACAGTGAGAAGTTGGCAATTGCATTTGGATTAATCAACACAGAACCAGGAACGACGATTCGAGTTGTTAAGAATCTTAGGGTCTGTGAAGATTGCCACATGGTTGCGAAGTTCGTATCTCGGATCTATGGAAGAGAGATTATAATGCGAGATCGAATTCGATTCCACCATTTTAGAGATGGGAGCTGTTCTTGCAGAGATTACTGGTAGAAGGGCAAGATTTTTTATGTACAGATTATGATGTTTCTTTTTTCACTTACAAAGATTGTTTATGCTGCTCCAATTCTCACTTTAAATGTGTAGAATAACATTTTGTGTACATGTTAATATTAAACTAGTTGTTAGATTATATATTGTTTCAATCTGATATCCTTTCAGTTTACTGAGAATGAAATACACTTCTGCTAAAAGAATAGTTTTGAGATATTGTTTTTGAAAATTTATTGTAGAGGAACTTTAATGTACCTGAACCTGAATTTCCTTCCAACAATATATCACAGTTTTACACAAATTCTTCTTTAATAAGCTATATTTTGACTTTTCTTAAATAACACATTTCACATTTATAACACTCATGAAAATATTCCTTTTCCTTTATTCTCTCAAACACATAAGCCCAAAATTTCAAAAGTACTTCTATAGGCTACATTATTCTCTCCAATGAATACAGTTTATTATTTATTTTTTATAGGAAAGAATACAGTTAAAATAAGTAACAGTTATCTTTTCTTGGAGATGGCACACGTGTGAGTGACACCTTTTTAAATTTTTTTTTTTTTAAGTTTTCTTTTACTTGCTTCAGTGACACCGAAAACCTCTATTTCATATTGGATTAAGCTCAAATCTTATGCTCACAACTATCGTCTAAAAATGAGCCTAATTCAGCAGTTGATATGTTTTTTTATTTAAAGTTTTTTGTTTGAAATCGGAAAAACAAAAGTTTTGTTCCCTATATTCAAAAGCACCTATACCCATTTTTGCCTGAATCCAATATAAAATAAGGAATTTTACTATTATATTCATTCGTGGGGCTCAAACACTAGACCTCCAAAAAGGTATGGCTTGAAAGTCCAAATCTCAACCAACGAGACCGTCCCTGGAAGACAAATCTTCCAGCAATATTGATATTAGAGGTTTAATTTTTCGTATTCTATTTTATTGTAATTTAAAACATAATACTATCAGTAACCAATAATTAAACAAAAGTAATGCTTTAACGTGTGATCTTAGGTTTTTCACAAAGGTTTAAACTTAAAATTAATTAAGACTCTAAAAAAAACTTAAAATTAAGGAAAATAAAAACTTTTGGTTTATAAAATAATCAGTAACAATTTTATCTCTAAACTTTCATTTATAACAATTTAGTCTACCTACATTTAGATCAGTAATGGATTCTGGATTTGCCTAAACTATTGGTGTGATGCAAATGGGGAATATACCAATCCAATCAAAATTTCTTCAGCATGCAATATAATAATTGAGCTTTGAAAGGATCAATCAATTTGTTGCCATGCTTCCCATTATCAATAATCACATGACACAAAATCTTCTTAATAAATGTAATTGGATTGAAATTCAATTTAAAATCTCAATTAATGATTTTAATCGACATAACTGTCAAGAGAATTTTTGAGAAAGTACATAAATATTATGAAATTTACAACTTTTTGGTTGTCTATTTTAATTATAGCACTTTTAAAAAAATATTACTTTTATATCAGAATTTGGGCACTTTTGTTTTTGTCATATTCCAATTATATCATTCATTGTCTCTCGATTGAAGACTATCTACTGCACTTATTGAAAACTATCTATGTTATTGATTGAAGACTATACTAATTGAAGATTGTCTGTGACATTGATTGAAAAACATTTGCAACATTGATTGAATATTATATATGCATTGATTGAAGATGTACTTATTGAAGCCATCAAATGTATGAACTTTTTCATCTTTTTACTAGATCCGCCTCAATTTTCTAGTATGCACAAATTTCTTCTAAAAATTTCTATTTATAGATTTTTTTTTTTTTGTTTTTTTTTTGTTATACATGAAAAATCTCCTAAGAATTAATTTTCTTGACAACCAAATATTATTGAATCAGGCGATCGCTTGTGAAAATTGGTCGAGGTACACGTTTTTTTCGATTGTAACCTGTAAGTTGGATGTAGATTGTATAAGGTTTTATCTTGTTGGATTATTGTTATTGGTTTCCCTCTCCACACCCACTGCAAAGGCTGTTTCTCTTTGCATTTTTTTACTTTGGCCAGTTCTTCCCACTAACTTTAGCACACAGTTCTAAATCTAGAACAAATCAAACAGGATTTTTCTTGATTTGTCTACATTCAATTTGCTTGATTTGATTGGAATAATATATAATATCTCAAAAGGAATAAGAAAACAAAGAGAAGATATATAGGAGAATTGAAGAGATTTCAATCATATATTGAAGGGGGAAATACATTTTTTATGAGGTTTGAAGTTAATATCTATTTGACCGTTGAAGTTTCAAAATGGACGCTCTTAGATTTGAAGTTTGAAAAATGTTTCTAAATTATCGACTATGAAATTTCATTTAAACTTATATTCTCTTTTCTTTTTCTCTTAAATTTCAACTATTTCGACTTCACTATCATTGTTATTATGTCATCGAATGGGTCAATGGTACAATGGTTTCATTGTTTAGTTATACACCAGTTCGACACCAACGTCACAAGTTTGATCTCGAGAATAGATATTTGTCCCCCCTCTCTCAATATCTACTAAAAAAAACCATTGCTATTACGTCGTTTTTACCCGATGTTATTTAGTCTTTACCTAAATTATTGCCTTTTAGAAAGGGACCAAGTGTTGTTTTGAATATGTGAATAAATGTGTTTGTATATCATGTAAAAAAGAATAGAGTTTTAATAACATTATATATAGTTTAGTAACCAATATGTTATGAATTTAAATCTTATATCTCTAATTATTGTTACATTAAAAAAAAAATGTGCACATATCATAATCGGGTGATTTATTATTATTTTTTAATTTAATAACACGGTAATAATTGAAGCCACAAAAATGGTTTATTTAGTTCTAACAATAATTATCAAAAGAGTTAGTGGGCTAGTGGTTTCATTATTTTGTGGTAATCCAGTTCAACACCACGATCATTTGTTCAATCTTAGAAATCGATATTTGACATTTATATTATTTTAGAGGTGCCCTATATATAGGTATTTTAATCTCCTTCCCTCAATTTGTACTAAAAAAATGATTATTTGACCAATGTACATTACCTTTATGACATATTATTATCCTCACATTATATTAGTAAGTATAGACTAAGTTCTTACTAGAAAGTGGGTAAGTTTTGCTCTTAATAATGTATATAACACATAATTTTGCATAGTTGGAACTATGTCTGAATTTATAACCTCTTCATTACTAGATCATGCAAAATATCACCAAACTACTACTATTTTTTGTTTTACAAATTCCAAGTTGATATATACTTATTATTAATGTATTTTTCTTTTATAGAAATTCAAATTGATACTAATTATTTTACTTTTTATATTAAAGAATGAACTCTATTTGTAACCGTCGTCCTTATTTTAGGATATAATGTCATTTGGATTAATACTGATTTAAAATTTATCTTAAAAACCAAATCAAGTTTTTTTTTACATCATGTTAATTTGAAAATTAAGATATAATATAGAAATATATATATATATATAGATCAAAATAATATTTTAAAAGTTAAAATACCATTTTGATCCCTCAACTATCACACTTATTCTATTTTGGTTCCTAAACTTTCAAAAATCTAATTTTAGTCCATCAACTATTATTTTTGTTCCATTTTAGTTCTTAAACTTTCAAAAGTTCAATTTTGGTCCCTCAACTTTGACACAAACTTAAAAATAGTCCTTAAAGTAAAAAAAGAAAAGTTAATCATGGTTACAAATTTGATGAGTTGGCAACAAAATAATAATAAAAAAAAATCTATATACTCAAGAGTCATCTTCTACCTCATCTCTCCTTCTTTACTCTTCTTTTCCTCATCTCATTTTCTACCCACTAAAAAATTACAAGAATTTTAAAAATCCATAATCTGTAATTGATTCCTTTGTACCCCATATTTTGCAAAAAACTACAATAACCAACAACACCGAATCACAAAGTTAAGTATATAAATAATATTTCTAGGTTAGTGGCTATATATTTAATTGTAGGGCAGTGAGTGAGTTGGTGAGCAATTATGTTTTAGTTAATTAATTAATGAAATGAAGTAGGCTATTTTAAGTTGTTTATAAACAAGAAGATTAATACATTTATTTGGGAATGTAAAAGGAAGATAATGGCCAGTTCTTTAAGATCTCTACCATTCATCTTTAAAGTGTCAGAATCTGTGAGCAGCACTAACCCAGATGCTTATTTCCCTGGCCTAATTGCTTTGGGGCTTCAAAATGTAAAGAATTACAATAATTTTTTAAAGTGAGGGAGAAAGAAGGGTAAAGAAGAAATCTAAGTAGAAATCTGAGAAATTTTTTAGTGTAGAAAATGAGATGAGGGAAGGAAGGGTATAGAAGAAGAGATGTGGTAGAAAATGACTCTTGAGCATATGGATTTTATTATTATTATTTTGTTGCCAACTCATCAAATTTGTAACCATAGTTAACTTTTTTTAATTTCAAAGACTATTTTTAAGCTTTTGTCAAAGTTGAGAGACTAAAATTGGATTTTTGAAAGACTAGAGATTAAAATGGAACAAAAATGATAGTTGAGGGACTAAAATTTGACTTTTGAAAGTCTAGGGACTAAAATAGAACAAAGGTGATAGTTGAGGGACCAAAATGGTATTTTAACCTATTTTAAATCAAAAAATAAAATAAAGGAAAATAACTTTTAATTAGAAGTTTGTGGTATAGTTTTAATTTAATCTCTACGTTTCAAAATAAAAAACATTTATTCCTTACATTTAAAAGTTGTTCAATTTTACCGAATTAGTCATTGTTGATTATCTTGTTTGGTGTTACTCCATTTCAATTTCACGATCACGAGTTCGAGCTCGAAAATCGATATTTAATAACATTGAAAATGTTGTTCAATTTTAATCTCTCACATTTCAATTATACTCGAGTTTAGTTCACATATTGATGAAGTAATTATTTTTATACAGTAAAATAAATTTATAAAAAAAAAATGTATAAAAAACTAAAATTTGTTGATAAAATGTGAACGGTTAAAGTATTTGATTTTTAAAGAAACGCCCAATGGGCAGGGTTACGTGGCGATGGTCATCCTTGCTGTCTCCTAATCGGTTTGATTTTCCCACAGCACGTCACACTTAAATCAGAAATATGCTATAATTATAATTTAATTTGATTTTAAAATGGAAATAAATAACCGAGATATTTTATATCCCATTCAAATTTCATTAATAGATTCTTACATAATTCAAATATTTATTCATTCTGATGTAATATTTCTAAATATGTAGATAGCCTAGTAATTTTTATGATTTTCTCACAAAAAAAATTAATTTTTATGATTTTATATGAAAATGAGTTGGTTTAAAAAAACTATATATATATATATATATATATATATAATTTTTTTAATTTAAAGCAAAAAAATTCAAATCTACGTGATCATACTTACGTTGTTTGTTTGTTTTTTTTTTTTTTTTAAACATGTGAGGTGGAGAATCGAACCTTTAACATTTAGTAGGAAATGCCTTTTTTTTTTGGAATTATAACAATTGGAGATGGAGATTTGAACCCATGACCTTAAAGTTTATAATATACGTTGATGTCGCTGAACTACTGCTTGTCTAGAAAACTCCTACTTAAATGCATAGGTTTTATAAAAACAATTTTTTTTTAACAATTTTATTTATAAAATTATTTTTGTGGCACAAAATTAAAATTATTTTTGTGACATAAATGATGCCACATATGTCTTTTTCTCCTAAATATTTATTCGGTATTTTATCTAAATTCATAATTAATATATTAAAAAAAAAAATCGGGGTTTTATTTTTGAGAAATTTAAAACGATTTTCTAAACGAACACGGATTTAAATTTTAAAAATATATTTATTATTAAAACAATCCTTCGTCCCAACCAACACATTCGGCAGTTTTAGACAAAAATGTCAAGACAAGATGTAAATTTAGCATTCAAAAGATTTTTTTCATTTTTTAAGCTTTTTTTCATTTTTTTTTAAAGAAAGTGTATCTTAGTCCTCAAATTGACAACAAAATTATCCAATATATGCTATGCCATCACATGACGTGCTGGTTGCTTTTCATTATAATAAAAATGGGACCCTTTCACATTCTTTTCTAACAAATATTTTATGATTACGACATTATAATTGAGTAAAAATATAATAAATATATAAAATAAAGATATTAAAGAAGAAGAATGCTTTTACCAACAAGAACATAGTTTCTAAGTAATAACTCGATGAGATTAATTTACACTTACGAATAAGAGTTATGAATTCGAATCTCTCGTCTTCAAATTATTGTAATTTAAAAGAAAAAAACCAACACGGACTAATATTTAAAAATAATTGTAATAAATAAACCATTTAAATTATACATTATTTTATACCATTTTCTCAATTTAAATTAGGTTGGAAACTTTTACTCTCTAAATATTGTTGAATTTAAAAATTAAAATATTATCGCCCTTTTGGAACAAATGTTTTATAATATTTATAGAGAAAAATATTAACTCTTTAATGAAAATGTTACAAAATTAAAATTTAACATAAAACCAATTTATAATTTTCTTAATTACATATATTAAAATGGGAATGTTGCACAAACCACATCCAAACCTTGAGATTTGTTACAATTATATTTAAATTTTTAATTTTGTTAATTACACTACTTAAAATTTGGATAGGAGTTAGCAATCTAACTCCCAAAAATTAATTTTGAGGAATATAAAAAGGATATAATTATCATTAAAAAAAAAAAAATTATGTTTTCTTCAACCGACCCACCGAAACAAATATATTAATGTTGAGCTGGTAAGTTCTTTTTGGAGGTATTTGGTTGAGGAATTATTTTGAGAGATTATTTTACAAAGATGTTTGGAATGACAAGTTGTGGAGGGTTTAATAGAGAAATTATAATAAAAGCTCGTTTGATGTGTTTATTTTTAAAAAGGGTTACAATAAGAGCTCGTTTGAATATTAAATTTGTAGTGGAGTTGGAGAACAATTTTATTATTTATGAATGATTTGACATTTATGAGTTTATTTAATAAAAATAATTTCTTTTAATTGTTTATTATTTCAAATTTCAAATATTATATTTATATTTATAACTTTCTTGACTAATATTATTTAATTTGGTATTCACCATAATATTTTTTTATGATATGAATTTTATTTTAAATAATCACATAAAAAGTTTATAAATTAACTAGTTTGATGTCTTTAAATATTATGTGATGGACAATAAATTTCAATTAAGTAACTCAAACTTAATGATATTAAGTATACAAAAAAATCTAATAAAAATGTTTAAAAAAAAATTGATTAGGAAATTATATTAAATTATAAAATTTATTTTGAAATATGAAATTGAATATAAAGTTAGTTGATTTTTAAATTTAAAAAAATAATTTTTAAAAATACTTTATTAGGTAGACGGAAACAATTTTTAATTAATTAGTTGAAAAAAAAGTTAGGTAGATAAAAAATATAAATAAAATATTAAACAAAAAATAAATTTAATTATAAAAAATATTACTACTTTAAAATTACAAAACATAACTAAAAACAAAATGGTGAGTTTTTAATTAAAAAAAAAAACAAGAAAAAAACATATATATATTTTTTATCTATAATCATTTATTTAGGTTGAATTTTACTTTATATTTTAAAGAATTACTAAAAAATTTGTAAAATAACTGATTTTATGATATTTAATGAATTAATGATGAATCATTTATATTACGTTAAATGAATACAAATTTGTTTAAAAAAGTTTAGAATAAAAAAATGAATATAAAATTATTGTTATTTTCAAATTATAAAACATATTTTGAAAATATGAT
>JBBMKA010000026.1:7627029-7645251 GCA_037833695.1 Sechiopsis laciniata | reverse complement strand
TATTATTTTAAACAATCACCGGTTAATTTTGTTAAAAAAACATCATATATATATTAGAAAATTTTAAGAAAAATTTAGAGTCAATATTCATAAAAATATTTAATAAAAATATAAGGTTTAAATAAACTGGCACGTAGGTTTAAATAAACGGACACGCAGGTTTAGGTAACCACCGTTTATGATAAACGGTAGGGCAAACACGGGTTGGGTTATTATAACCAACCCGGCCGTTTACATAAACGGTGCCCTAAACATACCCATATTGTTTAACTAACTTTTTTTTTTATTTCAAAACAAAAAATCTAACTTTTTTTCAAATTACATGAATTAAATTTAGTTTTTAAAACTATGAAAATTAAACATACTTTTTTTGGAACCACTAGACCAAACTTATATTTTTCCAATAATTTAAGAAAACAGTTAATCATATTTAATATTCGGACATTTTATTTTTCTCCGTGATCTTTCAAGTACAATACAATCTTCGGGATTCAAACCAGTGAACCACATACGTATGATTAACGGCTGATTTATTAGATAAATAATCCATTAGCACATAATAAATTTCTATAATTTCATAATCAATTATACGGTAGCAATTTCATCGTCGTTTTAATCTCCGGCCCAACGTAACCGCCCGATCGATCATGATGGAGGTGTCTCCAAATCCACCAACGGCTATAATTCTCCACTATAAAAACGAAGTTTGAATTTCAATTCCCATTTTTAAACTCAACCAAAACATTCACACTCAAAAAACCCTCTGCTCAAATCACACCAAAATTCAAATTTCTTTTGAATCTCAAAACAACAACACAAAAGGTACATTTCTCTTCCAATTTCTTTCAATTCCTTTCAAATTTCCTTTCTTGGTCATTCTAATCCAGTCTTGAATCTTGCAGAAACAGACCCAAATCAGCGAATATGAACGATTTAATGACGAAATCCTTCCTAAGTTATGTGGAATTGAAGAAACAAGCGCAGAGGGACGCCGCCACCGGCGTCGCCGCCGTCGATTTAGAATCCGGCGGCCAAGAATTGAACGCGACGGAAGAACAGAACCTGTCTCTGTTTTTCGAAAAAGTCGAGGAAATCAAGACCGAAATGGAAGGGACGACGAATCTCTTAACCGAGATTCAAGAATTAAATCAAGAAGCGAAATCAACCCACAACACCAAAATCCTCCGCGGATTACGAGACAGAATTGACTCCGACATGGTATCGATCTTGCGCAGAGCAAAATTGCTAAAAGAGAAATTGGCGAATCTTGACCAATCCAACGCCGGAAACCGCCTGATCTCCATCGCGTACGGCGAGGGAACTGCCGTGGACAGAACGAGAATTTCAATCACGAACGGATTGAGGGTGAAACTGAGGGAATTGATGAACGAGTTTCAGGCGCTGAGAAGCAGAGCAATGGCGGATCATAAAGAGGATTTGAGGAGAAGGTATTTTGGAGCCATTGGGGAAGAACCCAGTGAAGAGCGAGTGGAGAAGATGATGAGTGGGAGTTTAAGAGTGGGAGTGAGCGAGGCTGAGTCCGGGGACCGAGCCCGGGACGAATCGGTGGTGGATTTGCAGAGGAGTTTGGACAAGCTTCATCAGGTGTTTTTGGATATGGCGATTTTGGTTGAGAATCAAGGGGAGAAAATTGATGATATTGAGGAGAATGTGGCGAAAGGTGGAAGGTTCATCAATGGCGGAACGAGGAGTCTTTATTATGCTAACCAGATGAAGAGGAAGAATGGAAAGTGGGTTTATTGGGTTTGGGGTGTCATTTTTGTAATTTTGCTTGTTTGTGTTGTTGCTACTTTGGTTTGTTGAGTTTTATTTTTGATGTTTTGGTGATTTTTGTTAGTTTTTTGTTTTCTTGAGAATTTTGAGATAGAATTCTTTTCTTCTGAATTTGGAAATATTACCATTAACATTTTGTTTTTTGGGTTCTCTTGTAATGATTCAAATGATTATTATAAAACCCCAAGTCTTATGGACTATGAGCTTCAGTACATATTGTGTCCAAAATGTAATAGATGATTTTCATGCTTACTTTTGTGAGGAACATCATGGTCTAGATTATGTTTAAAAGAAGTACTTTTGTGAATATATTATCATAATCTGCCTAATAATCTAAACTTGTTGGACTACAACAATTAAATTAATTTTGAATAAATTTTAAATTGATTTTGAATACATCTCTCTTGCAAATCTTGGAGTGTCCGATCATAGAAGATGGGGGCGATAGCTCTAATATTTGTATGTGTTCTCAACAATGGAGTCTATGTTGTCAAAGTTAAATTTCTTTCAAGTTAAACTCCATAAAGTATCCTCAGGTATTTTCAATATGTTTTAGTCATGCCTAATACTTCGGAAATAGTTTCACTCTTAAATGATTGAACTTTGAAATTGTTCATAAGCCATTATGGAGTTTTTTTTTTTTTTTGTTGTTAAAATGAAGGATACCAATTAATGTAATGAGGAGTGAAAATTCAAATTTATGATTTTTTTTTTTTATAATGAATATAACTTATATCGTTTGAAATATAAATAACTAATTGAAACATTTAAAAATATACTTACTACCTTGAAGAGCAGTTGTTCAGCAACATTGTACACTGATGAATAAGAAATGATGAGTTTTGAATCCTCTCACTCTCAAATGACTTAATGTAGACTTTTTTTTTTTTTTTTTCTTTTTTTTTTAATTGTACAAAAAAGAAAGTCTCTTTAAGTTTTTCGTTATTATTTTATTTAAAATCCACCTAAAATGGGCCTCGTTTTTGTTCTGCTCTTCAATGGGCGACCCTCTCGCAAGTCCTACCCATTTCTGGCCCTTTCTCTCTTAAACCCTACGCCTCTGCAACTCCAAGAAACGACGAAGGCTTAAACCTCGGCACCACATTTCTCGATTTCCATGTTCTTCCTTGATCAAGAACGCAACTCTTCATTTCCGGCGGCATTCAAGCAGTTTCATCATCAGCAGTTTATGTAAATCGGGATTTTCAGAGCTTCGATTGTCGAAGGTATGGCTGCCTCTAGATTATCCGCCTGCGTAGCTATGGCCGCCGCCGCTGCCTCCTTCCCCACGATCGCCAACCGCACCTACGCCGACTCTCCATTTCGCTTCAACCCTTTCTCTTCTTCTTCTTCTTCTCCAACTTCTCCGGAGCATAAATCTTCCGATGAGAAATCAGACGCTAAACCGGCTGTTGAGGAGCCGAGTAAATCTGGATTTGACGCTGAAGCATTGGAAAGAGGTGCTAAAGCTCTTCGAGAAATCAATAGCTCTCCCAATGCTAAACAGGTTTTGCTTCGTTTTTGGCTTACTTTGTTTTGATTTCTGGTTATTAATTGAAGAATAGATACTGGAATTTGGTTTGGTTCACAGTTCTTAATTAGCAGGTTTTGTTTTTATGAAGGTTCAATGGATTTGTGTTTTCTGATGTTGAATTATCAATGTGGAATTTACTTATTTGCTTTTAACTGTGTTCTTTCTGGATTAGGTTTTTGATCTGATGAAAAAGCAGGAACAAACGCGTCTTGCTGAATTGGACGCTGAAAAGGCCCATTACGAAGTCATTCAAGCTCGTGCTGATATAGTATGTTCTTATCTATGTTATTACTACGTAATATTTCTAGAAGTTTTGTGTATATCATTCTTGCATAACCTCCAAATGTGGTTACTCTTTTGATTTGATTTGATTGTCCACTCTGAAATTATTGGCTTGTAAGTAATAAGCTAGTTGAAACTTGACTCGTTAGCCTCTTGTGTCTAGTCTATATGTTAACATGGTCGTAATACAATATTCATTTCTCGTGTATGGGGGTTAACTCTAGTTTTTTCCCAATTTGCAGGAGAGGCAAAAGAAATTGGCGGAAGAGCAAAGAAATCTAATTCAACAACAAGGTCAGGCAAAGGCACAAATGCTGCGCTATGAAGATGAGTTGGCGAGAAAAAGAATGCAGGTTGTTTGGTTTTAGTTTGTTTTCAAAACAAAAATGAGTTGGAAAATGCACGTTAAGGATAAAAGAGTTTGATTGTGTATGTTTGTGGTTTGTTATTGATGTCTTCTTACACTTTGCAGACTGACCATGAAGCTCAAAGGCGCCATAATGTTGAGTTAGTTGGTATGCAAGAACAATCATCTATGAGAAAAGAGCAAGCAAGACAAGTAACTGAGGAGCAGATACAAGCACAACAACGTCAGACTGAGAAAGAGAGAGCAGAAATAGAGCGGGAAACCATACGAGTGAAGGCTATGGCAGAGGCTGAGGGTCGTGCACATGAAGCAAAGCTGACTGAAGACCATAACCGCAGAATGCTGATGGAGCGAATAACTGGCGAGAAAGAAAAATGGCTTGCTGCAATTAACACGACTTTTAGTCATATTGAAGGTTTGATTTCAATTGATAAGCACGTGATTGTTCATTTTATTGGAGTGGAAAATTCACACAATGCTGATTAGATTATTGTGTTCTAGTTCGGAAGTTGATGTCAGAGGCTCCATACTGAATCTCTCTTTCCTATTTATACATTTTATTTTACACCTTTTGTTTTCGATTATTAGTACTATACCTCCATGTCTTTCAAAGTTTATATAGCTTGAGCCTGTGAGCCACCAAGAAACTTTGGGAGCCACATTATGCAAGCAATAGATTAGCATGCTTTTCCTGTATTAGTTTGATCTCATATCTGGCTCTAGTCTATGCACAAGATACCTTATATATTTACTTCTGACCTAATTGTGCAGGGGGTGTAAGGATTTTACTGACTGATCGCAATAAGTTGGTTTTGACTGTTGGTGGAGCTACTGCATTAGCAGCAGGAGTTTACACTACCAGGTGATAGTTTAATGAACTCGTTACATCATACCCCGTCCTATCCAAAAACAGTTATAGTAAGGTTTATTATATCAAAAAATACTTGCATACTTTAGGTCATTCACCTTTGGTCCTTCACAGTTCACAAGCCTCAACTTGATATTGATCTGCTAATGACCTGACAAACTATCTACATCTCTTATCTAGGTAGAAATGAAAGTGAAAAAGCCACCCATTTTCCTGGACGATTGGAACTATTTATACATGTGATCCACATACAAATCTTTGATTAAAGTCTTCTGTTTACCTCAATGAATTTAAGCTTAATATGCCATCTAATCAGTTTCCCCTTTCCCCTCGTTTACAGAGAAGGTGCTAGAGTTATGTGGGGTTATGTTAATAGGTTATTGGGGCAGCCATCCCTCATTAGAGAATCCTCTGTTGCAAGATTTCCAGGTTCCAAGATAATACCCTGGGTAAAGAACAAAGCTGCTGCATTTTCTAAAGCTGGGGCTGCAGCTCTCGCAGAAAATAAAAGTGGTCTTGGGAATATTGTCCTCCATCCTTCACTAAAAAGGAGAATTGAACAACTTGCTAGAGCTACTGCAAACACCAAAGCCCATGAAGCACCATTCCGTAATATGCTATTTTATGGGCCTCCTGGGACCGGTAAAACTATGGTTGCGAAAGAGATAGCTCGAAAATCAGTAAGATATGCCTCATTTACCACTTCTTTTATATTATAAATGGGTTTTGTTTGGACTTTATAAGTGATAGGACTTGGTGATGGAGTACTTTTCTATTTGTGAACTGTAAATACTAGATGGTAATGACTTTCAACTTCCAAGACAAGCACTCTTAGTATCAGGGATTTTTTAAAATGTTGTGAATGTGGCCATATTGTCGTGCAAACAATCTCCCCTCTTTAATCTCTATTATTTTGCCACTCCCCTGTAATTGGAATGGTCTATGATAACTTTTTCCTTCTTCTCTCTCGTATACTTATGGGCTGACCCATTTCTTTGTGAAATTGTTTCTTACCCAAAAAAATGACTTCCTATCATTAATGAAATGTGAATATTATGTTAAGGTATCTGTACTTTTTCATGTTCTCTAAATTGAAACTTTGAATAGTTTAATTGACCTTAAAGATTCATGACTGGATGGAATATAGTTCTTCTAGATAGTTTTAGAGGTAAGATCTGATACCAGTCAGCATAGCTTTATTTAGTTCAAAAACTCTACCGCCATAAAATGATTGGGATCAGTTGGTTCAATGGTTAGGATCATGTCGCTTGTTTTGATACCTAGTTCTTTTTTGTTTCCACAGGGTTTGGATTATGCCATGATGACTGGAGGAGATGTTGCTCCTTTGGGTCCACAAGCTGTTACAAAAATACACCAAATATTTGACTGGGCTAAAAATTCAAGGAAAGGCTTACTGCTTTTCATCGACGAGGCAGATGCTTTTCTCTGCGAGTTAGTCCCCATCCTGTTAATCTGTTCAGCTCTTCTTTTTGAAGTTTGCCTACTAAATTCTTTTAGGGGCATTTCGGGGTTAAGGAATGTAAAGATTATGGGAGAATGAGAATAGAAGAGAATGATTATATGTATTTGGAGTGAAAGGTGTTACCTGTATTTTTAGTGTATGGAATGATAATAGGGGGGAGAAAATATTGTTTATGAGGGAATAATAGTTATTAGGGAGAATGTATATTGGTTATGGGGTAAAGAGATAATAGGGGAGAAAATATTGTTTATGAGGATATAAATAGTGATTATGGTTGGGGTAATGAAACGTGATTATGGTAGGATGATTGTCGGTGACCCAAATGTGAATAAGGGAATTATTTTCGAAATCCCCGGTTTGATTCCCTTACCCCAAACCTCCCTTAGTGTAGAATAAGAATAGCATGAAAGTAGTCATTTTTAGCTGATATGATAGGGGGTATGGCTTTCATATTTATAAAGCAGTCATCTTCAGATGATCATTTTATAACCCTTGGTTTGTTTTCAATGCAGGCGCAACAGTACACGGATGAGTGAAGCTCAGCGAAGTGCTCTAAACGCATTGCTGTTCCGAACTGGTGATCAATCAAGAGACATAGTTCTTGTACTTGCAACAAACAGACCAGGCGATCTAGACAGTGCCGTGACGGACCGAATGGATGAAGTGATTGAGTTCCCCCTCCCCGGTGAGGAAGAGCGCTTCAAACTGCTAAAGCTTTACATAAACAAGTACCTAAGCAATCAAAATGAAGCCACATCCAGAGGGTTCTCATTCAAGAAAATCCCCCAACAAATAACCATAAGAGACATAACCGACGACGTGCTCCGTGATGCAGCCCGAAAGACCGAAGGATTCTCCGGCCGGGAGATTGCGAAGCTTCTAGCGAGCGTTCAGGCGGCTGTTTATGGGCGCCCGGACTGTGTTTTGGACTCCACATTATTTGCCGAAATCGTTGATTATAAGGTAACTGAGCATCACCAAAGATTAAAGCTAGCTGCTGAAGGTGGGCACCCAGCTTAGGTGAGGACTTTGCTTATTGTAACGTCACTTGCAGGGAAGAGATGTAGTGTTTGTCTTTGGTCTTCATTGTCAACTTTTTACCTCATTTTTAACCCTTTGTTTTATCTGCATACAAACATTACAATTTTGTACTTAAATATTCATTCACGTTACCCTGAGTTCATGGGTAAAAAACTGAAAATTAGGAAATTAGGCCATTGGGCTTCCAGGTCCTAGGCTCATTAAGCGATATTCATTTTAATAATAAGTTTTCCGCGATAATAAACAAAACTTTATTATCCAAGCAAATTATCTGGTAAGAAGCTCTCAATACATATAATTTTAATCCCTATCATTTTTTAAAAAACTATAGAACTTAATCTTTATAGTTTTAAAATTTATAATTCAAATCTCTATGATTTAAAAATTATTTGGTTTTTATAATTGAAAAATTAGGATTTCGTTATGGTTTGATAAAACATAAAAGATAGTATTTGTGGTTCATAATCAGTACATTAGATATATGAAAATTTGGTTATTTATGTCAATAATGATATCTTAAACTTAGATAATTATCTTCATGTCAAAGTTGGTATGTTATATGATCCCCTAACTTAGAAATTACTGATTACTTAGAAATTATTAATTACTTATCTCGTGTACTTAATTTTCTAAGGATAAGTTTGGGGAGAGAGGATGGATTAGCCAGGGATGGAAAATTAACCAATTTCATGTTTGAGGTGGGGAAAGAGAGAAGGAGGAAGGGATGGAATGAAAATAGAAGGGTTGATTTTTTTTTTTAATTTTTTTTAATTTTAATTTAATTTAACATGTTTATTTTTAATATTTTAATAATTACATTTTTATTGTAGTATTTAATTATTTAATCATTTTTTAATTTTTCTTTAATGTTTTAATTTACTTCATTTTTTCACTCGAACCTGAATAATCTCTTAAATTAAGAATTATAGTTAATATCATCGACCAACTCATTCATTTAACTTGTTGACTATTTTATATATAATATTTTATTTATTTGTATCTCTTTTCTTTAAAATATATTATTTACCATTTATTTCTTTGATATATCATGTTATTTAATCAATATTTGTAATTATTTATGGATTTGTATGTTTAGGGGGAAAATGTATTTTAATATTTTACAACTTTAATTTAAATGATATTGTGTTGAAAATTGAGATTAAAGATTAAGTTTCATAATCATAACTTATTGAATTATATTGAATTATTATACATTATTTATATTTATCTTTTTATTTTAAAATGCAATAACTATCATTTTTTTTTAAATATACAATATCTTAAAATAATATTTACAATTATTTATACACTTAATTTTTTCGACAATAAATTTGTCATACAAAATATATATTCATAAATATTGACTTTACTATCTATCAAATTTAAGAATCAACATATTATTCATCAAAATTTTTAAATGCATACTTTTTTTTAAAACAAAATGCATACATTTTTTTAAAACATTATTTCCGAGATAATCTAAATACATATTATATATTTTGGTGGAATACAATAATACTAAATCAATTAAGTATATTTATATAACTAAATTACTATATTTTGATTGTATTAAAAAAAAAATTCATTGCTAAATAATCAAACTAGTTAAATTATATTTATTTTAAAATAATATTTCATAATAAATAAAAAATATATTCAATTATGTCTATTATATTGAAAAAACTACTATATATATATAAAAACTGTAACTCCTTCTTTCCCATCCCACCAAACATAAATTTATTATCACTTCTTTTCATTTCTCTTCCACCAAACATTAACTTTCTCACATTTCATCCTATCTCATCGCATTCTATTCCTTATTAGCCAAATATGCCCTAAGTATATACATAGCTTTTTTTTTTCTAAGTTTTGTCAACAGATCAATTTTTAATTTTTTAAAAATATAACTTTTCATTGATATTAAAAAATTGAAAACTTTTTTATGGATGTATTTTGAGAAAAATTTAATTATAACAAAATTTGATTCAATCAAACAAAATCGGTAACTTCGAACTTATAAATTGATAACTTTAATTTATTGAAATTTATTTAAAATAATTAAATAAAATTGATTGAAACAAGAAAAGTTATTTACTAAGGAACTTTTAATAAATCAAAAAAAATAGAAAAAATATATATTATGTATGTTAAAATTAAAAAAAAAAAACTAAATAAATCAAAAATAGATTCAATTATTTTAAATTGATATTTACAAAATGAAAAAATTTCAACCGCTTCAATCAACTTAAATATTTTATATCTGATATATAAAAGATATTTTTTAAAATAATATAATTAAAATAAAAATTCTACAATATACTATCTATGATATATTTTTATTTTACTATCCATAAAAAAATTTTAAATTCTAACTCTAAATTATAATGATTATTTCTAATCTGTAAGGGACCAATATTAATAATTTTTCTTCCACAAAAAAAAAAAAAAAAAATTTCTCCAAAGAAAATTTTCTATTAAGAAGCTCCCAAATAAATATCATTACCCTGACGATGAACAGTTTCTTGCGAGTTGCAATTGCGACATCCTTTTCACTTTCCTTTTCCCCACCTTTTTAATCCTCGAACATTGAACACGAATTTTATAACATATTTTTTTACCTCAAGGGGAAAAAATATAAATTTAATCTGAAATTCGATTCTGTGTCCGGAATCATAATTTGGGCCGACAAAGGACAAAAAAAATGTTGCGACCTGTCGGAAAACTGTCCAAAGGACGGCCTTTCCGATGACTCGGCGGTGACAATCCCGATCACCGACGGAGCAAATTTACTTTTCAAAGAAGTTTTCGTCAGTAGACCGCCGTTGATATATCGTGGAGCAACCAGATGTGACGGTGGACGGTTGCCGCCGCGTGTGGCAACACGTGTCATTCGTATAGCCTGGTCCCCACCTCGGATGGTTTCATATATTCGCCACGTCTGAAACTGCTTTTCATTTCTCTTTCTCTTGAACAGAAAATGCAAAACGAATGCCAATACGGTTACTGATTCAAAATCTCTCCGCCGCTTCATCAGAGTTTTCGCTTTTCTTTGTGATTTTTCCGATATTGTTCACCGTCTTCATGAGCGGCGGCGGAGCGGCGAGAGAAGAGCTGTCGCCGGTGACGAGATTAGAGGATTGATCGGCAGCACGGCCGTTGTCGATGCCGGAACATGCAGATGATGGCCATTCACGATCGTCCTGTGTGAGAAACGTGAGCGTTTTCTCTAATGGATCTTCTCACGAGGTAATTCTTCTTCGTCTATTCTCGCGAGTTTTCTTCGGTTCTTGTATTGAGGTAAACGCATTATGATTTATGCATAGATCGTAAGTTTTTGTGCATTTCTGGTGCTTGATATGCCTTTTTGGCTCCAAATGGGAAAAATGCGCTATTCTTAGCTCTTCGATTTGTGCAAGTGATTTGAAGAAGGTTATTGCTGATTATTATAATGCAAGGTGTATCAGCTCATAATCTTAGCTCTATGCAAATTACTTGATTATTTCTCACCATAATTTCTCTAATGTTAGTATTGATAAAGCTTCTGGGCCAAGGGTTTGAAGATTATTTCAATTCATTTTTTACCAAACGAAATAGGCCACATTCATTTATTTATTGCGAAACGATAGTTTAGACCTCCAAGAATAATTATGTTTGTTAACTAGGGTTTAGGGCATAAAAAAATTGGAATGTGATTGTATGGGGGTTAGTGCTCTTGATTTGGGCGTTCATCTTTTCTCTCCCATAATTGTTCTTGTTTTACGTTACTTGGAAAATAGTGATAAACAATTTAGACCTGGAGTGTGCTCCTATGGATGGTTTTTGAGCCTTTGTTCAAAAGCTAACAACCTCTTGAACAGCTCCCAAAAGCACTCATATATTCTCCCTAAACTTCTCGCAACAATATCACTTTTACCTTAATTACTAATAATTTTTCAATCAAATCGATGATTTTCTGTCATCAACGACCATAATTTCTCAATTCAATTGAAAGTTTTCTAGCCCAATCATTCATAACAACTTTGCACAATCACTCATTTTCATAACCCTTTATGTTTTGAGCCTTTGTTCTAAAGTTAAAAACCTCTTGAACAGCATCCAAGAGCACTCATAAAACCTTCCTAAACTTCTCGCAGCCATATCACTTTTACTTTAGTTACTCATAATTTTTAAGGAAGATTTTCGGCCACCACCCCCTCATAATTTCTCTATTCAAATGAAAGTTTTCTACCCAAACTCTTCAGAACAGCTTTAAGAGTAGAGTTTTGGGAACAATCACTCACAAGTCATAACCTTTTTTTTATCTATACAAGTCTTTATCCTTATAATCCAAAACCTCTTATACCACTACTCCTTTCCAAAACCCTCTTATTAATGTTTTGTTATGAACGTAATGATTAAAGATTTGATCGAATTTTATAGCAAAAAAAGAGTATATGCTCTAAACTGTTGCAAGAAAATGAAATTTCGTTCGGTTCCAGTAATTTTTTTTAAAAATATATTTTATTCTGCCGTTGGGATAATTATCTTTTACTTTTGTCGCTTTACGATGGAAAGGATCAGATTGGAGAGGGACGGCTCAGTTACGTTATTGGGTGGCGGTGGATAAAGCTGAGAAGATGCTGCCGCCGCAGTGAGGACAGTCAAAAAAGTTGGAATGGCCGCTGCAGCTGTTGGTGTGAACTTGTTTTGAAAAGACAACAAATTCAAAGAAGTATGCACTCTAAAGGTCAGAATGACTTCTAATAAAGCTGAAAATGCATTATCGTTGCCTGTCAGAAGTATAGTGCGGTATGGTAAAGTTGAAGCATCTTCCATTTGTTGAATTCAAACCCCATCTCACACACTGCTTAACTTGTTTCTAATAGTGCTGAAAAGGACAATGAGACCTTGGGTTTATGGTGATTTGAAGTTCTAGATGTATATAGCTGACTTTTCTTTGAAGTTTCAAGTAAGCTTTCTTTCTCATTTTTCTTTGTAATTATGAAATGTCGTTTCTATTACGTGTTTGGTTCTACAACTTTGCATCTGCTGCAGTGACCAAGCAGCTAACAAATGGGATTATCACATTTGGAAATTTTCACAGCTATGTTTAAATAGAGCAAATACAATATTTTAGAGTTTTAGAAGTTTCGAACTTTTGTGCTGGGAATGAAATGATTAAGGTGGAATAAGAATATGAGAATAATTAATTGTGTTTGAAGAATTATTATGGAGAACAGTAATTACCAACGTGTTGGGGTAGTAATGATTTTGGGGGAAATTATTAGAGGTAGAGAATGATTATGAGAACCATTATTTGTTTATGGGGCACCATTATTTGTATTTGAGGTGTAGAAAATGTTTATGAGGTAGCTATTACCTTTGTTTGAGGTGCATAAAATGATTACGAAGTGATTATTACTTGGGATTGGAATTGATTATTGGCACAAAATATTGCTTATGAGAAATAAATATTGGTTATGAAGGAAAGAAAACTTTTTGGAGGTCTAAAATTGTTTAACCATCATGGAGTGACCTAGTGGTCAAAGAGTGTCTTGGAGTGTTTAATGTAATGAGTTTAATCTATGGTGATCACCTACCTAAGAATGAATTTTCTAAGAATTTGTTTAATATCCAAATGTTGTAGGGTCAAATGGTATGTCCTGTGACATTAGTCGAGGTGTGCGTAAGCTTAACCAGAAAGTCACGGATATTAAAAAAATAAATGACATCATGGAAAGATGAATAGTGATGAGAGGGAATGGCGCCCAAACATCCCCTTTAAGTATAAAATATTTTAGGTGTGTTTGTTTTTTGTAGAAAAGAGTGGAGTGGAGTGGAAGAGAATAAAGTGGTTAATAGTAGTTTGAAGTGGTTAACTACTCGTTTGAAAATTGAGGTTAATAATAGTGGAGTAATCAACTACTTGTTTGGAGATTGAGGTTAATAGTTGTTGAATGTTAAATTTGATGTGACGTTTAATAAGATTTAATGTGACATTTGATTGAGGAGTTGGAGAGTGGTTGACAATGGTTGTTCTACAAAAAACAAACAATGAGTTTTTGAGGAGTGATTATTAACTACTCCTTATGTCCAAAAAAACATACATACCTAGGTAGTTAGAACATTTCTTTTTCTTACCATTATATATTAATTTAATTTGGAGAAAGAATTGTTAATGCAAATGTCTTCGTCAAGTACGTGCATTAGATGGCTTTATATTAAGAGGAGATCTGAAACTTACTCTTCGATTTTGTAGCAAACTAATATGAAGCAACGCCGTAGATAGAAGACATTGTAAAGCTTGTCCTCTGCAGATTCATTGACGTAATAGAAAAAGGTAACTATTCTTTCTATCCTTTAATTCCCATTGAATTTGTGTTTCATTCAAGACCATGCTTCTGAAATTTGTTTGTATTGTTTGATTGGATATGCTTTATCAAATAGTACTACAAACTATTCATTTCGATAATTAAAGACACCCATTGCAGAACATACCGCGTATAAGACATGTGAGGACACTGTAGCCTTTTACTGCATTAAAGACAGAAGAACCATATCTTTTTCCTCAATTTTCCACTAAAATATATTCTTGCATCCCACAACTCGACAAAGAATTAAGAGCTTCTTTCTCATCAATTTTTATGTTTTTAGCTGTCTTCCCTCCTATTTTTACTCAATCTGAAATTTCACTCATCTCTTAACTTAACTTTCTCTCACATTCACACACAGACAAGAGTGCCAAGCTACCATTTTAGGTAAGAGTAAAATTTAGGTATTTCCTAGGAAGTATCCAATACATACTTTACATAGAATAATATATAGAAGATGTGACACATTATTGTCCTCACATTCACAAATAGTGAGAAGTATGTATTAGGTATTTCTTAAAAAGTATTCAAGTATTGCTCTTGAGGTAATCCAATTCCCAAAGATCCCTAGCGAAACGTATATTTCAAAGATTGTGATGTACCAGACTACGTGTTAACTTCTTGAAATTTTAATTTAATCAATAAATTTGAGTTCATATAGTTAAATTGTCATTCAATTCAAAAGCTTAAAGCTAAAATTTAATAATATCAACATTTAACTATTTTGTGGGGTTAAAGAGTTTAAACCATTATGGATTGGCTTAATTGGTCAAAGAGGGCATTGGAGTGTATAAAGTGAGGAGTTCAATTCATGGTGGTCACTTACTTATAAATTAATTTTCTACGAGTTTTCTTGATGGATTAGACGGTATGTTTCGTGACATTAGTCGAAGTGTGCACAAATTGGTCCGGACAATCACGAATATAAAAAAAAAAAAAGTGAGTTTGAACACATAATGTTCTGATATCATATTAATTCTCCCATCAATCATAAACTTAGACAGGTTTGGTAAATTGATGATACGAACACATATCATAAAAGAGTAAATGTGAAAAGTTGGAATTTATATAGATTGTGATTGATTTCTGGGTTTATAGTTTAAACTTTAGAACAGCCAAAGTGGGGGTTTTTTATAAATTAAAGGGGTTCTTTTTTTATATTTTATAGATAAGGTTTATGCAACTACTATAGATTAGCAAGTTTGTACGTCCTGACATAACAAATTTACAGTCCGTAAAAATCAAAATTATATTATTAAACATAGATTTGATTTCTTAATTTCCAGTATACAAAACTTAATTCACGAGAAATTGCTACAAATCTCTACAAAACTCTAGGGTTAAAATAGCCTTTTTCTCAGCAGTTCCTGGATGCAACTGGCTATTATATATGGAAATGATAACGAACTGCGTTTATCTGGTGTTACGAACACACACTCTCATAGTACTTTTTGGATTGTAGGTTTCCAATAAAATCACACCTTACTCCGATGAGGGTTTTTCACCTTTTTGGCTATTTTTTCAGGGTTAAATAAGATTGTAATTCGTTGATAATGACAAAAACCCATAACATCAATTTCTGCATTCCAATTTCCAGCCGCAGTAAATCGTACGGAAGAAATATTTATGGATGTGATTCTCGCAGCCTACTGTGTGCTTGTACAATGAACCGAGTACCCCCACTTTCCTTACCATCTTCTATGAATATGTTTCATTGGCTTTGTTTTGGGGTGGAGGAAGTCAACTTAACTTTAAGGTTGCTTTTGATAACATTGATGCTTAAAACATTAAGGTAATCAAGTAGAGTAACAAGACAAATTGTAATGAGCTGTATTCATTCAAGAGCTGAATATTTGCCTATTTCACTCTTTCAATGCCTAATATTGGACTGTGACACATGCACTTACTCCAATTGCTAGATAAAATCTATCTTCTTAGAACCTAGTCAACATGGATACATTATTTCACGAAATGATTTGATCAAGTAGAACTTTCTAGTAAGTTCTTACATTTGTTTCTTCTTCATGGCTTGTTTGTTGTTGTGCATCCAGACCTTGAAAACTTGCCTCCTTACACCCACTTCATCACAGAAATGCTGCACTTCTAATTCATCATGTTTCTGAATCTTCCACCCCAACTTTTCAGCAAATTCTTCCATCTTGTCCTTCTGTCCCTGTGTGAACTTTGTTCTATATCGTTTTTTCATTACTTGTGGCTGTTGACCGAACAGGTCTCGGGCTCCATTAGTGGACTGGTTATACATGTTCAGATCTTCACTGGAAGAATCGTCTGGAGCTCCATTGCTTCCTCCAAATGCCATCATCCTCGAAGAAATTGGAACTGCCGCCGGCAATTGATGGTGACTCGAGAGTGGAACAGGTGTCCTATCGGTGTGATGACTGTTGTTTCGGATGGAGTTGGAGAGGAAGAAGCCACTAGGTAAAGCTTGCTGCAAGGGCGTGTGATCTTTCATCTCTTTGCGGTGGAAGTTTCGATGGCATTCACAGGCTGCACACTTCAAGGCCTCAAGCGTTCCATCTTCCCCACCCGGCATGAACTCGCCACAGCCATCGAGAACGTGGCCTCCAGTACTTGCTGCGTGGTTCTTCAAACACTCTCGGTATCGAACGGTTGAAGGAATGACATTGTTGTTGTCTGTTGCAGGTGCAAGTGGTGTTCTTGAGACTGATCCGCTACTGGGTAATGGCTGAGTAACATCAGATGGTGAGGCAGTAATGGTTGCCTGGACTGGATCTGGGGTTGCTTCAGGATGATCTTTTGTGTGTTTGTGTAAATACTGATGCAGACTGAGTTTTGGGTGGTTTTGATTCTGTGGATGAGAGAAGCTGAGCTGGGGTACAGTGTGATCTCTTCGTCTATCAGCAGCTGTTAGATGTGGGTAATCAGAACTAGGCAGTTTGATTGTTGATTCCCTATTGGATGGATGATTATAGCACAAAGGGGAAGGAGTTCCTATTTCCTCATCTTCAGCTCTCATCTCATCCATTATATCTGATATCTCCAAAAGGTAACAAATCTTAGCTATAGTTTTTACTTTTGGGTGGCAATAACTAAACCCTCCATATCATGATCTTAATCAGCAACTGGCTAATTAATCCCAAGATTGCTTATTAGCTTAAACACCTGGTGTCTTCTTGCGTCCTCCATCAGTCACTCCGAAAGTGCTACAAACTGTTGGGAAACAGGAAACAAATGAATTTAAGGGGACGAAAAGACAAAAGAGGATAAATTTTCAACATCTATGAATTGAGAGAGAGAGAGAGAGAGGGACCTACCAGGTTTCTGGTGTATGAAAATCTTACCTTTGACTGATTAATTGTGGAGGTGAAGATGAAGGGAAATATGCAGGAAGCTATGGGAGAGAGATGCAAATAGAAAAGAGAAAGGGAAAGAAAGGGTTATAATTGGTGTTGTTGTTTCCTACCATCCATCCGGCGAAAGGGAAGCCAGGTTTGGAGAATAAAGTTGGGGGATGGATGAGTGCTGCAGAATGGGGACTAATCCAGCAGAACAACAACAACCGACAAGGTCATGTTAGGCATCTCCCACACCCTGCAACATGCTTTGGTCCTGTGTTCTAATAATTGCCTTTCTTTTCTTCTGGGCTCTCTTTCTGTAAAACCCTAATAAATGAGAGAGAAAGAAATTGGATTTAGATTGGATTAGATTAGATTAGATTAGATTTTAGGTGTAATCTTCTTCTCCAACTTGAAGAATCTAGACTCAATTTGACAAATTACAAAACCCTATCTTAATAAAGGGGGATTAGGAAGAAGAGAGAGAATGTGGGAGAGGGTTAAAGGGTAGGGTGGTCCACTTGTGTTTATAATGGTTCAGATTCTCTCTCTCTCTCTCTTAAGTTTGTGGCTATGGTTTTGGCTTTATGTTTCTGCAACTCGCACTCAGAAGACTTTGCTACGTCTCCACTCTTTACCATTTATATCAGAACCGCTAACTTTTGGGGTATTTGGTGGATATCTAACTCTGCACGCCAATTTGAACAACCCCAGTTTTTTACCCCCCCCCCCCCCCCTCCTTTTTTTTTTCTCTCTTTCTTCATTATTTGGTCCCCACTTTCCATAACTCTTTTTTTCTCTCTCTCTCTCTCTCTCTCTATATATATATATTTATTTATGTTTTATAGGCCTATCTTCTTCTTTTTACTACTCACTGCTCATTTTTTACCAGGTTTTAATGCTCATTTTGACCAGGTTTTAACGCCATTCAATTTCACTGATTTCTTTGTACTATTACCAACTGAAGTTTGCTTTTGTTTTTGGTTTCGCGTCAACTTCGAACAGTATTCTGCTGCTCTTTTCTCAATTTTCTCCAGTAGCTTTAATTGTGAAGGGTGGAGTCGATTGCTTGCTTGTTTTTTGAAATATTTCTCTTACTTTGGTCGATTGATTTGTTCAAAAAATGCTGTTTGATTTTTCTTGATGACTAAAATTTTAATTATGCCCTCTTTTTTAGTAGACA
>JBBMKA010000026.1:7575107-7621829 GCA_037833695.1 Sechiopsis laciniata | reverse complement strand
ATAGTAAACAAATACAAAAGTTATTACAAGTTCATTTTGAAAAGATTACATCAAAGAAGACAAATAAACCATAAGTGTGGAAAAAGGGATTTTGGCACCACATTTGTAGATTTAAGAAGAACCTTGAGATTTTGCTCCAATCTTGGCAAGAATCACTCCAAAGTTGTAGAACTAGCCTTGCAAGGTGAAATCCTCAAATTGCTCCAAGAAAACACCTCCTTCTTCAAGAACTCAAACCCACTACCCTTTGCGATCCTTGTCGAAAAACTTGGAGGTATGGCGCCGCTGGTTCGCCAGAAACTCATGATGGCAGCGACGTTTGAAGGCTACCCCTAGTAGCTTGCAATGGGATGAAGGAGAAGGGTTTCACGATTTTTGCTTTGAGGAGAAGAAGACTCTCTTCCTTCTTTCCTCTCTCTTTCCTCTCTCTTATTTACCCAAAAGTCTATTGTGCCCCCAACTCTTTTTCTTATTCTCAAATGCAACCTCACTTAAATTTGTCTCTCAACTTCACTATAAATGACTCACACTTAGCAAATTCAATAATCTTTCTCAAAATGATCCAATGCCTAAAAACTCAAGAAATGCTTAAATGATTTTAGATGCATGTCAATCTATTTATAGTGAATAAAATGGGTGTACATGGTTTAAATGGGAGTGGTCACACTAAATTAATTCTCTAATTAATTTTAACCACTTAAACAAAATTGGTTCTACTAATTATTAACTATGTATTAATAATTAATCTTGATGTATTTTAGTGAAGTTTAATTAAATAGAATCCTAATTAAAGTCTAGGTCATATTTTAACAACTTAAATAACTTATATTTAATTAATTACAATAAATAATAATGTATATTACTTACATGTTACATTATTTAACTTAATACGTAATTTACAACTAATTTATTAAATAACTTATATTTAATTAATTGTACATTTTATTTTTTAATTTTGTTTATGTTGCCATGTTTTTTCAATTACTTTTAAAAATGATGATTGTTATAAGGTAAGGATATCTTATAGGCCTTGTTTGGTTTGCCGTTTGGAATTCGGGGATTTGGATTAGAATTCGAAAATTTTGAAACCATTGTTTGGTAAATGTAGAAATTGTGGGATTTGATTCTGGGGAATTTGATTTCGGGGGATTTGATTCCAAAAATTTGATTCCAAGGGTTTTGAACAATGCAAATATGGAAATTGGAATCTAGGGGTTTGAAAACTCTTTTTCTCGTATTTCTTTCTCTCTCGTATAAAATAAAAATAGAGTGCTCATTTCGTCAAAATTTCAAAAAACTTTTATAAATGGAACCAATGGAATAAAACCTAGTTTTAAACAAAAACATATTATATTTATCTTTTTTTTTTAATCTATTTAAAGTTAATTGATTTTTTTCTTCTTTGTACGTTTATATTTTAATTTATTAAGTATATATTTTATTTATATTTATAATTTAAATAAAAATATGGAAAGTGGTTTTAAAAGGTTAAAATAGTTATCTAAAAAAAGGGTTAAAATAGTTTTTTTTTAAACACACTTTTTTTTTACCGTTTGAAAAAACAAACTTGTTAGAAAATAAATAACGGTAAACTATCTTGTTTTTTTATGTTCTTCCCCTTATATGATCCAATATTTTTCTAAGAAATATTATTTCATAATTCTTTTCAACATTCTTAGGGCATCAAATATATTTTTATTTAATTAAACAATCTAAAATTACTTAAAAATATGAGATCATCTTTTCTTTATATAAAAAAAGTTTTGATAATTTAAAATTAAAATATACTAAAATATTTTATTTGCATTCTATTTCGAATTATCAATTCAGCAAACTAAACACAGGAATCAAATTTTGGAGAATTTAATTACGGTATTGGATTCGAGGGAATTGTGATTCCAACCCGTAAACCAAACAAGATCCTAGTGTTTATTAGATATGTGGATTACTTCTCTCATTACTAATTGGTTTTGAAATAGATGTCCACATTTTCTAACATGGTATTAGAACTAAGAAATCTCAATACGTGTATTCAATGAAATCAAGATCTGATTTAAGATTGATAGCTCAAAAGTGGCATAATCTTGAGGAGATACATGTTGAGAATCTCTTATTGATAAGATGAAAATATCTCCTAATGTTTATAAGTAGGTGCCAAGTAGAATATTTCTCTCATTACCCATTAATTTTGAGATGAATGTCCTTGACACTTTTTAATACTTCTTATTGATATTTTAAAAATTAGATTAATTAATTGTATGCTTCTAAGAGTCAAGATTGTTCTTTTGCGATTTGACCATATCATTACTTGACTAATTCTCTTGCAAGTATTTTTAACCTACTTCATTCAAATGTAGTCTTGATTTATTATGTAGCACTTTTAAACATAAGTGTTAATTGATGGGAAAAAAAAAAAAAAAAAACTTGAATCAATTCATCGATTGTGCTTGTCATTCTTGCACACGAGTCGTGCTAAATTTAATTTGTATTGTTCAAATTGTATGAGTTTAAAATTTTTGGCTTATATGAGGTAGTAACTTATGTTGGAATTGATGAAATTGTTTTGACTTATTTGTTGGAAGATATATTTGTGGTTCGACATTGATTATTGTGTGCGGTATTCACTCACATAGTTTTATATATATGCTTTTGAAATCGTTAAATATCAATTTTCAAGATCGAACGAGTGACTATAATATTGAATTGAATTACCACCAAACAATGAAATTATTAAACCATTAATCATTTAAGTCATAGTAATTTAAATCAAGTTAACATATGATTTTATTGTTTTCAAATGATTATTATAACATAGAAAATCATTTTGAATAGCTGATAATATATTTAAGTAACTTTAAATTTAACAAAAGTGATTTTAACAATTTTACAACCACTTTCAAATATACTCCAGTTATATCAATTGTCATGTACAATTATTTAATGACAACTCTACTTGAATGAACAGATTGAAAATTATTTGTGAAAATGTGTATTTGTGGCATGTCATGTAAAAAAATTTTATATTAACAACAATTTAAAGTGGAGAGATTCAAATTTATAATGTCTCAATCATAAACAGACATTTATACTAATTGATTACTCATGTTGACTTTATTGATTTATGAATTTGACACGAGTAACTATGAGTATTATTCAAATAACCCTTCTTTCCACTTTGATATGTTGGAGTTATGGAATGATTGATTTTTAAACTTTTAATCGAAGATACATCATTATTATTTTTTATATTTGTGATTGATCATAGTATCTGCATTTGAAAGTTTTGATGTTTGAAACTTTTGTTTCTGAAAGTATTGATGCATTGAAAGTATTGTTTGAATGAAAGTATTGTTTGACTAAAAAGTTTTATTTGATTGAAAGTTTTAGGTTTGAAAATTTTGGTTAATGGTAAGCTTTATTTGATTGAAAGATATTGGTTTTGAAAACTTTGATTTGCTGCGTTACTCCATGGCTGGAACTGGCCCTCCACCATTGTTAGTCCATAGTTTAACGGGCTGAACAGTTTCGAGTATTTGTTTGGTTGGTGGGTTGATTGGTTTGTTAGTCTTTTGATTGTATTCGTTAGTGTTCGTGTGAGTTTGCATGCACCTCGATTATTTTGACTAGACATACCGTTAGAATCTATAACATTTAGATATAAAGAAAATTTGTTAAAAAATTATTTGTAGGTAGGTGATTATTATCGACTAAATCAACGTCTTTTTTTATTTTTTATTGGAAAATCTTATAGAATAATTAAATCTATAAAATAATTACAAATATTTAATGACTTTCCATGTGATGGAAAATAAAGATAAAAATGATAAAGAACAATTTAATTAAAACTAACAAATTAATACCGAATGAGTCGGTGACGCGATTGGTTATCTAGTTTGGTGTTAATCCATTTTCACCTCACGGTCACAGGTGTGATTCGGGAAAATAGGTATTTATAATCTTCATTTCTCCAACTTGTACTAAAAAAAACTAATTAATACGGAGATAAAAACAATTCATAAGTAAGTTATATAAAGGTACAATTGTTTTGTTACAATTAAATATTTAGGGTTTTAAAATAAAACTTTAATATTTTTTTACATAATTTAATATTATTAAATTTTTTTTCATATTTTTTTAGATTAAGAGTATTTTTTAAACACTTTTCAAGTTTAAGGATATTTTTCTTAACAAAACTTTAACTGATTTCTATCGTTTTTTTTTTGAAGAATGATTTCTATCGTATTTAACTGAATGTTTTTGAAATATTTTTAAAGTATAAATATTTTTTAAACAAAACTCTTTAACTGTTTTTCATATATATTCAATGATAGGAGTATTTTTTAAACATTTTTAAGTTTGAAGGGTATTTTTTTTAATGGAAAAGGTTAGTAACCTAACTTAATAGTTTCATTATTTTGAGATAATCCAATTTAACATCACGATCACTAATTTAATTATAAAAATCGATATTTAACTCTTATATCATTTGAAATTTTTTAAAATGATTTGACATATCATTTGAAATATTTTAAAATAATTTGACATAATCCTCATAATTATTAAATATTTTTGATAATTTAGTCATTAATTTTTAAGTTCTTCCTACCATTTCTAAAAAGTTGCGCAATAGTTGAAAATTTGAGTTTTGAAAATATGTCCTTCTCAAAGTCTTAAATTCGAGACTCTTGTTATTACTTTCTTGATGTCTTCGATAACTGACTTAAAGACCGATAGTTACCTATATATTCAAAAAAAAAAAAAAAAAATCGGTTCTTCCTACCATAAACAATAAACACGGCCCACAAAGTTTGCAGACTCTTTTCTCTCCATTAGTTAACATTCCCGCCACCCTCTTTCGTTAAACCCTGAAAAACCCTAATCCCCAAACACAGTTGTTTTACACAAAACTCATTAGTTTCTCAGTGAAATCGAAGCAGAAAATATGGATTCCAGTCTTCTTGCGGATCCCATGGAGATGAAGGTCACAGAACTTTTGAAGGAGACTCAGCTTGACTACTCCCCTGCTCTGATTAAGCTCGTCGGCGACACAGTCTCAGCTATCGAAAAAGCAATTGAATTCATCCCAGACGACTTGAAGGTTGCTTTTCTCTCTTCTTCATTTAACCTAACTTTGGTATCAATTTTCATTTTTCTTGAATTTCTCGTTTCTGGGTTGCATTTGGTGCTCAATGTTTTATGGATAAGTTTGTTGCAGATTACTGCAGATGCGGCTCCGGGTTTTGTTAGGGATATTGGCGCGGACAAAGTGGAATTCAAATTTAGGAAGCCAAAATCGATTAAAATCGGTGGAAGTTATGCCTATCAAGGGATTGCTAAACCTGGTGTGAATGTGGATCTTTTAGTTGGCTTGCCAAAGGTATTATAAACTACAGTTCAATTTACTGTTATTTTTTTGTACCACTGCTATGCTGATATTTACACTTTTAGAACCGGGGAATGTTGAGTGAATTGGATAAATGGTGGTCATGTAGGATTTGAGTCCTGTAGTGAATTGGTAATAAGTAGTATTTTGAAAGTTATTCAATCAGTATTATATAGGTTAGCTGCTCCCGGGTTTAGAGGAGCTAAGCTCCAACCTCCAAGTTTCCGGGTTATCCAAAAAGAAAAGAAAAGTATAATATAGGCTAGCTTATTCTCCCCTCAGTCAATAGTTTGTTTATTGTAGTCAGGTATTTCTAGTTGTGGTATAATCAGTTTCAATTCCTTTATTTAAGGCATTACTCTGAAGTTAGATACAATTTCTGAGTTGAACATAATTCTATATATATATATATTGTATTAAATCAAGCAGTTATGGTTTTGAGACCCCTTGAGGGCTGGTATATTGTCCACACTATTTTTGTAACCATCTGTTCAAGAGTTTGAGAGTATACATAGCTTTGACCTACTTATGTGAGATTATTGTAAAGGAACACATGTTTAGATATAATATCTGGAATTGCATGTTTAACCTACTTTCCTGTTGGCTAGGAGAGAACTTTTCGATGTATATCATGATGTGGTAGTTTTCTTGGATATTTCTTAGACCAAACTTCATCTGTGGCAGGAGTGTTTCCATGAGAAAGATTACCTGAATTACCGGTACCATGCTAAGAGGTTTCTTTACCTTTGCACAATCAAGAAATATTTGAACTCATCTTCAAAGTTTTCAAAGGTTGAATGGTCTACACTTCAGAATGAGGCTCGAAAACCCTTCTTAAATGTTCATCCAGGTTGGATCAGTGGGAAGTTTAAAGTACTCACTTTATCTGAGAAAATAAATGTTAGGAGTTGCTCAATTTGGACTTAATTATGACCAAAATGTTAACTTTGAGAAATATAATTTTGATTTGTAGCTTTGGAAGAACAGAAGATAGCTCCTGGGTTTTTTGTTAGAATAATTCCGACAATAACAGCATCCTTTTTTAGTATTTCAAAGTTGAATCTCAAACGAAACAATATCCATGGCTTGAACCAAGGTATTGTCATCAGTCTATTTTAAGTATTCTATGGTCACTGTACTTTGCTACATCTGTATGACACTAGCATTTTGGAGGTAAATGGCTATATTGACCAACTTTCTCTTTTCTTTTTCATTATCTGTTTCAAGGGAGCTTACTTTCAGCTACACCTAAGTATAACACTAGCATTTTGGAGGATATGTACTTAGAGGATACTTCAGAAATGGTCAAGAAGCCTTTTCTTGAATCAAAATGTTTAGTAGAAACGTTAATTTTACTTAAGGTATGCTAATGAAATTTGCTCATACTGGCCTGATCATTTTAAATCTTTGTTATTTTAACATCTGGTTTATGTTATAGGTTTGGGCTCGGCAGAGGGCTCCAATATATGTTCATGATTGCTTGAGTGGATTTTTACTAGCTGTAACTTTATCATACCTCATTACTCAAAATAAAATAAATCATTCAATGACGACGATCCAGATGTTTCGTGTTGCACTGAAATTTATAGGTATGTCTTTCTATGTTTCTCTCTCGTTAGTCACATTAAATTCACTGATGTACATGATACATCTATTAAAAATGGTGTAAATGATACATAAAATAGGATTTAATACATTTTATCGTTATTTATTTTCCATTTTTAAAGATTTTTTAATGTAAAAGTTTCCATGCTTGGGAGATTTTAGTAACAAGTATAAGTGTATTCGTTGTTGAATATGGGACTTTAATGCCTATAGACCATGATAAATTCTGGTTTTAAATCATGGTATGGTAATATGATTTTTCATGATTGGAAGGCCTTTTGTAATTAGCTCTTTGGTTGGGGATCCCTCTTCCTCCAGCCCCATGTTTGTTTGTTTTTTATTTATTCTTTGACATTCATTTAGGAGGTTTCTTATAAAAAAGTCATATTGCGGTAATGTCGTTCAATTGCCTGGAAATTATAACATTGGAATTGATAGTTTTCCTTGAGTCATATATATATTCGTGACTGTTCAGACTAGCTTCTCGACTATTGTCACTAGACATTATAGCCTGATCCTACAACATTTCGATGTTAAGGAAACCCGCAGGAAATTAATTCCTAGGTAGGTGGTCATTATGGATTGAACCCATCACCTCTTATTTACTTAAGACTCTCATGACCACTAAGTCCCCAGGATTGTTTTTCCTTGAGTCATATAAAAGTTGTGATATTTCTTCTGTTTATTAAAGGGAAATTCTTATGTTTTTGCAGCCTCTTCAGATTTATGGAATCGTGGGCTCTATTTTAAGCTTGGACCTCAGAGCACTATTTCAAAGGAGGTTTTAGTACCATTCTTTAAACTTTTCAAAATGTATTTATTTCTCTGGCTATACTTCTAAGTGCTGGGTACTTTTTCTTTTTCTATAGGTAAGTTCCCGAGTGCAACTCACGAGATAAAAATTCTTTTGATATTTTTGGTTACATACCATTACTAATGATCCCAAAAAAATTTGTAGTTTATGTATTGAATTTGACTTTCAATTTATCATCTAATAATGATAATAATTATTTATTTTGGATCAATTTTAATGATAACTTATTGATGTAACCGTGTTTTTATTCTCACTTTTATGAAATAAGTATTTACAGTACTTTCTGATGTCCTGTTAACAACGCAGATTCCTCATGCAATCAGTGTGTTTCTGATATTTTGTACTTTAAAATCCATGTTGATGTTCAATTCAATTTTCTCACACTTGGTGGATTCCTATTGGGCTTTGGTTGCAGGAAAGGAAGCAATATAAAGATTTATTTCCTGTGGTTATATGCAATCCGTCTTTCAACTATAACATTGCATTTCGAATATCAGAATCAGGTTTTGCTGAGGTACTGTGGTGTCTAAGTTTGGTGCTCCTCATTTATGACAGTGTTCATTAAGTTTTGAAATAGACTTAATAATATTTCTTGTATATAGTGAAAAATATTAGAGGAAGTCAGGAGTATCCAACCCCCAGGAAGCTTGCAAAAAAAAAAAAAAAACACTTCAGTTTGAGTTGCCAAACAGTGGTATAGAATACCAAAATCTTATCCCATTTGCTCTCCTTGAAACAGATTCTTTGATTTCTCCTCTAGCCATATTTCAATAATATGTATTTTACTGAGTTTAAATTTTGACTTGAGTGACTTTGCATTTTTTGAATCTTTGATTGTAAAGGAATTTTTCCCTATTTGTTTCCTGTTGAATTCTGAAAACTCCAGCTTAAGTTCAACAAACATAGTGTTGAATTATGTTAAACAATCAATCAATCCAAAAACATATTAGAGAATATGGGGTTCTACCTCAAAACCAATTGGCAATGAGGGGAGTAGCTCATATTTCTTTTATATTGTTATGAGGACTCCACTCTTTTCGATGTGGGATCTTTAATATGCTCCCTCAAGATGGTGCCTCTTTCGGGCTCACCAATCTTGAATCAAATCTCAATTTTTATTTTTATTGGACCGAATACCCGTTTGGGCTTATGGGCTCTGATACCATGTTAAATTATGTTAAACCACCAATCAATCCAAAAGCCTAAGCTTATGGATTGAGGTAAATTTAATTATATCGACCAACACATAGAAGTACAGGGGCTTTTTCACAATTTAAAAGTAAGTAGTACTGAAAGAAGAGGCGAACTTGATTTTTTTTGATATTCTACATGACATACTCAAATTGGACACATTCTGGAATCATTGCTTATGTATTTACTATATGTTGCCTTCAAACAAAGGAGGATTTTTTCCTACTTGGTTCATTTTTCGCATACCTTTCAGATGATATGTTAACTCAAATTTTCCTTTTCTCAATTTTAGGTTCAAGATGAGGCTGGTATGACACTTGCATGTTCGGAGAAATGCAGCAATGGTGGATTTGATCAGGTTTTCATGACCAAAGTTGACTTTGCTATTAAATATGACCATTGCATTAGGTATAAACCATAAATTTCATCACTTCTACATTTTCTTATTTTTTACTGTTCTCATACGTTATGAATATGCTTTGTTTTACTGGTTCTCGTTCTTATTTTCTTTTGAGTCTTTGACCATCTCTGTCAAATTAGATTCCATTTTTCTGTCATCATGTTTTCTATATTTATTTTTTGTAGATTGAATTTGAGGGGACAAGACAAGGTATATGCGTCAGGCTTTTGTTTGGATGATGAGTGCTGGAGACTATATGAGCAGAAAATACATGGTCTCTTAAGTCAAGGCCTGACTGATAGAGCAAAGTTCATTCGTGTTTCCTGGAGAAACACAGAACCTGGATGCACAATTGAAAATGTATGGGATATTCATTAAAATTTAGTGTTTTATGATATATATTAATTCTTAATCAAGCATTCTAAGTGTCCTTGTGATGTCAGGGTTTATCCGTCTATGATAGGCAGCCATTGCTTGTTGGAATTTCAATAAGCTCTGTAGAAAAAGCTTTTCGTGTGGTTGATATTGGTCCAAATGCTGATAACAAAGAAGAGGTAAATAAGGGCCAATTTAGAACACCGATCCCCCCCTTTAAATACAATTGCTCATTAAGCTTTTATTGCATGACAGGCCCTAAAATTTCGGATATTTTGGGGTGAAAAGTCCGAGCTCAGGAGATTTAAAGATGGCAGAATTGCTGAAAGCACAGGTAAATTATTTTTGTTTCTGGTGGATTATCTGAGTTGATCAATACCAATATTGTGGCCTTGCATCTAAGATCGCTCACAAATGTTAACAAGCTTATTTCTAAATTTCTTAGTTTGGGAAGCTGACCAATGGACAAGACATCTTATTTTGAAGAGAATTGTGGAATATATTTTTGTTCGACATCTTTCACCAATGTCGAAAGACCATATTATGCATGCTGTGGATCAGATTGATTTCTCTCTGCTTCATGGTTCTGGAGGTATTCTATGATATTTCGTATATATATATATGTATTTTTTTTAAACAAAAAACAAACTTTTCATGGATAGAGGAAAAGATTTCTATGACATGTATCTATATAGCTCTCATTATAGAATACCTTCACAAAATGCTATTTATGTATTTAACTTTTCCATAATTTATACCTCATTTTCTTCCAATCATAAATTCTTTTCATATCAAGTATGAGTTTTTCTATCCAATTTTCATGAACTTTTAATGCATTTCTTTTTAGTGCCACTGTGTTTGCAAGATGCTTTCAGCTTTTAGCCCCAACAATTGGTATTAAGTAAAACTGAAATCCTAGTCTAAATTTAAAGTGGCACGTGACTTGTCATTTATCATCTTCTTACACAAACTAAATTGATTTATTTTAGTGGGGACAAATGAATATTTTACAGCTTTCCCTGTAAGTACGGAAATTCCAAAACTTTTTTTTTTTCTTTAAATAAAGGGTTTCTTAATTATTTCAGATTCAATAACATTTTCTGGAAATTTGCTTGCGGCTTTTGAAGTTTTATCGAAGCGCTTGCGTTCAATCGAAGATATTCCTTTGAAGGTGTCAGCTGTACAGCCTTTAGACTCAGGTATTAGACTTCAGAGGACACTATTCCCTTGAAGACTTGAATCTTGATTATTCCTGTTAATTATAATTGCATTATCCAGATTTGGATTCCAGGAACTTGGACTGTATACCTCTTATTCTCTTATAGAATGTAGGCATCTATATTTCACACATTTATGGGATTACTTGGGACATGCAAAAACAAAATAAGAAAATGCACTAATGGTTTAAGAGTTGTAGTCCTATTTGAGAAATGATTTTTTTAGTTTTATCTGTCCTGAAAGAAATAATTTTCTCCTATTCACTCCAAAGTTCAAATAAGAAGGAATTGTGGTGTTCAATTAGAGAAGTCCATGAGTAAATTTCCCTCTGGACTCGGGGTTAGGAATAGCAGACTGTACGCTTATCCGTATTTACAGCGTTCAGGTATACATCTGTTTATCCTCCTGAACCACACCCACTAGCAAAAGAAAAGGCGACTGATCTGCGAATAGAGCAGAAGTTTGCTTCATCCTGCATACGGCCACTTGAAGTCATGATTCAGGCATGAAGTAACCTGAACTTTATGTTTATTTATTTGAACTTTGAAAATAACTTGTGAGCTTATTGTTTCTTTTTTCGTTATTTTCAGCTAGAAGGCTCTGGGAACTGGCCAACTGATGAGGTTGCAATTGAAAAAACTAAAACAGCTTTCCTTCTCAAAATTGGAGAGAGGTGAGCTACAATTTAATTTTGTATGGACAGCATTAACTCCGATGTCTGTCTGATGGTTTGAATATTGCAGTCTGCAGAATGTTTGGGGGATGGCATGTATTGCATCTGAAGACGCTGTTAATGTACTTGTCTCTGGTTATGCTTTCCACCTAAAAATTTGGCATGAAAGAGGCCTTAGTTTGCTGAATAAGGAATGTAAGACGTCGTCTCTCTGATATATGTTACGTTTACTCTGTCATGGGTCTGGTGGTAAGCGTGGGTTTCCTGATAACCATTTGAATGCTAACAAGTCAATAAATTTGCAGTAGAAAATGAATTATCAAATCGGATCTCCTCAACAGACAAGCAACTTTTTATTCAAAGTCAGCATTCTAGCATGATTAGTGGATTACAAGATTGTCATTCAATATATGGACCGGTCGTTAGGTATGTCTATGTGCTGGTTACTATGCATCTTATAGATTTCTATAATGCACATCATAACTTTGTTGTTGGCATTTTTAAGGTTGGCAAAAAGATGGATAGCCTCACATTTCTTTTCAGCATGCTTGGTAGAGGAAGCGGTTGAACTGTTGGTAGCATCAATTTTCCTCAAGCCTCTACCCTTCCACGCTCCACTTTCACGAATCACAGGTTTTTTAAGGTGTATATCTAACAATAATATCTTTGTGCAACATCGCTTTTGTAGGGATGCCTTTTATTTTTCTGAAAATTTCATAGAAAAATATATTGCTGAATGATTGAGGGTTCAAGTACAACAATCATTGTAGGAGTATCAGAATCTAAAGGAACTGTCATGAACTACTTTACCAAGAGAGTTGGAATTTGGCATTAAATTCTCTATTTTCTTCATTTGACTACTTTATCTGTTTCTGCTCTGTGCTTCATTATAGGTTCCTAAGATTACTGTCGGAATATGATTGGACTTTTTCCCCATTGGTTGTTGACATAAACAATGATTTGGGTGCAAACGAGGAGAAAAAAATAGCTGTAAGGTCTAACGTTTTCAAACAGTTCCTGTTATAATAATGGTTACCCTTGAATTAATATTTATTCTTACTGGATTTTTCAGGATAAGTTCAACCTGACACGAAAAGATTTGCAAGAAAATCCGCAAAGTGCAAGTCCCGCCATGTTCATAGCAACCGCTTATGACAAGGCATCCGAGGCTTGGACCAGGTTCTCTCCAAAACCATCGGTATGAAATTTAATCTATTTTCGAAATGTTGGTAAACACATTGAGTTTGCTCGAAATTAGCCCACCACACAAACTTTAGATGATATAGTTGGTTTAAACTACCCGTGCTAACAACGTAGATTTATTAGACACTAAATTGAGTGTTGCGATACTTTTTTCTTTCTTTCTTATTTCTTAATGAAAAACCAAGAATACAAAAGGACACAATAAGACAACCCACCTAGTTAGGCCAAAACTAACTATAGACAAAAAGGCCTCCACAACAAAACAATAACACTTGGTGGATTTTTTTTTGATATTCGTGAGTGTTTCGGTTAAATTACCATACCTCGACTATTCTTACAAGGCAACCAAATGATCTTATAGTATTTGGTTGTCAAGAAAACTCGTAAAAATAATTTATAAAGTTAGTGGCCAAACACCTAGTGGATAATTACAAAAGTCCTTAGAAATACACTCAAACGGGAGGCCTTGCAAGTGACCATACACGTCTTCTCAAGATCGTTCTTAAGAATTGAATGTTTGATAAGTTGGTAAAAGTAATAGGCATCGTATCAAGTATATCTATAAGAGGAGGAAGGGTATTAAGTAGTTGTTAGTTGGTGTGTGGTGGTTATATTCTGTTATATGGTAGTTGTACTCCAGCCTATAAATTGTAGTCTTGTTAGGAGTAAAGGACATGACTTGTATTCTGATTGAATTTGAGGGGATGGTATGAAGGTGGTTGTTTTACTTACTATCAATAAAAGGGAGCTCTAGGTATTATTCATATAAAAAAATATTAAAAAATTTGAGATTTTTTTGAAATATAAATACAAATCTGGAAGATTTAACTTTAGAATAGGGGACCAAATTGTCACAACCCAAGATGTTATAAGGGCCAAACTTTTATTTAATCCTAGTTTAAAAAGAATTAGCGCGTTTAAATAATGCTCTACCAAAAAATAATTAATGACCATGTTTTTATAGTTAACCTTGAAACAAATGAAAATAACAAACTCCATGTTCCGTTTTTAAATTAAAACAATAAACGAGAGTTTTGAAAAATTAACTAAACAATAATTGTAAAAACTATACCCAAACACATTGTGTTGCAACATTTATCGAGCTTTGCAATTCTTCTGTTACTGACGACATGTGTTCTCATTAACAGGACCTAAAAAGGTTGGTTGCATATGCTAGAAGCAGCGCAGATTTGTTGACGAGATTAATACAGCAGCATCAGGTCGATTCTTATCAGTGGGAGGTGAGTATGCTGAAAACCATCGTTTGATTGTTGTGTTTTCCGTTCAAATTTTGCTATTCCTGAGAAATATAACGTTGTAATGTTCTGTTTCTATCTGCAGTGCCTTTTTCGAACTCCATTGACCAACTATGACGCTGTTATTCTTCTCCATAGAGACAAATTACCTTACCCACAACGTCTTCTCTTCCCATCCGAACTGAACCGTGGTATTCCTCGGGAGTTGTGCAACGATATCTTCTCTGATGTTCCCCTTATATGGACTGCCAAACCTTTTGATATCTGTGTTTTGATCATATACATATTTTGGCAGGAATTCACGTTGCAAAAGGGAATCCTAGCAAGAGTTTCTCTCCATTCTTGTTGCCTAGAAACTCGAGAGCACGTTCGGATAACATGAAGGAGAAGCTTTTCGTAGATTTTGATCCATTAAGGTGTTATATTGCGGATTTGCAGGCAAGTGATTGAGTATGCTTTGATGTTTCGGTTGACGGTTACTATCCGTTTATTTTGGTGCTTACTCATCTTTGTGAAAATGTAGAAAGAATTCTCCAACACTTTCAACATATGGTATGACTCTTTGGGAGGTGATGCAATTGGTCTAACATGGGGGCAATGCAGTTCAAAGGTATAAAGTTGTTGAATTTAAAAACTTAAAGCTTATAGGTTGAGTTAAATTTAATTATATCAATCAGCACTTACCTCACGGGCTTACAAATTTTGAGAAATGTTCTACGAGTAGAATTTAATTTTAATTGAGGAGGAAACGACTTGGTAAGGACTCGAAATCATGACTTCTTGCTCCAATACCATGTTGAATTATGTTAAATTGCAAATGAACTCAAAATCTTAAGCTTGTAGCTTGGAGTAAATTTAATTATATCAACCGAATCCTTTTTACTTGTCATTTGAACCGAAAATTATATCACTGCAACATACTTATCTGACCAAACCGAATCCTTTTTACCTTCTATTGCAGAAGCGTGGACGCGTTGAAGCACTCGAGGAAGAAAAGGAACCAGCTGAAGTGCTAAAATCTGTTGGTGAAACTGGCAAAGGTCTAATGAGGAGCATTTACCTGCTGAAGGCTCCCAGGTTGAGGACCTAAACTTTGTGCCAAAGAATGACAGTGTTGGAATTTTTGTCTTCAAGCATAGTGTTGTTATCCCAAGTCTCAACAGATCCTCTGACAGCTCTTATTATTCATCCGATCAGTTTTCCCTCATCCTTGAGATGGAAATTTGTGGGGTAATTGAACGTTTATTCAAATGTATATTTGAATTATTTATGTATTAATATCATGGAAATTTTGACATGTTTTTAATTTATAGTTGGGTAATTGTTTTAGCATATTGTGGGAAAAAGGGAGTATCAGAATTTGCTGAAAACCTGAATCGTTTGGCAGAAATAGAGGAAATATTTTAAATTGACAGTTGCTCAGCAGCATTAGTGCCAACAAGAGCAGTTGCTCAACGATATTAGTGTACGTCCAATTACCAAAATATCATGAGTTCGAATCTCTCACTCCCAATTGTTTTAATTTCAAATACTTTAAATTGGCCATCATGATTGTTCACTCAGTTATTCATAAATTTTGAATCTGGATAAAAGTTCAATTGTTATCCATGAATTTGGTTGGTGAAGTTTCAACCCTAAGTGAGTGTTGCGCTTAATAACATCTTAACTCTAAATTAAAATCCTTTTCAAATCATACCAAATTTAACAAACAAAATATTTGAATCCAACATCATTTTTCAAAAAATAGTTACAAAAGGTCATTGGACACAATTAAAGAAAACGGTGTAGAAATACTTTCATCAATAATAACTACATTTATTTGATATTTTTCAGATTCAAATTCATAATTCTTAGTCGGATTAAACTATTGCTCTTAACAGTATTAAAATACTACTAAAGGCCAAAAGGAATAATAGTCTAGTGACATGTAACACATATTATCTAGTTGATTACGGATTTGAGTCTCAAATGTTGTTGAATTAAAAAAAAAATAAATGTTACAATTTTAGTCGTTTCAAGTTTTAAAATTTAGGACAAAAATGACTTTTACTTCACAAAAAAGACTAGTAACTTAACGATAACAAGGTATATTCAATGATTAAAATGTCATGGATTTGAATACTAATCTCAGATGTGGTAACTAAAGTTAATAAGAGTAGAACTCTAACGACATCTTGTACAACCTAGTAACATGAGGTTACACATTCGAATTCTCTTTCTCCCAAATTGTTGTATAAAAAAAAAACGTAGTAACTAAAAAAATAATTAAAAAAAAAAAAACTCTCAATTCTTGTGATCTACCCCATGATCAAAGGTTAGCTCATTTGAAGGCTCCAGCGTCTTCCCCCATTGTAATCTCACTCCAAGCTGCTCAATCGTTCTCAATCGTTCTCAATCATCTGCTTCAAGGTTCGTTCATTACTGTTGCTGTAACATTTTCCCTTCAGAAATTTTGTAATTTCTGATCCCTTACAACGTTTAGGGTTTAGAAATCCGATCAATTTCACATCCCTGAATTTCATTGCGTTGAATTGATTGGAACATTTGCGGCGTAGATAATGGGACTGCTTAGTATCATTCGCAAAATCAAAAGAAAGGAGAAGGAAATGCGCATACTTATGGTGTATGTAAATCCCTCTTTCTCTTTTTTTTTTTTCTTTTTTTTTTTTTTCATTTACTGTATATTTATTTCTCCGTGTTTCATATTGTTGGATCCGTTGTTGATTGTTGTTGTTTAGAGGCCTTGATAACTCCGGGAAAACTACGATTGTTTTGAAAATTAACGGGGAGGATACTAGCGTTATCAGCCCTACACTTGGCTTCAATATCAAGACTATTATCTATCACAAGTGAGCTTTTCTGCTTGTTCTTCTTACTATGTTTTTTATTCGTTATTGTTTCTGGATTGGTATTTTGTTTTTTAGGTTTTGGGATTTGGAATGTAGACTGTTTAATCTTTTTTTCGCTAAATTGCTGTTCTAGGAAATAAGTTGCAATGAACATGAATATCATGTATGGGCCGTTTCGAAAGTCTACTTTTGGTGATTATACGGAAGAAAACTCATCTCCATTAATACATTAGTTATTTTAATCGATTCTAAGTTGTAAAACCTTAGGCCCTGTTTGATAGAATTTTGGTTTTTTTAAAAAAATTTAAGCTTGTTTTCACTCTAATTCTCTAGAAAATGTTTCAACTTCACTCCGAGAAAATATTTGAATCCTAATCTAATTTCAAAATCCAAAACAAGTTTTTGGAAGCCACTGGGTTTTTAGTTTCAAAATTTTGGTTTGGTTTTTAACAAGATAGGTAAAATGTAGTCATATCAAAGTAAGGAAAATCATTGGTTGAAATAGTTGTTTTAGACTTAATTTTCAAAAACCAAAAACTAAAAATAAAATAGTTATCAAATGGGACTTTAATCATTTACTTCTTGTTTATTAATGTTTTTCTAGTTCATGTGGAAATCTTTCTAGCTCAGGTCTTTGAAAATTTGAAGTCATGGACTGAAGACATTTGAAATGTAGATAACTATTTTCTTTGGCAGGTACACTCTTAACATATGGGATGTTGGTGGCCAAAAGACTATAAGATCATATTGGAGGAATTATTTTGAGCAAACGGATGGATTAATATGGGTAGTTGACAGTTCTGATCTTAGAAGACTGGACGATTGCAAATCGGAACTTGATAATCTTTTGAAAGAAGAGGTTAGAAGTTTCCCCTTTTATTCAACAGTTAAATCAAATATGTCATAATAACGCGATTTTTAACTTTTCCATTATCCTCGCATACTGAATTAACATATGTATCTCTTTAATCTGTTTATTTAGTTTGATTGTATGCATCTTTTCTTTTACTGAAGTATATAATAGGCTCAATATTTCCGTTTTCATTTTCTTTTTCGAGATATTATTAGTATGGATGACATTTTACCATTGAACTGCCAATTAGGTAGTTTGATATTCTGTTAGTCTATAGTCTGTTTCAACTCCCGACTTGTAAACTTCAACTCCTGATTTTGTTCGAGCTTTTTGTTGGACGACATGGAACGAGAGAAACAAGAGCATTTTTCAAGATAAAGCTATATCCTTTTTGATGATCATTGATAATATTACTTATCTTGTTATTTCTTGGTGTAAACAATCTCCTTTGTTTCATAGTTATAGCTATGACACTCTTATTTATAGTTGGAAATCTCTTTTGTAACCTCTTGGGGTCCATATTGTAATGTCATAATATTAATGAAATTGTTTCTTATCCAAAAAAAGAATCTGTTCATAAGTCACCAAAAGATTTTAACTAGAGGCTTTATTAGTTCATTACGGTTCTCCTAACTAGTTTAGAATTGTGTTTTACTTCCGTTGCTTTCAACCTGTGTTTTTGTATATCCTCTCTGATACTTCATACCTAAAGAAAGTCAAAAGTATACAAGTAATAAATGAAATGTAAGGGTATGATCAAAGCTTCTATAAAATCTTCCCGGATAGTAAAGAATGGTAATTTACTAATGTTATCGACCATATTACAGAGGCTTTCTGGAGCATCATTGCTTATACTAGCGAATAAGCAGGATATAAAAGGAGCGCTTTCTCCTGAGGAAATTGCTGAAGTAAGAAGTTCCTCTGCTAAGCTTCTAGTTCAATTCTTTTCTTGATTGGACCTTTTCAAGTTTTATATGCTGTATTTCTAGTTTCTTTGCTGAAGACTGTTATTTTCATATCTGCATGTATGGTTGGTTGCCTGCTCATGTGATAATATTTTAGAAAAATACATGTGCATAAATAAAATAAAAGTTCCATTGCATGTGTAGACTAAGAGGGCAAGTTTCAAGTAAGGCAGCCAGAGCTTCAAACTTTGTCACTTGTTGTATTTTATTGTTTATTTCGTTGGGGTTGTCGGGTCAGGGGGTGGGGGGTTCTGAAATATAAATGCTATCCAATGAGGGGATGGTAACAAGAAATAGTTGAGGTTAAATTATGTTAAATCACCATTTAATTATATCAATTGACACTTTCTTTATTCGTGGGTTTTGAAATTTGAGAATGTCCATCAAGTGAAAATTAATATTAATTGAAGATGAAACAAAACGACAAGAGTTTGAACATTCCTCTCTTCTTCTATACCATGTTAAATTATGTTAAAAATTACTGGTTCTTACTTGACTGCCAGCTTATTTGTTCAATCTCTTGCTCTTCAGGTACTAAACTTGGAAGCCATGGACAAAACACGACATTGGGAAATCATTGGCTGTAGTGCTTACACTGGTGCGGGGCTGCTTGAGGGGTTCGATTGGTTGGTCCAAGACATTGCATCAAGAATCTATGTGCTAGACTAAATTAATCTTTTCAATTCCATATCTCCATCCTCGTGAAAACTGATCTTCATTTTTGTTAGAACATGTGTGTTTTGCTCATCCATGTTATACGCTCATCGTTTTTGAAAAGTGATTGTAATTGATTAAAAATATGTGTTTTTGAAGAAGAATTCGAGATGTTCAATTACATGCTCGAAACTGCTTTCAAAAGTACTTCAAAGATATTCGGAAAGGAAGCATATAATTCATATTATCTTTGGACAAAATGCATATGGAGAATAAGTGTCTTTCACTTACAGAAATGTCATTCTAGAAATTCATTTTCCAATATAGTAGCTTATAGGATTCGATCTCAAAATTAATTATCTTGTTTATAAAAGAAGTAGACTAATCGTATTTCTATTATAAAATCATTAAGTTAATGGTAAGATTTTATCTCAAAATTAACTAACTCATACATCGATATAAGATTCTCAATAAGGTTGCATTTTTGCATTTAACTTGGTCGATGCTTTCAATTGTAACATCAAAACAAGATTTATTAAAAAAAAATGGTGTAAGCTTCTTCTTGAGAAAAAGAGGGATTAGATGTTAAATATGGAAAATGTTACAACTCATAATCAAAACCAGGCAAGAGCCAAGCCTCAACTTTTATGGATTCTTCTACTGAATTCCAACTTTTACACAATATTGGATCAAGGGGCTATTGTTTCAAGAATAGGCATTGAGCAAAAAAAGAACCATGAAGTAACCAATATGATGGAACTACCAAATTTCTAAATATGCATACAACAAAATCCAATTATTCTAAATTGAGGCACTTTGAAAGATCAATTTGAGGCATTCTGCAACAGTTATGAGCTCCCAGAAAATTCATTTCGACTTCTTTCCTTGCTTCTTTTTGATGACTTCGTCGATGTACATTATGCCCTTGCCTTTGTATACTTCTGGCGGCTTACAGCTACGAACTGCAGCAGCAAATTGGTGTACCCTTTGTTTGTCAATCCCTGTGCAGCAGACCACATTGTTTTTAAAGCAAAAGACACGAACTGCTGGAGGAACGGTTAATTCGACCTCATGGCTGTATCCTAGTTTAAGAAACAAGAGACGTCCTGCTGCTTCTGCTCTGGCTTTGTAACCAACTCCCACAATCTTGAGGAAGCGAAAAAACTTAGCCTCCATTATAGTGTTAAATCAGCCGTGCTGGCTCTCACCTATCAAGATGGAATTTGCAAATAACTTAATCTACTGATATTTGATAAATCGTATGTTTCATGTTTGTTGGAAACAAAAGGAGATGGAAAATGGTTAAACGTTAAATATGCAGTAAAGTTTATTGTCAATATATATATATATACATGCATAAAAACTGTAATTAGAAATGAACTTTGAAAGTACATCACCAGAATGATAATTTAGCGAGGCAAAAAGAATGGACAAGAAATATCAGCAACCACTTGAAGTCCCAAAAAATCAGATATGATAACCAGCATCAAATGGAATTGTATTTAAGACTATCTACTCTAAAACTATATCAAACTGATTAGAGAGATTACACAACCCAATACTCACCAATCTCTCACCACACGCACGAATAACATATAATGCAACCTGCTAGCTGTAAACCCATCAACACACCCACAAAGTGTCCATGTGATAATCTGAGTTGAATGGAATTCAATTTAAGATTTTCTACTCAAAAGTCACATCGAATCTCCACCAACGAGATACATTTAGTATAGTCACCTCAAGTATAAAGAGATAAAGTAGTAGACCCAAGATAACCCATCATCTCCTAAGTCAATAATCATCCTTATCTGACTCTATTTTTTTTTTTAATATTCGTGAGTGTTATGACAATTTTCACGCACTTCGACTATTTTCACGGTCTGACACTACTACATTTGATTATCAAAGAAATTAGTGCTTAGGTAGGTGCAACATTTTAAGAGGCTAAAGGTGGAATTGAGGCTTTTTCTCTTGAAGAGGCGAGGCATAAGCCTCGAGGCGATATGAGGCGTAAGCCTCAATTTTAATTAAAAATATTATAAAAGTTTTAAATTTTTGTAAACATGTATGGTAAAACATAATATTTACGTAAATATACATATAACATGACACGAACACTAATAAGATTGATTTTTTTTGGTATAAACAATTTCATTGATGAATGAAATATTAGTGAATTCTCCAAGCACCTATAGTAAATACAACAAAGAACTCCAAAAAGAGATGCTAGAGGAAAATAAGCCCACAAATGATCAAAATTGACAATTCTTAAACAATTATGTCTTTCTAACAAAAGAATCCATAAGAGAAAATCTATATTGTTATGGTTCAAACTCTTATATTATAAGAATGAAAAATATTAATACTATTCTTCTAGTTATTCTACGAGCCGTAGGAATTTTAAGCCTCGATGAGTTATCATCGAGGTGTAAGCCTCTTATGATCCAACAAAGGTGTAAGACTCGAGGCTAAGAGTTAGAGGCTCGCCTCGCCTCAAGGTGTAAGCCTCAATAACCTTTTGAAACATAGGGTAGGTGACCACCATAGATTGAACTCATTACTTCTTTATTTTGCTTTGACCATATGACCACCATAGATTGAACTCATTATCTTGTGTTCAGTTTTGACCCTATTATCTTGATCCCACTATGAACAAAAACAAGATTACCTATGAGAAAGACATTTCACAACATTGAGTACTCCGACCACCAATCACTCCTCTCCCATGGTCCATAAGGCCGGTTGGTACGAAAATCATTTAACAACCCTATTAACCATCAATATGGGATAGACAAATTGCCTCTCTAAACCACCCTAGTATAAGTAAACAATAAATAAGTGTGAACTATCTTAAGAGAATATGCGGTAGATGAAGGAAATGCTTTAAAAGGCTAAAGGCGGCCTCAAGTCTCGAAGAAGCGAGACGGTATGAGATGTCAGAGTCAATTTTAATTAAAACCATTATAAAAATTCTAAATTTGGGTAAACACATATGACGTATGGTAAAACATAATGCATGAAGGTTCGAGATTATGATTAAAACTCACTCAAATACAAAAGCATGATAAAGATGGGGAAACAATGGTGGGAAAAAATACACAAGAACAAGGTAAAGTTTATACTCGATTCTAAAACTTAAAATTTTAAACTTAGGGCCCTTAAAATTAAGATTAGGATTGAAACTCAAAAATCAGAAAATTGAATCTCACTAATATTCAGAAGTACGTAAATATGGGGAAAACAACAGACAAGAATAGAGAACCCTAAATGAAGTAATAAGCTCACCATATCAAGCAACGACATTAAAAGAGAAAACTCTATCGCAAATCATCAAAGTACAAAAGTTATCATAAAAAACAGATCGCACTCAGACAAACCAACTGTAAGCATCGAATCATCGTTACAAGCTTGGATTGGGAAAAAAAAAATGGTAAATCATGGGAATTACAGACTGATATTGAACATTTCAACAAAATCGTAAGTGAACCCTAAAAGAACAAACCTCAAAGGGAAGGATGAATTGGGGCTTGGCTTGCAATTGAAGATTGTGTAACCACGGAGAGAGAGAGATTGCGAGCGATGAGGAATTGAAGGGCGAAGTTGTGGTCAGTGATTGAGGGTTCAAACGAGCTTCAGAGATGAGGAGTGAGGCCATGTATATTGCCCTTTTTGGTAATTAGGTTATACTTGGAACACATTATTATTATTATTATTTTAATAAGAGGATCGAACTATTATAACCTGAGCAATACTTAAAAATTTAGTGCTCTCATTTTAAAAATTAGAATATATCTCCTATGATTTGATAAAATTTAAAAATAGTTTGACTATGTAAGTTAGTTATTCATGTATCATAAAATTTTCTTAATTTGCCAGCAATTACAAACAATATAAATTATGTTTAGATTTTATCATAACATAAGGACATAATTTTAATTTTTAAAATCAACTTTATTCAAAATATAGAGACTAATTTCTAACTATAATTTACCCAAATAATAAATATAGTAGAACTTTGAAGTTTGTGTTTAAAAGGTCATCAACTAATCTTTTTTAATTATGTATAGATTCTTAAGATTTCCATTTTTTAAATATTGAAATATTAGATAAAGATTTGAATTTCATGATTGATTAGTATCTAAATACTTTTAATTCAGATATAAAAAAGAACTCATCACATTATGCATTGTCTTATTTTTTCTATACATTTAAGCTATTTAATTATGAAAGTGTATCGCAAATTCTCTGGTCAAAAGAAAGAGAATCCTATCATAACATTCATCAAAGGCAGATCTAGACACTAAAGATTGGAAGGCAAAAAATTGTATAGGACTACAATAATAATGACTTCGTATATAATTTTTTTTTCTTGGTCTCTCTTTTATAATGGAAGATATTGGCATAGCTTGTCAAGATGCATGAAATGGTATTCTAAATTTAATCTTCATATGTTCCTCCAAGCATTCTTCTACTATACATTATTGAACCTTATGGAGAGGAGTATTTGTATCCTGTCCTTGAAATGATGTAAATATCCTTCAAAACTTATTGCAATCCCCCATTTTGTGGAGAAATTGTTTAGAACTTTGAAATTGGTGGCTTCATTAGTAACTACCTGAAGCCCTCAACCAAGTGGTTTTGGTTTTTAAATCCAAAGCATCATCTTTCCCTTTGAATCAAACCCAGCAAAAAAATCAAAGAGAAATAGGCCAAAAATAAGCCATGGGCACTAAAATCTCATATAAAAAAAAAAAAGAAAAGAAAAGAAGCAATCCAAGTATAAAAAGATAGTCTGTGATTGATATCATGTTATGTGCTAAATTTGCTATTGTAATTTGTCCAATATATTATGAGAAACGCCATTTCTTCGGTCGTAAATAGAATACACGAGCCAAGGCGAGGCGAAGTAGTCTTCAAAATAACAAGTAGATGCTTGAACATGGCTATCAACCCAACAACTTCTCAAGATAAATGCTATATTCAGCAGGCATCTGAAATCTGTTTTGATCAATCATTGTTCTAGGAGGAAAACAAATGATGCAAAAGTGTCTTCGAAAGGGCGATTCGCCAATCCAAAAAATCAGTCAAAATCAACAAGAAACCAAAGAAAGAACTTGAAGTCAAAGCATCAACGAATGCATGCCGAATCTTAACCAGCGCACTTAAAACAACAAACTCAACCCCGCCAACCCGAAACTGCTTTGGAGACGAAGTTGATAGAATTTGAAGCTGTTTCTAACCTGCAATGCGAACGCAAGGACATCAAGGCATGTTAATACTTAAACCACACGCAACGATCAACCGTTTATGAATGAGAGAGGGAGAGAGAAAGCACTTGGATATTTCTTCAACAGCCTTCATCACTTCAGAAGAACTGGTTTCTAACACTTGGCCACCAGAAATGATTTCATCTAAAATAGTATGCATCTACATGACAAAAGTTATTAGTATTATTCCTAATTTAGATTTTCAGAAGGTATAGACAGTTATGAACTACTTTCAAGCAAACAATAGTTATGTCCATCAAGAGCGAGAGAGAGCCAACCTTGCTGTAGTTGAACACTAAGTCGAGCTCGCATACATTTTTTAAGCACTTGTCCAATGTTTCTACAAAAACTAACACATAAGAGCCAAATTATGCCATCAATTTAGGGAACATTACACAACAACAAAACTAACAACATACCTAGAACAACAAACTTCCAAAAATCTACATTCAGATATATATGACTGATTGATTCATTCATGTAGATTCCACTTTAAAGACAGGAATGATGCAGTTAGAAGTTTTTAATGATTTAACAGTCTAGCAGGCTCAATTCTGAGATTCTCCCCGAATTATCAATTCTAACTATGAATTAAAGAAAGCCAAAACATAACATGATATCATTTGGTCTAGAACTTACGACACCGAGTTCCTATAAAAAAAACTTAAGACACCAAGTACTGAAGTCCTTAAAGATACCAAGTAAGCATTTATACAATATATATACGTCAAAGTTGATCCAATTGTCACTAATCCATGACATATAATATTGGAAGTACCTTGTATCAGGTCAAGCATGGCAAGCTCATTCTCGGAACTGTTAAAGACAAACACGAAATAAAGGGTTGCAAAGTGTTTGTACACAAGATGAGAGTCCTGCAGCAAAAAGAAAAGGACAATCCTCACGGTTCATTTAATGGCAAAGTTAAACCAATTTCTATACAACAAGCCACATAACACTGAATTTATCCGGCATTAGCCATCAACCAGTCCACTAATCACCAAGGCCACTCTATAACTGATCTACGATTAATTGAACAAGGCAAATCCACATTCATTTTTTTAAGAATATATAGCTTCTCCCACAATCAGATATGCCTTCAACTTTGATGCACCACGATTACTTAGTCAGGATCTCACCGCCCAGCCGGCGAGCTGGGGTTTTCATGTATTTGAGCCATATTTTGTAATAAGATTTTATGAGAGTGCACTATATACTCTCTTAAAAATCTAGCCCCACTTATCGATATTCTGTATTCTTTATCTCCAAGATCAGTGTTTTAAAAAGTCCAAGGCGCAACGGCTCTCTGGAGCCTGAGGCGCAAGGCGCACCAAAAGGCGAGGACTTTTTACTTAAGGCACACTATATAAAAAAAAACACAAAAAACTTATGTATATGTGTGTATACACACTAAAAACACTTTTCATGGACGTAAATGAAGTTTTAACAAAGAATAATATATAAAACATACATAATATTCAACTATCAACCTTCACGTGACCTAGTACAAGGCGAGGCGCTAGCCATACGTCTAATCGCGCCACTGTCCAAGATTAATAAAATCATTCTCTCATCTGCCTCTCGACGTAACTATCGCAATGTTGTTGATGAACCAAGTAAATGATCCTATTTTATCTCACGTTTTCTTTAAGGTTGTTCCAATTTCATAACAATCATAATACCAAAAACAAAAAATGTACAGTACCAGAAGGAAATTGTTGGACATGGAATGATGCCATAAACGAAAAATTACCGGACCGAAGATGGACTCAGCATCCACAAAATTGCTGACGTTCTCAGCTCGACTGCAGAGTACTGTACCAACCAGTAAACAAAAACTTAATCAAAATTTGAAACACAACTTAACGAATTCATTCCAACAGTGGAAATACTATCGATCGTTTTAGTAGTCCACAAAATTATAATCAAAAGATCAAATTACTAACCTCCATAAACGCTGCGAATGAGCTCCTGCTGCTTCTCTACGGGCTGAATTCAAGAATTCATCAACAAACAGACCATTTAATAGAAATGGCACAAATAGTAATCGAAAAATCGGCACAAAAATTCCCAGAAAGGGACCTGAAAATCGTAAAACTTGGCGAATCGAGGCTTGCCCTGAGTATTCATCACAATCACCGCCCGAATCATGGTGGTTTGAACTCCGAGAACTCACTCCTGTTGATTACAACAGCGATCAATCAATCGATTTGGTCTGGATCTAAGAAATTCTTGAGCCGATGATCTTTTGGAGTCTGACCAGTAAAATCTCAGCATTCAAATTCCACAATAATATTCCAATAAAATCAAATCGCAAGTAAACCAAAAATGGACAAACCTTGAAGAATGGATCATTGGAGCTTGGCTTGCAATTGAAGATTGTGCAACCAACCACAGAGAGAGATTGAACGCGATGAGTAATTGAGATGAACGTGATTCCCACGGCCACTATATTGCTCTTTGGTATTTACCTGAATACATTTTTCCTTTTTTTTTTTTTTTTTTTTGAAAACCCATTCTCCTTCATTCAAAAAAAAATATAATAAATAAAGAATACATTTTTGAGTAATTGGCCTAGATACTCCTATTTTTGAAACTTATTTACAAAACTATCCAAATTTTAAACTATTTATAAATGATCAAATTGTTTATTTTAATCCCCAAACTACCCTCTAAACATTCCACTGTATTTTCTTCCCATTGGTTTAGATTTCATACTTTTCTCTTTCTATTTAATACAATAATCTTTAATTAATTTACCATCTTTAATTATGTAAACTACCATATACACATATAGTCCATTTTTATCTTACATTTTCTCACCATTCCATTATTATTTGAGGTTTTTACGGGAATAGCTGATTGAGTTTAAAAAAAAAAAAATTACAATATGTACTAGCCAAGTTCAATTACCATTACTAAAAAATGGTTGCATATCTTCTAAAAAAAAATTGTTGTTCTTAACCTAAACTCGTCGTTCTTAATCGTCACAAGTATATTATATAAGTATTATACTTTGATCAGCTGTGTTTGCCTCGAGTTAGAAGGTGAAAATTTGAAGAAATCAAAAAAATAAAAATAAAAATAAATCTAATATGTTTTACATTGATAAATGAATGATATTATGGGTAAAGCGATAAAAAGAATGTCCTCAAGGGTGAGAATTTTGAGAAAGAAAAATAATAGAATCTTTTTAAGGATATAAAACTTTCTAAATAATGTGTGCTTTCCTGTTAGATTCTATTATGGGTGTTCATCGTTTGGTCGGTATTGGTTTTTGATGAAAATCGAAACCGAATCGGCTTATCGGTTTGCTAAAAAATTACCCGAATTAATCGGTCGGTTTGATCGGTTAAGTCAGTTAATTCACTTTATTTTTTTTTTTAATTAAAAACATATTTATCATACAGTTTTGAATTAAATCTTTAAAAATTAAATATACCGAACAATTTTTGAAAACACATAGATCTCAAGCTTTGTCTCGCACTCCAAACACCAAGATTAAGCAAAATAGAAATTATGAGTGAGTGATTATAATAGAATTGATATTGTACCAGAAATGTTTTGAAAAGTTTAGGTTTTATAGAAGATTTTTATAATATTTTATGAGAATTTTTTTAAAAAAATCTAGAGTTCCAAACGTAAGAATTCCCTACATGAACTCACAAAACTTCTATCCCAACACAGCCATAGAAACTTCTTACCAACTCGTTGATGTGTACGTTGAACATATTTAGTCAAATCTTCCTTTACACATATATTTTTTAATTCATTTTATATATAATGCACATTATTATCCGGTAAGAATAAGCTGGTAAGTATTGTTAGAAAATTTCTCAAAAAAAAAAATAAAAATAAAAAAATAAATAAATTGCTTCATTCTGAGAAAAAAAAAAAAACCTAATAAATTGTCAGTATGATTGAATCAACATTAGTCACATCACAGGGGAGCACTGCAGAAGGTGGAGTTGGTAAGAACGAAATGATCTTTGAATTGTTCAAAGTCAGACATTCGCTGAAAACGACGAACCAGCACGATTCAGGAAAACGATTGGCGTCTACATTGAGGATTTTCCATTTCTATATTCCCATTAATGGAAGATTACTGCCTCCAAGCCGCTTTCAGTACACGTAACAATCGCAACCGGCGATTTGAAAATGGTCCATTCACCGATCAAGAAATCATCGATTTCAGCTGTGTTCTTCCGATTGGGCTATGTGGAATCAAAGCTTCACCAGCAATGCAACGCGCGCAGTGTTGAAGGAGAAGAAATGGGACGCCATCGTCGTCGGCGCCGGCCATAACGGGTTGATTGCCGCCGCTTATCTTGCCCGTGGCGGCCTCTCCGTCGCCGTGCTCGAAAGGCGTCATCTGATCGGTGGTGCTGCTGTTACTGAAGAGCTTATTCCAGGGTTTAAGTTCTCTCGCTGTAGTTACCTCCTTAGCCTCCTTCGGCCCTCCATCATCAGGTAGTTCTTGACATTTTCCCCTTCTCTTTGTCGATACGGTTTGTTAGGATCTTAAGTCAGAAAGATTGAAGACCTCATAGCAATATATTAGAAAGATGAACTAGTTCTTTCATCCTTCATTAATTTTGAGATGGATACCCAAACGAAGGTACGCGGTATCTAATATGGTATTAGAGCCTATTAAGTCCAAACGGGTACTCGGTCCAATAAAAGTGAAAGAGAAATACTTGGATACTTAAAGTACCTTGTAAAAAATTTACCACTATTTGTGAGATATAAAAGAGAGAAATGATATTTGAAGATAGGACACATTAGGGGTGTTCGTCGGTCGGTCGGGGTTGGTTTTCTCCAAAAACCGACCTCAATAACTGACATTTCGGTTTTCTTAAAATAGAAACCGAACATAATTTCCAAATCGAGAAATTCGACCGGCGGTCGGTTAAGTCGGTTAATTATTTATTTTAATTTTTTTTTTTTTTTTTTTTTTAATTAGGGTTTTAAGTTTTTAAATTTTAATCATTTTTATTAATACTTAATATTAAATATAGATGGAAATTCGGGATGGGTCTTGGGCTATGAATTTTATAAAGAATTGGATGAATTTGAGCATGTTTATGGACTATATAAAAATATATATTAATTATTATTTAAAAAAAGAAAAAAAAAATTGGTCGGTTTTTTTAATAAAATTCTCCGACCGACCGACCTTAATTCGGTCAGTCAGTTCGGTTTTCGGATAAAATGTGAACACCCCTAGGACACATTATAGTCCTTACAGGTAAGTGTGTACTAGTACTTGCTAGTAAGTACACAAGTATTACTCAAAATGAAATTGAGATCCGATTCTCAAAAGAGGCACCATCTTAAGGAGACATGTTAAGATTCCACATCGTAAAGAGTAGGGACCTCATAGCAATATATATAAGAAAGGTGGACTACTACTCTCACCAATTGATTTTGAGATTGATTTTGAGATAGATGTCCTATCTAATACGATTCACCATTTATTGTTTTGTGATGTTATTTACTGGTCTATGATTGTTTATTTTCTCCCCGTTTTTAATTTGATGCAATTGGGATTGAAATTGAAGGGACTTGGAACTGAAGAGACATGGATTGAAGCTATTGAAACCTATGGCTGCTGCTTTTACTCCCTGTCTCGATGGTCGTCATCTTCTACTTGGGATGAATGACGAACATGATTACTTGGAGATATCTAAGTTTTCCAAAAGGGATGCAGATGCTTACCCAAGGTTATTCTCTCTATATATCTTTTGCTTCCAGCTAGGTCTGATCGTTTAGTTTATCGTGGATTTTTTTGTAGCATTGTTACTTGTAAATCCTATGATAACTTCTGTTAATTTGGAATAAGAATGATGGATAAGCTGTACACTTGAATTTAATTGATTTTTGTCTGATGAATAGATATGAAAAACAGCTTCATAAGTATTGTAAATTCATGGATTTTATATTGGATTCGCGTACTCCTGAAGCATTATACCGGGGTTCATCATTTAATGACCGGTTGAGAGATAAGGTGCAAAACTCTATTTTCTGGGGTCGTTGTCTTCGGCATGTGCTATCATTAGGTCAAAAAGATATGGTGTAAGTAACTTGAACGAGGGTAGACTTTGGTAGGCGTTGATTTAAGTTATTCAAATTTGCTACTGTCTGATGCATCTCTTAATATTATTTTTTGCTAGGGAGTTGATAAACCTTTTAGTGTCGCCAACTTCTAAGGTCTTAAATCAGTGGTTTGAGGTAATAATGGTTATATTTTACTTCGATATTGAAAACTTTCTCTTGGTTGTGTGTTGAGATATTACATGGAAAGATCTACTAAAGGTGCTACACAGGTAAAATCTGCTAAAGGCTCTAAAAATTTTTAGATGTGTAATTTTCCAGAGATATTTTTATGCTTGCTGTATTAAATTATTAACAACAGGGCAGCCTCAACAGTCTAGAATTTCTTTTATTTTTTTATTTGAAAGGGAGCAGGGTAGGGAGGAGATTTATGCAATTCAATTAGTTATCTGTTTGATTCTTAGCCTGGATATCGTGGTCTAAAGGACATTAAAAAACCAAAAGGTTGTAGGTTCAATCCATTGTAGCCACATACCTTGATATTAATTTCCTACGGATTTCCTTTGTAAACATGATTGGGACTCAAAAGTCGTGTTATTTTATTTATGTGGCTACGTCTATATATAGAGGTAAAAGCAGCAAACCCTATCTACGAAAGGGTCCTAACATAATAAATACGGAAATAACTCTTAACATCCTTGACATCCAAATGTTGTAGGATGAGATAATGTTGTAGGATGTGATAGTATGTCCCGTGAGAATAGTCAAGCTTCCCTGACACTCACATATATTAAAAAAGAAAGATTCTCAGCCTGGATGGTTTTTCCTGTCTTACTACCTTTTCATTTCTAACCTTCTTTTTTGGTTCACACAGTCAGACGTATTGAAGGCAACACTTGCAGGAGTGCCATCATCGGGACTATGGTGATACTTTATAGTCTGGTTTAAATTTGGTTCAGTTGCCTAAATGCATTTAAAGTATCATGGTTATTTCTCAAATCGATGCAACTTTTGAGAATCTGAAATAATCCTTTACTATATGAAAGTAATTCCAGAAGATCAGCCTTTTTCTATCTGAGCAAAATAATGTTTTAACTCCTCATACAGAACATTTGGGTAGGTTCTATTGGTTTATATGATGGCTATTCTAAAAGGCAAACTGTCTTTGTTGATCAACTAAAACGTTCCAAAACTAAAATTTTAATTTCCGCTATTGTTTTTGCAGAGTATATATCATAGTTATAAATTATAATTGTTTTAAAACTCATTCACGAAGTTGACATTTTTTTCCCTACTTCAACATGATATCTGGCAGACAAGCATCCATACTTCTGGAAGTGGATATGTTCTACTACATCATGTAACAGGAGAAACTACTCATGGTGATCGTAATATTTGGTCGTGAGTATCTCATCTTACATTACAGGCAGCCAATTTGGCAATGTGAATCATAACATATGGACTCAATGTAGTGGTATTCTATTTATGCAAGCGAACATATAGGATCCAAGTGATGTTGGGATTTTATCCTTTAAATTGATCGCATCCTGCATAATGTTTGCAGCATTTTAACACTATTCATTGAAGAATATTAACATAATTGCAGTCATGTTGAAGGTGGGATGGGTTCCGTATCCAAGGCCATAAGTAATGCTGCCAAGGAAGCTGGAGTTCTTATTGCAACAAATGCAGAGGTATTATTTTGTTATGCTATGCCGGTATTGGTAACTTGATACAGTCTTCAAGCAAGTTTAAATCTAGTGCTTTCATTTGCTCTTTCCATTTTATTATTTTAGTTCTTATTTACTTTTGCTTATTTTTAATTATTTGTCTCATGTAGATTTTAACCTTGATGGTCAGGTTTCAGAATTAATGATTGAAGACTCTGACAGATTAAAGGGGGTTAGTTTATTAATTTTCTTGGTACACCTAAAGCCATCTTCTTATACTTTCATATATCTGCTACATCTTATTAATTAAAAGGCGTTACTGGCTGATGGGACACAAGTGCATTCTTCCGTTGTTCTGTCAAATGCGACCCCGTACAAAACATTCGTGGTAAAATGCTTTACATTAGAGATGAAACACATACATATGTTGATTTTGTGCTTCTCACTTTTTTCGTCTTAATGGTTGTCATAGGAAATGGTGCCCCAAAATTGTCTTCCAGATGATTTTCTACATTCTATCAAATGTTCCGACTATATCTCGGTAAGACCTACTTGATAATTTTGCTGCCTATTTCTCCAAACCAAATAATCGTGCAACTTCTCAGATCTCTATATTTCCTTTGTATTTAGTCGTAATGATCTCAAGCTTTTATCAGCTTGGGTGAGTTTTTATATAAACCACACTCCCGGATATCATAAGAATCAGATGTTCAATTCAGACCAAGGATGTTCTTTAGTCTACATTCTTCTTTCCTTTGTTCCCATGCTTGGACTATCATGACAGTTCGGATTTTACTGGCTGGAACAGGGAACAACAAAAATAAATGTCGCTGTTGACAAACTGCCGCAGTTCCAGTCTTGTAATTTGAATAATCAAGAGGTGGGTCCTCAGCATACAGCAACTATTCATATTGGTGCTGAAAGGTATGATAGACACTACTATATACTAATGTCATTAGCAGCAGCACTAGAAACATTCTCATTATTTGTTTTGCATGGTCGAGCAACTCATCACGTTATGCATACTTTTAATTTTCTCATCACCTTGAATAAATTTAAGCTACTTAGTTATGATTATGAATATTTGAGGAATCGTCATGGAGGGGCTTAGTGGTTAAGAGGGGTTTAGAGAACGAAGATGTGATGGGTTCAATCCATGGTGGCCAGCCATCTGCCTTGGAATTAATTGCCTACGGTTTTCTTCACATTTAAATGTTATAGAGTCAAAGTGATATGTCTCGTGACAATAGTCGAGGTGTCCGCAAGCTGGCCTGGACAGTCACAGATATAAAAAAAAAAAAGAATACTTGAGGGATTCTAGTGTCACGAGGAATCAAGGAGGCCATCAACCATAATGTCCTACAATACGACGTGAATTGTTTCTCTGGTATCTACCGGGAGTTTATTATAGACTTGTAAACCTATGTACCTAAGTAAAAGAAAGAGAATCCTCTTATACCATGCATCGTTTTTGAAACTATGCCTTTGATTATAATTACAATTCTCACCTTTTCTATCTTGGTCTCTATTTTAGTATGGAAGATATTGGCATAGCTTGCCAAGATGCATGGAATGGCTTTTCATCAAAAAGACCTGTTATGGAGATGACAATTCCTTCTTCTCTGGACAAAACTATATCTCCACCTGGTATCGTAAATTTATTCTTCTTTATCGAACCTCAAGGTGAGGAATATTCATATCCTCTCCCAAATTAAGATCCCTTCCCATTTTAGAAGGAAATGATGTATATCCTAGAGAATTACTATTTCCCTCTATTGTGTGTAAAAATTATTTAGAGCTTCGGAAATTTGCTGGTTAATATTTTTACTTGTATCATCATAGAACTCATTGGTAATAAATTAAAATTTAAAACATCTGCAAGTATATAATATGCGATGCATTTTTTAAAAAAATACATGGTTTTTTGGGTCATCTTTGCACACCTCAACTAATCTCACACGCCAATTGTCAGTCCTACTATTTTTGGTTGTCAAGAAAATCCCTTATTACTTCTAGGTAAGTGGCCACCATGGATTAAACTCATTCTCATTTAGTTCTCCAAAACTCTTTTGACTATTAGGCTTTTATCTATGATTGTTATCATATTAATAAGATTCCATTCACAACCCCAAATACTGGGGCATTGAAGATCACAGAATCAATTTATAGAAAAGTGTAGATTGCTCATGCTCTATAGTTTGAACCGAGTCTTTTGTGTTTGTAGAATTGTTTGATAAAATTGGGACCGGATTATTATGCCATCAAATGGTGGATGATTTTACCACTAATTATTTATTTTGTAAACATGTCAAACCCGATGCCAAATCATATACCATAGCTTTTGTAGTTATGATCTAGCTATGGTATGCTACTAATTATTGCATTGATTGTAAATATTCAAACTCAAGGACTTTATTGTAGGTAAGCACGTAGTCAGCTTGTTTACACAGTATACTCCTTACAAACCCTTGGATGGGAGCTGGGAAGATGATACATACAGAGTAAGTTGTTAAACGGGTCTTGATGCATTTGATCGACAGATGCTCAATGCGGCTCTATTGTTCATTAACAACCTTACTTTATACATGATTCGGTTTCATTTTTCTATTTCTAGTTATTGACTATAAGTATTTGAATTGATATTGATCTTTGGATTTGGATTTGGCTTGGTTTCATTTGTTGTCAATATGACGAGAATCACAGTCTCATCTTTGTAGGATTTATATGCTCAAAGATGTTTTAAGTTGATTGATGAATATGCACCTGGCTTCAGCTCATCAATCATTGGTTATGACATGCTGACACCACCTGATCTCGAGAAGGAAATTGGCCTGACAGGTAAATTTCAGTATGGAAACTTCACGGTTGATTTTTCTTTGCTCGAGTTCTTTGTCTGGAAACACCGGTTAAGTTTATTTCTGAAAAGTTTCAACCAGAAATATATCCGCGCAAAAAAATTAGGGAAAAATACATTTTCAGTCCCTAGGTTTGGGGTGTAGCTTCTATTTTGTCCATATATTTCAAAATCAAAACACTTCTGTCCTTGTGTCCCTAACATTTCAACAATGCTCGATCTTAGTTTTTGAGATAAAAAAATTATTTGTTACATTACATAATGTTGACTACGATAATAACTACTGGTAATTTACTATATTGATGAAGTAGTTAGTTTTATATTGACGTAAAATAAATTTATATAAAAAACAAGTGTAAACCTAAACTTAAAAAACACTCAAGGACTAGAATTGAGGATTATTGAAATATCAGGGATAAAAGTGTTCAACTTTGAAACATAGACGATAATAACTACTGGTAATTTACTATATTGATGAAGTAGTTAGTTTTATATTGATGGTAAAATAAATTTATATAAAAAACAAGTGTAAACCTAAACTTAAAAAACACTCAAGGACTAGAATTGAGGATTATTGAAATTTCAGGGATAAAAGTGTTCAACTTTGAAACATAGGTACCAAATTGACACTACACTTCAAACCTAGGGACTAAAAAAGTATTTTTTCCAAAAATTTAAGTTGAAATTAAAAGCCTGGTAATTTACTACAATATACAAATTCCATTTTCAAGTTTCAACTGTGAAATATGCTGAAACTTGAAATCTTCTATATCAGGAGGAAATATTTTCCATGGTGCTATGGGTTTGGATTCTCTTTTCTTGATGCGGCCTGCAAAAGGATGGTAAGACTCGGTCTCGTTCTCTTGTCTTGCTTTTAAGTCTTTTTAAGTTTATATTAAAGAAAATGTATGTTTACCTGTACTGCAGGTCAAATCACAGGACACCAATAAAAGGTCTGTACCTCTGCGGCAGCGGGTCACATCCCGGTGGCGGAGTCATGGGGGCACCCGGCCGCAATGCTGCACGTGTTGTTCTTCAGGACTTGCATGAGCCATAGCTCTAGAATTTTGCATGGTTTATGCCGACCCTAACACAGGTCTTGAAATATGAACTCTCTTTGATCTAACCATGTCAAGCAACTGTAATGTATATGCTGTGCTGCAAAAACGTGTTGCACGGTCTTTGTTTGATTGGTTTGTACAGAATAAAAGAGGCCTGTAAGTACTTAAACAAGTGGTTTTGGTATTTTAATCCAAAGCATATTTCGTTTTGAATCAAAATCACCATGAAAATCGAAGAGAAAAAAGGCCAAAACTAGGCCATTTGCATTATAATCTTTTAACAGTTTGCATAATTAGGAGCAATTTTAATATTGGAAGTACCTTGTATCAGGTCAAGCATGGCAAGCTCATTCTTGGAACTATTAAAGACAAACACGAAATAAAAGGGTTGCGAAGTGTCTGTAATGACAATCCCCACAGTTTATTTGAAGGCAAAAGTTTAAGCAATTTCTATACAACAAGCCACAAAAACTGTATTTATTCAACATCCTCGAGCATTCCACTAAATAATCACTTAACTATATTGGAGTCACAGTGGTCAAGGTCTTAAAAAACTAAAAGATGAAGAGTTCAATTGTAAACCACCTACCTGAGAGGTATATACAAGCTCGGACAATTACGGATTAAAAAAAAAAAAGTTCTTTGTTGTGTATCTTATCCAAAGAACTTGACATGACATGATTGAAAACATTACTCCCCTAAAAAAAAGTAGCAATTTCTCTTAGCGAAGCTTTAAGATCATCAAATAATAATAATAAAATGTACCAAAATTGATCAAATCACCCTATATATATTATTAATGCATACCAACATGCTAAAAATTCTAAACCATTAAGAATTGCAGTAGGAAGGAGGTAGGAGACCATGGATGTGTAAGGAAGAGTTTACCGATCCAAAAACTAACCCAACTCAAAGAAAGTTATAACTTAATACAATTTAAAAAAAATTATAATCCAATCTAACTTTTACGATTTGGAATAAGTAGTCCGAATTCTCGAGTTACTCAGGTATTATTTTACACCCCTACCATCTAAATATTCTTTTGTGTTCAACAATATTTGAAAGTTTCAGAACTCAAACCCGTAACCATGGTTACTAGATTATACATTTTGCTATAAAACTTTGCTATGTTGGTCCCTACCATCTAAATCTAAGAAATTCTTAATCCCAATCTGACCAGCAAAATCTCAACATTTAGCCCCGTTTGATAACCATTTTGTTTTTAGTTTTTTATTTTCGAAATTTAAGCCTACGACAACCATCATACCAGATGTTTTTTCTACATGGATACCTACATTTTACCTATATTTGTAGAAACTAAACTAAAATTTGGAAACAAAAAAAAAAGTAACTTTTAAAAGTTTGTTTTTGTTTTTGAAATTTAGTTAGCATTTACATACTTTCTTAAGGAAAGTTAGACACATTGTAGAAAAGATGGAGAACATTATAGAAAATATGTGTAAAAATAAGCTTAGATTTTAAAAACCAAATGGTTATCAAACATGGTCTTAGTTTCCCACAAAAAAAAGGCAATAATATTCCAATTGGCCATTTCAATGGTTAAGCTTGGGCCTAGCTCTGGGCCTGGGCCTCATAGCCGAAGAAGATCCAGTTATCATTTTGGGCTACAGAAAAACTGCCCTAACCAAGTCTACGAGACCGAAGCAAAAATTTCGGAGAAAAGAAGCGCCGTCAACATCTTCAGTATCATGTCTTCCGAACTCGCCGGCGGCGGCGACGACGACGGCGACCTAAGCCTCATCTCTGCGATGCTTCCTCAGGAAGAAGATGAAATAAACAAATCGTCTCTTCTACACGACGGCACAGTATCCGAATTGCAGCAACATTTCATCCTTTCAATCAACTCGACTCTGTCAATCAGGCAACTACGTTCCCAAGGACTCTCGTTCCAGCTCTGGCCGGCGGCGACGACTCTCGTCAACCTCCTCGACGAACAACGCTCCAATCCCGAATTCAACCCGCTCACTCCCACTCTCGACGCCTTACGCGGCGGCGGTTCAGATCCTCGATCCTTAAACATCCTCGAGATCGGATCCGGAACTGGCTTAGTCGGAATCGCCGCCGCCGCTACGCTCGGTTCAAAAGTGACAGTTACCGATCTCTCGCACGTGATCTCCAACCTCCAATTCAACGTCGAAGCCAACGCCGACATTTTAAGGGCGAACGGCGGTTCCGTACAGGTAGCGCCGCTGCATTGGGGAGAGTTAATTGATTCCGATCTGATCGGGAAAGATTTCGATCTCATTCTGGCTTCCGATGTGGTGTATCATGACCATTTGTACGATCCTCTTCTCCAAACGCTGAAGAGCTTTCTCATCGGCGGAGGAAACCCTAAAATGGTGTTTCTGATGGCGCATTTGCGGCGGTGGAAGAAGGAATCGGGCTTCTTCAAGAAAGCTAAGAAGATTTTTGACGTTGAGGTTTTGCATACAGATCCGCCGCCGCCGGGATCGAGAATTGGAGTTGTTGTTTACCGTTTTGTTGCCAAGGAGAGTAAGAATTCAGCCATTGTTTCAGCAAATAGAGGTTGAATCCATCACCATTTACTGTATTGTGAATCATTTTGCCTTCTGCTTAATCCTTTGTAAGAGAAATTATTCAGTTTTGCTCATTGGTTCAATATTGTATATCATTTCAAGGTTTTTCAGATCCAATTTAGCTATGAAAAGAGCAGATATGCAATACAGGGAATAGCAAGATTGAAAAATGGTTAGAAACTATAGAATATGAGTTTCTACCTCAAAATCAATTAATTACGAAGGAGTAACTATATTTCATTTATATAGATGTTGGATTCTCAGCTTATCTAATGCGGACAATTGTGAAATCCTAAAAAAAATAGAGACTTCAAGTCCATCGGATTTGAGAAAAAAAAAATAGTCTAGTCTCTATAATTTGAAAAACTAAATTTAAGTCTTTATGTTTTGAAAAAACAAAAGTTTGAAATTTAAGTATAATGAAGAGTATTTACAAAACTTCGGTTGATGACGTATTGGTTTCATGTTTGATGACAATCTAATTCAATACTACTTTTACGAGTTTAATTATGAAAATCGGTATTTAACTTTCATTTATTTGAGAGTATGCTATCTTTTTTCATACACATAATCAATTACTTCGTGATAGACATCTCATTCAACAATGGATAACTAAAGATAAAAGGAAATAACTTTTTATTAGATTCCATGAAGCTATAGAGATTAATTTTTAATTGTTAGAACCAAGAGACTAATCTTGAGATTTTCAAATTATATGAACTAAATTTTAGGCGTTATTTTGGGCTTCTAAAAAATTTGTCGTAATGAATTCTGATATAAACAAATCAGTGTAGCATCCGAATTGCAACACCATTTCATCCTTTCAATCAACTCAATTCTATCATGACAAATGGATTACTAGAGATAAAATGGAAATATTTTTTTTATTAGATTTCCATGAAACTAATGAAGAATTAAATTACTCAAAGGGATTGATCTCTTGTTTTTCAAATCATGGGAACGAATCTTCGATTATTCAAATCATAGAGATTAAATTACTCAAATTATAGGGATCGAACTCCAATTTTTTGGATTAACTTTATAATTATTTCTTGTTTGAAAAAAAAAAGTTCTAAATATTAACACATGGTACATAAGTTATTGTGGAGATTGTTGAACTTTTCTTACATGCAAATTAGATAGTGAAGAATGAGACAAACCCTTCTAAGCTGATGAAACTGAGACTGGCATTGCCTCTTCAAACTCCCAAAACTTGGCAGTTTTGAAGTCATCAATTGCCATCATTTTGGAGTACTCTTGATGGTCATAAGTTAGAGTGGCTTTTCCTCCAAAAACACTTGGCAAGTTTTCCATGTCAAAGAAAGATTTCATTAGCTCCACACTGTCCTTGTTGTTGGGGTACACAAAGTTTACTTTCTCAACTGTCTTTGGGTCAAGAAGGTAACTGATAGCCTATGATAAGAATTGAACATATTAGAAAAAAAACAATTTTTCTACCAAATTTGACTTTATGTCTTACGAGTGTACAAAAGACCAACAACCCAATTAACTTGGACTATTCAACTCAAGTCATAAGGATTGAATTGAGTTATGAATTAATGATTTTTGTTAGATTTAATTGGTTTTTGGATTGGCCAATTTTTAGCTTGTTCAACACAATCCAACTCAAACAAAGTATGCTTGTGTCAAATATTAATTAATAAGTTAGTGGGTGTTTGTTTGCCAAATTTAAGAAGGATTTAGATTGAACATTTACTAACTTCTCCTAAAAATGCTACATCGAAACAAGTTTTTGTAACTACTCAAAACAACTCCTCATTTCTAACTACTCAAACAACTTCTCATTTTTAATTATTAGTTTCCAACTACTCAAAATAACTTCTCATTTCAAATTCACATTCCAACAAGCTATTGTCTCTAACTTCTCTATAAAAAACATCTAAACAAGTATTTTACTGCAACTTCATAAAAATCTACATCCAAACGAGTTATTACAAAAATCCCAATTTTCTAACTATTCAAAACTTTTCAAAATAACTACTCAAAATAATTCATTAACACCTCCTTCAGTTGTTAGCGCATTGATAAGAAACATGCATTAATAAAATATGTAAACTATCTTTTTCTTTATTTTATTTTTACATATTTATAGATTATGAGTTAAATTTTAGAGAGAGAAAAAAAAAGAACGAGATCAAAACAACTTGAGAATCTAACCTAACTCAAGACGAAATATATGGATTAGATTGTGTTGCTCTAATATAAAGAATGGGACCGATATCAAAAATTCTTCTAACCCAATCCTATATTCCAGGCATGCACACCACTAAAAATTTATATGAAATTAATTATGACCAATTGAATTCATAATCTCTTAGATTTTCAAAACCCTCTTTAACCATTAGACTAATCGACGTTAATTAAAACTGGTTTCGAGATATATAAAAAAAATAAAAAATCAAACCTTCCAAAAGGCCTGAAAGATCCTTGGAGGATTATAGACAAAGGAAACAGCAAGCCTTTCAGGATAGTGGCTCTGCATTATGTGAACAATGCCTCGGGCTGCTTTGACAGATATGTTGGTGTTCAATGTAAAGCCACTAAAATCTATAAGCCAAGATATCTGTTCTTCCCCATTTTTAAGGTTCAGAATTGTGTTCTCAAACAAATACACCACATGGCGCACATTGTCGTCTGCCGATTTTGTGTTCTGAGAAATTCGCAACGAAACCAAATACAATCAGTTTAAATTTATGACATCTTAATCGTGAGTAAACACAATTGAATAATGTTTGGTATAATGTTAAACATTTAATTTTGTTTATAAGTTTAAAAACTTGTTGACACTTTTAAACAAAACCAAATCTTCATAAACCATTTAGCTTTCGTTGAGGAAATTCATTATTTTTTTTAAATAAATATTTTTAAGGGAAAAATACAATCTTAGTGTCTAGGTTTGGGTCTAGTTTCAATTTCGTCCATATGTTTCAAAATTATCCTTTACTACTTTTAGTTCATAAGATACCAAAATCATTAATTATAATGTTGACTAAAAACGAAGATTAAACTAATTTTAAATTTCAATAATCTAGTAATCTGCCTTTTATTTTTCCTCTTTTCATATCAATGCAAGTTAGTATAGGAATTTCTAATGCATATAAAAATCATATTGAATTGCATTTTGGGTAAATCATTGTAGCAAAATACCTGCATCCCCGGCCTTGATATAAGCACAGTTCGACCAAAACGATCGTAGAAATTTGCTCTATAACATTTGCCCGTTTCACCTTCATGTGCTACTTCGTGCTGCATCATCACCAAAGTTTGTTGAAATTTTAGAGAAATTGTTATCCAAAATCATTTATATGTTATAATACTGTATTATAATATATTTTGTTAATATCAACATACTGTATTATAAATACTCATAAATATAGTATGATAAAAAATTATATGACAACATTCATGAATATAAATGATTATATTTGCAATTTTTGAAATAGAAATCGTATTTATAATTATAATTTGAATTTGAGTAGTGTGTGTGATGAATTTCTAAAATTTTATTTCCAAAAGGTTCCCATCGAATGGGCATGGTAACATAGCGAATGTGTAATCTAAAATGAACAAAGGAAGAAAAGAGAATTCTCGCCCACCTAAAATTGAAAATAGTGTATGTTTTAATCGATATTAGGTTAAAATAATATTTTACTTCATATAATCTCAATTTTATTTGATTTTGATCTCTTGATTTTCAAAAATTCAATTTTAGCATTCCAACTTTTAATTTTGTTCTATTGTAATTGTTAAATTTTTAAATTTTTTAAATTTTAGTTCTTGGACATTCAAATGTTAGTTTTTAGACTTTTAAAATAAATATCATTTTTCTCTATAATTTTTTAGAAATATGTTAACATATTTTCTTTACTTATATTAAAATTATTAGTATTATTAAACAAATTTCAATTAATATTAACTTCAAATTTATCGTAAGAATCAATTTTAAAATTTTTTTAATTTAAAAATTCAAAAATCAAAATGTCACATACTTTAAGTTTTGGGATTAAAACTGAACTATTAAATATCTATGAATCAAAATAAAACCAAGTTCAAAATTTAAAAATTAAAATGATATTTTAACGGTGATATTTGGATGATGCAAAATTACAATTGGGAATCAATCTCTAACCTCGAAATGATAACATATTTTATGATTGTTGACTTTACTTTGGCTCATGGAATATAAATTGTGATAAAGGAAATAGTGGCCGCGATCAAAGGTGTGGACTATGCATGAGGGGGAAAATAGTTTTTAAATCGTTGGCAAAATAAGCAAGTTGGGGCTTCTCAAATAAAAAAAAATAAAAAAAGATGAGCAAGTTGGGACATAACAATAAAAAAATAAAAAAATAAATAAATGCAAGTTGGGCACCAGCATGAATTGCAAAGACAATTTTGGGCCATAATGTAGGTAAGTGTGTCTATCTTACAACAAACTATCTCTAATTTTGCAATTTTTATACAAAATAATAATAATAATAAATAATTAATTAGGGAGTTTTTGATGAGCAGAAAAAAAAAATGCAGATGTCAAAATTTTAAGAAAAAAATTCAAATATACTAAAATCTAGTTACTCCCGTTAAATTGATAACTACAAAATTGATAAAATTTAATAAATAAAATTTATAAATTTCAATCAAGTTAAATTTTAAAATCAAGTTAAATATTTCATATTTGATTATGTAAGAAATATTTCTAAAAATTATTAGAATTAAAACAGAGATACTATAATACAACAATTTTTGTAATAAAAATGGGGATTTACATTAAAATAAAGCGCATAAGTAACAAACAGTAAATAATGTAAAACAAAAGAATGTAGGTGGCTTTTGTGAAATTATCAAAACGAATTTAATCAGTAAGACTCCAATCACTATTACTAATCGTAGTCAATCAATAACACTAATGGAAGTCACTTATTAAAGTTTATTGATTGAAGTCAATCACTGATACTAATTAAAAATTATGAATAATTTCGAACTCTAATAACTTATATACTTCAATATCCAAGTACAATTAACAAAATTCTCAATTTAATGTCTTCTCCCGAATAAACTTCTATACTATTGATAGATTTTTATCACTGGTTTTAGTCAATAAACTTTAATTGATGAGTGAATTTTTTCAAAAATAAAAAATTGATGAGTAGCTTCAAGCAGAGTCATTACTTTCATTAGCAAAATGGAACTACTTCGTTTCCAAAAATTTAGAAGAATGCACATTCATACTTAAAAGTGATTTGGAGAGTTTAATAAAATAATGCAAGAGAAGGATTAAGGGTAAAATATAAGTTTAATATTTATAGTTTGGAAAAAGTTAAAATTTGATCCTTACGGTTTCAACAACTAAAGTTTAGTTCTTATAGTTTGAAGAAATGTAGAATTTAGTCCCTATCAATTTGAAAAACTAGATTTAGTCTCTATGATTTGATAAATCCTAAAAATTAATCCAGGTCGTTTCGAATCGTTAGCAAATTAAATACTCAAAAATTAGTTATTCATGTGTCGATGATGAAAATATAAGTTAAGTGACTGATTTGACAAAAAAAATCATATGTATAAATAATGAACTTTTATGTAATTTAATATGCTAACGATTAGATACGATAAAGATTATATCTTAAGTTTTAAAAAATCACAGGGACTAAATTCTAATTTTTAAAACTATATGGATTAAATTCGAATTTTCTTCAAATCGTAAGTACTAAATTCTAACTTTCTTTAAACTATAGGAACTAAACTTTAGTTTTTGAAACCACGAGAACTAAACTCCAACTTTTTTTTCAAATCATGGGGACTAAACTTATATTTTACCCGAAAGATTAATCAAACTAACCCATTTGATTTCCTCTGGCTTGTAAGTTGCCCTCCATTTGAGTGAGTCCTCAAGCATTTTCTTTGACTTATGAAGATCCCAGTTCCGAGCTACCAAATATCTCCTTAAGCATCCATCATTACAGTACTTTAAACTACGACCAGATAGATTCCCAAGCGCAGCTCTTAGTTCATTGATCTGTTTGTTAAATGATAAGAACATTACAGATCATAGCAGTTTAAGTAAATTTTGAATATCCACTCATTATTGCACTTCAAAAGTATTAGGCAGTGCGAGCATCATCTCAAAACGGATCCTCAACATGTCACAATGGTGCTACTGACATTATATGAGACCGTGTGAGCATCCATCTGAAAATCAATTGGTGATGAGAGGAATAGTCCACTTATCTTATATATTGTTAGGAGGTCTTCTCACTTACCGATCCTCAACATACCCCTTCAAGATGGTACTACTGATTACATATTAAACCGTGCGAGCATCCATTACAAAACCAATCAGTGATGAGAGAAATAGTCCACTTATTTTATATTGTTTATTTGGAGGTCTCCTTACTTACTGATGTGGGATCCTCAACAAAAAGGCACTCAAGTTTGAATTCTCACTCTAGAATTCTAACGGGAATATCTATATTCTAAAAGAGAAAATAAGTTAAAAATTAGCAGTCTACCTTCGCATCCTGCTGTGAAGAATCATTGTTTTCTTCATTGTTGTGGGAGTCTTTTCTTTTAAAAAGAAACATGTTGAATATTCACACTGCTAATTCAACCTACAAAATCCAGAAGATTATCATAAATTACCCTTTAATTTACTTTCAATGGCCCGCTCAACTAAATCTTTTAGCACTTGCAAGAAGACATTAAATATCATGGGCCACAGCATTTAATTTCAAAATAATTATGAAAAACGAGGAAGAAAAGATTAAATCGCTCAAAGTAAGATTGGGGGATTGCTTATTTGTTGAGAACACAAACAAAGTATAGTCTCGTATTTGTTAAATAGATTATAAATATATGAATGACGACAACTATCTTCATTGGCATAAAGTGTTTTAGATGAAGTCAAAAGCGAACAATATTATATCAGTGTGGAGTTCTCTCAGGATTGGTGTTCACTAACAATTAGTATTAGAGCTGACTATTATGCCATTTCAATCAACACTATTCCTTACCAATGTTAAGAAGCAGGACAAATTTGGTTGAATGGTCTATTAAGCCAACCTCCCTCACAAAATTAAAGAAAGGGTTTCAAGATTAAAGATCATTGAATGCCAAATTGATTGGTTATAAACACTCTCAAGTCTATGGAGCAAATACAGAGTTAGTGTTCATTGAAATGACTAAATAGCCAGCTCCTATACCACTTCTTATGAATTTATGAGCTTTCAATATTTAAAAAAAGAAACCCAAAATTAAATATTTAATGCTATATTAAACACAGTTCAATTACAAGCATAACTCTAATATCATCATCTATAAACTAATAATTAAGAGATTATAGGTTTGAATTCTCCGATCCTCAAATAATGTGATTCCAATGGATAGAATTTGTGAGAAAACATAAAGAAGAATAGAAGAGAAATGAAAGCACAAAAACTACTTCTATATTCTCTTTAGATCGATAATTTTCTCCAAAATATAAAAAAGAGTTAGCACCCTATTTATGGTGCAAGGAAAGACAAGAGAAGAAAACATTTAAAAGGAAAGACACTTAGGGACCGTTTGACAACGTTCTCGTTTCCTGTTTCTTGTTTCTTGTTCCTGTTTTTATTTAGAACAAAAAACAAGAATGTGTTTGATAACTATTTCTATTTCTTGTTTCTAAAAAAAATAAGAAACAAAAACAAAACTTGTTTGATAATCATTTCTAGTTTCTAGTTTTTTTTTTTTTTTTTTTGTCTTAAAAATAACATTACATAAATTAAATACATGCATAAAAAAATCATGAAAAATAGGAAAT
>JBBMKA010000026.1:7563497-7575007 GCA_037833695.1 Sechiopsis laciniata | reverse complement strand
TGCATATATTTTATTTATAATTCAAATAAAGAGAAAAAAAATTATCAAACTATCTAAATACATACAAATATTTAAAATAGGTGAAAATTCCTCACGGGAAAAAATCACCACGGTGAAATCGATCCCCGCCTATTTCCCGCGGGGATTCCCCATCCCCATCCCCGCAAAAAAAAGTGGTGAATTTTTCGGGGACGGGGAATATATTTGGTAGCGGGGATGGGGATGGGGAGCCATTCCCCGGCCCCACCTCGCCCCGTGGACATCTCTACCGACCAAGCCACTAAAAAGAAACCTCTTCTTCCTCGCGGTAAATCTTTATTTTCTCTTCGGCGGTTGCATCGTTATTTGCACGACCCGATTATCGCTCACTCTGTAAGGACCCGTAATTTTAAACTGCGGTTACTACGACATGCTAATCAAAACAGTTGTGAATATGCATATTTCAAATTTCAAATTTCAAATAACTGCTCTAGTCAAATTTATTTCAAACAATTAAGCAAATGCTAAGACCTTTGGCCAAGGTGTTTATTAAACAACAAAAATAATTAACTAAATGAAATAAAAGAATGGGGCATTCATGCCCGACAGTCAACCAGCAATTTAAATAGAAATAACAGGAGTTTTATGCTAACATGCCAACAAAGAAAAATGAAACTGACAACTGTCCTATCAACTAATCAGTATGCAGCAAGTTTCACCCATGATCGCTTCAACATCTCCCAGCTAACCGTCTCGATGATGTCCCTAGTTACCTGGTGGAAAAACCACAGAAAGGGTAAGTATAAAAGAATACTAGGTAAGAACTCCTCAACAGGGGTACAATGCATAAGGTAGAGTCTAACGTGCAAGATCGCCTGAGTCGCACCCCTCCCCCTCTGCGCCCGGCGCCGTGCCCACGTCCCGATCCTTGCAGCCGTACCACTGCGTCGTCGATCCTGCTCAACTACAGGTATCACGTCAGCCACCGTCCAGCGTTGAATCGGCAGTTTAGTGTGGGATTTGTGGCCGGTCTCTTCTTGTTCAAGTTTTGGGTAAGTTTTTGCAACCTCGTTTTCATGGGTAATCGATTTCTGTTTTGGGTTTGGTTGATGATATGGAGTTTTGGCAGCTTGTAGCGTGGGTTCGTCCTTTGATTCGATTCTTCGTGCCTCGTCGATTTTAGATAGCCATGTTAAGTTGGTGTTGGGAAAGTCTTGTGGGTTGATTTTCTGATGGGTTTAAGTTCGTTTGTGTTGTTGGATTTCGATATGTTGAGATTGATTGTTTAGGTGCATTTTGATAGGTTGGTTGTTTTGTTTGGCTGCAGCTCAATGAGTTTTTGTTATTGGAAATTGTTCTGTACTTTGAAACAGGTAAACATCATCTCTACTCGGGTTGTGTGGACCCTGCACAGGGCGAAGTTTTGTGCCGTTGATACATTGTTTATGTATGTTATATTGTTTATAAATTTCTATGTTTGCTTGCATGATATGCTTCGGGATTATGGGGGTGCCACTTTTCTATGATAATTTTGTAAACCACGTTTCTTGTAAGCATGTAGGGATTATGGGGTCCTGGTGTGCTAATTTTTCTAATGCATGTTCTGTTGTTCCTTGTTCGGTATGTTCGTTGTGATGACATGTTTGATTTATAGCTAGTCACAATCATGTATGTTATATCGTGCTAGGATGCCAGTTGAGTTGTTAAGCATGTTTGGTGATCTGTTAGGACTGGGCTATTAAATTCTCCTGTTGTGGAATTGTTTAGATGTCATCATCTAGAGGCTGTAGAGAACACAACGTATCTTGTTCTCATTGGGTTGGTGCTGTTGAGGATTTATTCTCGCGCCTGATAGTCGGGGATGTGATGTAACATGTCACCCCAGCGATGCCTAATTTGTAGCCCTTTTAGGCGGGCCCTGATCATAGTGTACGCATGTTATGGGAAGGTCTTAGCTTAGGGCGATAGATGTGAACAGGCTGACTCGGTGCACTGGTGCGGGCCTTTAGAACCGTGACTCAGTGGACACCTTTCTTCGAGTATTTAGGCATGTCGACCTAGACCAGGTCAGTCTGTGTAGGCCTACACCTGACTGGTTTACTACACCGTGCGAAGTATGCGTACACGTGCCGAGTGTAAGGTAGATGGCTCACTTGGACCAGTGTCGTCAGTACTCCAGTAGCGAAAAGTTTAGTTTGAGCTAGATAATTGTGTAACGAACTTCATGACTAGTCATATTATCTAGCACAGGTGAGTGTCACAAGGGCCTCACAAGCAAATCATGTAACGGATCCCATGACCAAGTAAAATTTAAAGTGAAAGTGAAAACAGTTATGTATTGCTAGCATGTTAGACTCTACCTTGTGCATTGTACCATTGTTGGAGAGTTCTTACTGAGTATTCTTTTATACTCACCATTTCTGTGGTTTTTCCACCAGGTAACCGGGACATCATCGAGACGATTAGCTGGGAGGTGTTGAAGCGATCATGGGTAAAGCTTGCTGCGTACTGATTAGTTGATAGGACAGTTGTCAGTTCCATTTTTCTTTGTTGGCATGTTAGCATAAAACTCCTGTTATTTCTATTTAAATTATTGGTTAACTGTCAGGCATGAATGCCTTATCCTTTTATTTCATTTATTTAATTATTTTAGTTGTTTAAATAAGTACTTTGGCCAAGGGTCTTAGCATTTGCTTAATTATTTGAAATAAATTTGACAGGAGCAATTATTTGAAATTTGAAATATGCACATTCGCAACTGTTTTGATTAGCATGTCGTAGTAACCGCAGTTTAAAATTACGGATCCTTACACACTCGGCTGCTTCAAGGTTTATTCGTAGCAAATTGTTTCTGCAGCATTTTTCCTTCACATATCTAGTTATTTATCATGCCTTATGGTGTTTAGGTTTTACTAATCCAATTGTCCGATCGTGAACCTGAGTTCTCTGGAAAACGAAAAAAATAAACCAAGTCCAAAAAGTTCCCAATCGAGAGCCAATTTCACAACTAAAAGAGTAGACAAAAATTTGTATGGAAAAAACTCTAAAACTGGAGAAAAAAATCACAATAAATTCTCTCTCCCAACCTCAATTACGTAAAAACTCTCTTCAAAACTTATACTACTTACAATCTTTGCCTCACTCTCTTTAAAAAAATTTATCAAGAGCCAGTACATCAAGGTTAAAGTGGTTTTAATTGGAGATAATTTGAAACCAAAGTAACATGCTCCTTCATTTTCGACGTGGGACAATCTTTCCAAAAACACAACAATATCATTCAAAAAATTAAAAGGAATGAGAGGGAAATGCGCATAATTATCACAAGTGAACTTCTGTGTTAATTTTACCATGTTTTCCATTCATTGTTGTTTCTTGATTGAGATTTACTTTTTCAAAGTTTTCTGGTCGTGTTTGCATACTATTCACTCTTTAGTTGCTAATTAGAGTTAGCAAGTAAATGGAGATGAATATGAATACCATCATAAGTTGTTTAATGGTCAAGACAGTCACAAGAAATCAAAAGGTTATGAGTTCAATTCCCTTGAATTAATTCTCAAGGAATTGACAACTATATATTGTAGGACTTATTAGATAGTATGGATATCTACGTCAAAATCAAGATGAGAGGAGACCACCTATCTTATAAATTCTTGGACAATCAGATCAATATAAGACAATAATGGGATCCTTAACATAAGACAATAATGGGATCCTTAACATGATTTGACGGTTTGTACCAAGAGATTAGTTGAAGTGTGCATAAGTCGGATAATCGATAAAATAACACTTTGACAATCCATTTCTAGGTTGATTTTATTTTTTCTTGTTCTTGTGGGAAATCTTTTTAGTTTGAGTATTTGAAATGTTGAAGCCATGAACTAAAGACATTTGAAATGTTGATAACTAAGTCCCTCTTCTAAGCTTCAAGTTCAATTATTTCTTGAATTGGATCTTTTCAAGTATATTTTATGCTTAGTTTCTTTGCTGGAGACCTTGAATGTTGTAATCGTTAGGCCCAATTTAGTTATTTCCATATCTGTATGTAGCGTAGCCTACCTCTTCTCTTCATGTGATAATATTTTAGACAAAAGGGGAATTTTACCATCCAGTCATTAATTCAATTTTCAATTTTCACAAATACTTTTTTTTTTTTTTTTAATTATTAATATAGAGAGATTAGTCAACTTAACATTCGCCTAAGTAAATATTTTTGTCCACAATTACCTGCGAGGAAAGTCGTTGGAGGGTTTGACTGGTTGGTCCAAGTCCAAGACATTGCCTCTGGAATCCATAGACCAATACCTTTTCAATTCCATATCTCGTAATCTAAATTTTGTTCAACATAGATTATGTTTTTAGAGCATATTTTGTCAAACATTTGTATGGGTATTGATTGGAATGTTCAATTACATGGTTGAAACTACTTTCAAAAGTTCTTCTAATGTATTCGTAAAGGAGCAAATAACTTTTTTTTTCTTCTATACTTTGAATTTTGATCCATCCAATTTTAGTCCACACATTTTTAAAATAACTTAAAATTGATCGTAAGTTAGAGTTAATATTAATCAAAATTGGTTCAATAATAATAATAATGGTATAGAAACAGAAACATAATCTAAATATATTTCTAACCTTTATAGAGTAAAAAGACTAATTTTGTAAGAAAAAATAATAAAATTTTACAATGAAGACTATCTTAAATCTGGTTGTATAGTACATAAACTAAAATTAGACTTAAAAGTGATAGAATCAAAATAGCAGAGACCTATAGTAACTTTGTTTTTGAGTTAATGAAATTCTTAATTTCTTTATAAAAAATGCATAAAATGAATATTTCCCTTAGAAGAACGTTATTCTAAAAAGTCATTTGAAATATACTGTAAAATGTATCAGGCTACCTTCATTTTCCCCATGGAAGCCAATGCATGATGGATTTAAATGTATCCACTTTTGCGTACAAATTTGGAGCCTCCATTTTATTCAGTCAATACTTAAATTTATCTACACAGGAAGGAAACTTGTCAAGGTAAAGAGGAACCGTTTTGGTTAAAACTTTATAACATGATTCATACAAAAAACTGGTGGAAGCTTCGTCCTGAGAAAAATAAGGATTAGATGTTTTAAAACATGGAAAATGTTGTAACTCAGAAATCGAAACACAGGAAATCGTCGAGCCTCGACGTCAACAGCTTCTTCAATGGAGCTTCACAATAATTGAATCAATGAACCATGAAGCAACCAATGGCTCAATCTATGAAATGCTCTTAATATATATACAACAAAACCCCAATTATTATTAACTGAGCCACTTTTTGTCTGAATAAAGATCAGTTTGAAGAATTCTGCATAAAGTTTATTTAGACTTCTTTCCTTGCTTCCTTTTTATGACCTCATCAATGTACATTATGCCCTTACCTTTGTATACTTGAGGCGGCTTGCAACTTCGAACTGCAGCAGCAAATTGGTGTACCCTTTGTTTGTCAATCCCGGTGCAGCAGACCACGTTAGCAAAAGACACGAACGGCTGCAGGAACGGTTAACTCGACTTCATGGCTGTATCCGAGTTTAAGATACAAGAGTCGTCCTGCTGCTTCTGCTCTAGCTTTGTAACCAACTCCCACATTCTTGAGGAAGCGAAAAAACTTGGCCTCCATTATAGTTTAATCAACTGCAAGCACCTGTTGAACATGGAATTTGAAGAAAACTTAGACTATTGATATTAGAACGTTAAAACTGGCAGCAAAGTTTATTGTCAATAGGCTTGAACTGTATCCGGAAGTGAACTTTGAAAACACATCACCAAATTTATAATTTAGCGAGGTAAGAAGAATGGGCAGGGAAATACTAGCAATCATCTGAACTGTCATAAGATCATTGGCCTGCCATACTTGCAAGCAGCAAAGTTTTTTCTCAATAGACTCTACTCTAAATATCTCTCTATCAACCTGATTAGAGATTCAACGTCCCCAGGAGATGGCGCAGTTGATCGAAACCCAGACACTTCAAGGGTATGCTCCCCTTTTGTATACAAGATTTACTTGTGTCTGTGATATTAATTTCTAGACATTTATATTTATGTTTACATTTCTCCGGTGTATCATAGTGTCACAACCTAGGGACGGGTCAGTGGTGTCTTGAGTGTATGGGAACAAAGCTCCTACTCTTGTGTACGGTATCCAATACCTTACTTCTTCAATAATTAACAATAAAATGTCAAACACAATACAAAATGGAAATAACAGAGTTAACACCAGCAGATTTCATTAAAGAAAATAACAAGAAGTAATACAAGAATAGAAAAGGAACCAAATGACATTACTAGGAAAATTCGAGAGCTCTGGTATCTCTCCCAAGATGTTCTCAAGATTTTCTTTCCAAAATAAGACCTAATTACTACACCTCAATATCCCACTATATATGCTAGAACTCTTCTAGCTAATACCCAAAATACCCCTTAGATATCTACTTATCTCCATACAGCCCATAATAGGACTCTTACACCTTGGTCATAAAAAAAAAAAGAATTTCAACAGCCTGGAACCAACCAACCCACTAAATGAATGATATACAATCCCACCTCCTTGCTGTAAACCCATCAACACACCTACAAACTATCGATGTGATAACCTAAGTTGCATGGAATTCAATTAAAATTTTCTAAATCACATCAAATCTCCACCAAACTCGAAAGTTGATATAAATTACACAGTGACTCTAAAGTATGAATAGATGATGTAGTACACCTAAGATATCTATCATAACTCAACCATCACGAGCAATGTTTTAAAAGGATAAAGGTGGCCTCGAGGCTTTTCTTTTTGAAGAGGCGAGGCGGTATGAGGCGTAAGCCTCAATTTTAATTAAAAATATTATAAAAAATTTAAATTTGTCTAAACATGTATGGTAAAACATAATATTTGGGTAAATATACATAAAACATAACACCAATACTAATAGGATTGAATTTTTTTGGAATAAGAAACAATTTCATTGATAAATGAAACATAAGTGAAATCTCCAAGCACCTGTAATGAATATAACAAAGAACTCCAAAAGGAGAAGCTAGAGGAAAATAAGCCAACAAATGATCAAAACTAAATTGACGATTCTAAAACAATTGTCTTTCTAACAAAATAATTCATAAGAGAAAATTTATATTGCTATGGTTCAAACCCTTATATTATATAATTATGGAAAATATTAATATTATTTTTCAAGTTCTTCTACGAGGCATAGGGATTTTAAGCCTCTGTGTGTTATCGTCGAGGCGTAAGTCTCACCTATGTGAGGCGTAAGTCTCACCTATATGAGGCGTAAGCCTCTTATGATCCAACAAAGGCGTAAGACTCGGAGTTAAAAGTTAGACGCTCGCCTTGAGGCAAGTCCCAAGGCATAAGCCTCAATAATAGCCTTTTAAAATATCGATCACGAGTTGGCCTGGTGGTCAAAGAGATCATGAGTTGATCTAGTGGATAAAGAGTATCTTGGAGGTCCAATCGGCTATGGGTTCAATCCATAGTTACCTACCGCTTACCTAAAAAATAATTAATTTTACTGCAGGTTTCCTTAACATTGAAATGTTGTAGAGTCTAGTCGAAGTGTGCGTAAACTACCCAAACAGTCACGGGTATTAAAAAAAAACTATCGAGACTCATCCCAATAATCTCGATCCCTGTACAAATGAGAGACACTCATAGACTACACAATCTGGGGCTATCCAACCCACCAAATCACTCTCCCATGGTCCATAAGGCAAGCTGGTAATAAAACCCATTAACAAAACCCCACACAAACATTCAATATGGTATCCTAATTCCACCTCAAAACTCCCCAGTATAAGTAAACAGATCAATAATTTTGAACTCTATTAGGAGATTCAGTGATCTAAAGATTCAAGAACACAATAGAAACTCATTCAAACACAAAATCATGACAAAAATGGAAAACAGTGGTGGAAAAAAAAACACAGGAACAAGAGACTTAATTATGATAACTAAATCCATTGATATACACAAGTAGGGGAAAACAACGGAGAAGAATCATGAGTAAAAAAAACCACAAATGTAAAATATGCATTAAGCCCACAACGCCATTGAAAGAGAAAACTCAATCGGAATTAGGAAATCGTAAAAATGAAAAAGTACTAAAATCAGTACCAGAAACAGACCACATTCAGGCAAAGTAAAGAAGCCGATTCGATAAGAAAAAAGAAAAATGTATTCCGACCTGCCGGATTCGAACCAGCGACCTAAGGATATCCGAGATTGCTCACTACAGTCCTCCGCTCTACCAACTGAGCTAAGGTCGGTTTTTGTTAAGTGAAGTTGATTTATTCTATTTATTTAATTTTTTAGTTTAATAAAAAGTCTTTATTTTTCTTTTTTAGTACATTTATTTAAGAATGTCAGAACCGACCTTTAATTTTATTGTTTTCATTTAATAATAGATTAAAATTCAGAACCGTCTTTCCAAAAAAATAATAATTTAAAAATTCAAGAATTTGTCTTAACCTGGAGTGTACTCTTTTTTTTTTCTTTTTTTTTTGAAAATAGAACCTGCAGTGTATACGGATTTAAGGTGTGTTTGGGCTACCAAAAATAAGGAGGAGAATGGGAATGAAGATGATTTTTCGTGTTTGAGCCACCGAGAATCATTTCTCTCGTAATCACGTTTTCCAAATTTTTTTCTCTTTCTAACTATTTTTATTTTCTCTCCAACAACTTTTTATAAATCACATCACTATTTTTAACTCTCATAATGTTCATTATTTTATTTTTTTTCATAATCATTTCCTTCACCTCAAATACAAATTATCATTTTTCCCACAGTCATTTTCTTCATCACAAATACAAATAATTATTTCCTCTATAACTATTCTTCTTTTCATTCTTCCCATAATACTCATTGTTTCATAATCATTATATTTTCCTTCCTCCAAATCCACGATTACTGATGCCGACTTTATTTGGCCTCTGATGACACAATATTCAAATACTCTAGTAGGTATATCATTTTTGTCCCCCCAACTTAACATTTCTTTCATTTTGATTCTTAAAACTTTTAAAATTAATATAAACTTTAAATATTTATTTCATTTTAATCTTTATTTTCATAAATCCAATTTTCATTTTTGTACTTTCAAAAAACTTAATATTAATTTTTATAATAAATTTAAAATTAATATTAATCAAAATTGATTTATAATTTTAATATATTAAAAATAAAGTGCGAACATATTTTAAAATTATATAGAAAAATTTAGTACTTTTTTAAAGAAAAATAAAAAAAACGATAATTCTAAAGACAAATTTATTTATTTTTATATTATTATTATTATTATTATTATTTTAAGTTTAATGACCAACCTAATAAAATTGAACCAATTTCAAAGTTTATGAATTAAAATTAGAATTTTGAAAATTTATGAATCAATATATAAGAAATGTCAAAATTCATGATCAAAATTTAATATGTTATTTTGACAATCTAATCTTAATATTGAAATATTTAGATATTTAAATTGTATTTTTTTTCTTTATTAAATGAATTAAATTACAAAGTCAAAATCTGACTTGTTGGATTTGAAGTTTTGAACGACCAAAGGTTATTAAGAAGTATAGTCTTCCACTCTACCACCTAAGTTGGGGTCGATTTTTTTTTTTTTTTTTGAAAGGAAAGTTAGGGTCGATTAGGTTTAGATATCTATAATTATTAATTGTGTGTTCTAATAATTTTGAAAAGCACCTTTAATAGTACAAAAATTACTAAAAAAAATTAGACCTACTAAATTCGAACCATGGATCTAAAGATATTTGATAAATCTTCATATGTCTTCTACTCTACCAACTGAGGTAAGGTCAATTTGGATTAGTTAGCACTAATTATTGATTGTGTTCAAGTTGAATGCAACCCAACCAAGCTAAGGTTGGTTTGGATTAGTTAGCCCTAATTATTTTATGTTCTAATAATTTTATGAGCGCACCTTTCTTCTTTCTTCTTGACTTTTAAGTGTTTACTATTGCCAACTTTATTTTAATATTAAAATATTTAGATCCTTTAAATTGTAATTATTTTTTAAAATAAATGAAACAAAATTTAAATTGACCTGCTGGATTCAAACCAGCAAAGATATTTGTGTAAGTCCTGAGCCTTTACTATAGTCCTTCGCTCTACCAACTGAGCTAAGGTCAGCTTGGTTTCATTAGCACTAATTATTAATTTTATTCTAATAATTTTACTAACCTTTTTTTTCAATTTGACTTTGAAATGTGGAATAGTTTGTAACTTTATAATTTTTAAAAATATATGATAGAATCTTGATATATTTTATTAATGGTCTTAATCTACATAAAAAATTGTTTTAAATTTAAGCATGCCTACTATTATTTGATATATGTATGTATGTGTATTTAAAAAAAAAAAAAACAATAAGTCAATGATGGAGAATAAAAAGCAAACCTAGATTTAAAATGTGGAGCTATATTTTTTTTCTTTTGAAAAAGTTACTTTCATTCCAAAGGTATGAGACATGCCAAATTACAAAAATCCCTTTCAATTTAGAGCAACAGAGGATATAGAATAAGCTTTGAGGTGTTTTCATTGACAACATCAAAGAGACACCTTAAATATGGAGATATATATTTCTTTTTATCTACTATATCCATGTCTTAGATTTTATCTTATATTTATTCATCTATAAAAAGATTTATTCCCTCTTTCAAATGCACCACAATTCTCATGTTGTTTTGTTTTTTTGAGTGGCCGTATTAATAATTTAATCATACATAATTTAAGAATCAATTTGAAAATGTTTTGAATGTTCTCAACATGTGATTTTATTGATAAAGGTTTAAAGTTGCCATATCTTTAAAATATTAAGTTTGAAATTTCGATATGAATTTAATTGTTTAATCTTTTATAGTATATCGAGTTTTAGAATTGCACATTCCTCAACCACTAAAATTTTTTGGAATAATAAAACTATATTAGTATACTATTTAAATTTCATATAAATTCTAATTCAAAGAAAAAAAAAAAGAATCATATAAATTTAAAGCATAATTGCATACTTTGTTTTGTAGAAAAATTATGTGAAATTATTATGCCATGCACCATTTTCTTAATTACTACATCTCTTCATAAAACATTTTCATATTCCATTCGAACATTTCATTTTTTTTTCCTATTTATTTTCCACACAATTGTTGCCCATGTGTATGAATTTCTATTTTTTATCCATCATTACACCTTTCACCTACTTGTGAGTTCTTTTTATTTAACCCTTGTTCAAAAAAGTAACTATAACTTCCCATACTGTTCAAAATTTAACCCTTTTCTTCCTTCAATATTTAGTTAATCATAAAAAATAATAATAATCACAATGTTTCAACTTAAATTAAATCTCAAATTGATACCATCATAAATATTATATTTATTCAACAAAATTGCAAAATGAGGAATCGAATCATCCACATTTAGAATGATATTTAGTAAATACATTTTAAAGTTGAATAATGCTGCACCATTGAATT
>JBBMKA010000026.1:7545297-7563397 GCA_037833695.1 Sechiopsis laciniata | reverse complement strand
AGGAATCGAATCATCCACATTTAGAATGATATTTAGTAAATACATTTTAAAGTTGAATAATGCTGCACCATTGAATTGTGAAGTTTTTTAAACTACTGTAGTAAGTAATTTTTATAATACTATCACTCTTACAAATTGTGAGTACATAAAAAATATTGAGGGATCAAAATTACCTCGTGATTGTTAATACATCTAAAATTTTAGGAAAAATTATTTTTTCATCTTTAAATTTGAAATCTAATTTCAATTTGATATATATGTTTCAAAATTGAATCATTTTACACTTGACATTTTAATAATGTCACTTTTAGTCCTCGTGTATTTTTTAGTTTACATACTTATTTTCTCTTGAAAATTCAATTCTATGAAAATCAAAATAATTACTTCATCAATATATTAAAATTTTAAAATTAGTCTAATAATTATTTTAGTTAACATTACTTTTTATCTCAAAAATAAAAAATAAGCATTATTGAAATATTGACCAAATTAACATTAGAGTCCAAAATTAAGGACTAAAAAGTTATATCAAAATGATTGATGAAGTTGGTTTATTATTTAGTTGTAATCCAGTTCAATATTATGGTCACAATTTCAACCTGAAAAATCGATAGTTGGCTTTCATTTAATGCCTTATGTAGGATTTGTGGTTCATTCCTTCCAATTTGTAATACCAAAAAAAATAAAAAATAAAAACTATTTTTCCAAAATTTTGGCATCCACACTCTCCCGGTCTTCTGTTTCAAATCCTCAAATTTGAACTCCCTACCTCATTTCTTTCTTTATTTCTTCTTTTCCCTCTTTTTGAAAACAAAGTTCATTTGTCAATAATTGTACCAAATCTTTGGACATCATTTAACATAACACACCATTTTTCAAATTGATTAATTTTGTCAAATTATCAAATTCGATCCAATTAAAACTCAGAACTTTAAATTTTGTCTTTTTTTTTTAAGTCAACAAAAATTTAGATGGGAGGAATTCAAACTTTTTACAATTAAATTTTACAAATCATTGGAAACTTCAGGTCTCCGTCAATAAAGTTGTCTCTTGGAAACAAAAACTTATTTTATTTTTTAAAAAAAATACCAAACGTGAATATTAGGGGTGTCCATGATCTAAGTTGAATAGGCTTGAATGAATATTTTAGGCCAACCAAATTTCTTGGGATAGTCAATTCACTAACCCGTCCAATCCTATGCATTGGCACAACCCAACAAAACCTTAAATTTTCGGATTGAGTTGGTTTTTTGAATTTATGTTACTTTTATTTTTTCTCTCTAAAATTCAGCTCATAGACTCTAAATATATTTTAAAAAAATACATGATACTATATTTTTAAAAAAAATACATGATACTATATTTCAATCTATTACTTATCGTATTAGTGCATGTTCTTTTTTTAGAAGACTTACAAAGATACTAAAAATCTATCTTATTAATTTATCTTACATACATAAACATAATATATAAATAATATTTTTAGGTCGGATCGGAATAGATTTGAATCTATTACCATGTGTTGTTTACCATAGAAAAAACATCTATTCAGCCCTACATTCAAATCCCTCATTTCAACTATTTTCTCCAACTCTTTTAGCAAAGAAAGTTTTTACAGAGTAAGGATCCAACCTATGATTGTGTAGTTGAATTGAATTATCACCAATCAATCAAACCAACTTACCACCAACCTCGTTCGGTAATTGAACCATTACTCTATGTTGTTACTATTATTTTTTTTTTTCTTTTTAAAAATGCTTCTATCTACACAAATATTTTTCAACCCATCAAAGGACTACAGTATTAAGAATACACATGCCTAAAAACCCACTCATTATTCCTTGAAGGGAAAAAAAAAAGGACATCCCAGCAAAAATAATTAAAAAAATGACCGATCTAAAAGAACAAAATTCAAAAAAGCCAGAGGCAGAGGCAGTCAGTGCAAATCAGGACATACAACGATGGCATTGCCAAGCAAAAGAAACACAATCCACAGACCACAATCAAACAAATAGTACTTTTAATTTAACACAAATTAAACTACAAACAATTAAAACCCATTAATTAATCTTTAACATCTCAATATCTTTCTAAAATTGAATGAGATTTATCTGTAAAGAGAAGACCAAATGGTATTGTGATTCTTAACACATAAATTAATGTCATGTTTATACAGAACAGGGCTAATAAAATTATAATGATGTAATTAACAAATACCTGATTTCAACGCCAAGAAGAAACTGTAATAATTGGGACTTCATTCCAGGCCAGTGAGAGAAACCCAGGTGAGGATTCGATCAAAGAATACTCAGAACTGTAATCATATTTCCATAAAAGGATTTTAGCTTGACTTTTTGCATAATGGCTGAGATTTACCGGTTCATAATCGCAATTCTCCATTATGGTTTTCCATTGTTCTTTGTCTTCCATCCGTTCCGGTTTGACTCCCGTCGACGACTCAAGTCCGACCAAGCCGTTGATCTGCCGGCCGAGTACCAGTTTTTCGAGTTGCAGCCTCTCGTTTGAGTCGCGAGGTAGTTTTGGGTCGAGTGATTCGAACACGGCTGAGTAGTATCTGACTGCGTTCTTGAACCGGGTGAAGAACCCGACCCGGTTCAGACTGGCTTCGTATTCCCCGAGCGTTACGATTTTAGGGTTCAGCGATTTGGCGAGTTGGAGAACGTTGATGACGGCGCGTGGGGTTTCGTCGAGGAGGTTGTAGAGTTGAAGCATGAAATTGACGGCGAGGGTTTCGCCGGAGTCCATTCGGAAGGAGGATTCGTTCAGATCTCCGATTGGGGTTAGGATTGGGTCGAATTCGAAGTTTAATTCTAGAAGCTTAGCGAACTCGGCGAGTCGATTCCCCGTCGCGAACAGCGCCGATGCTGGGTTTTTCCCGAGCATCGGTGCCGGAATGCCGGAGATCCGGATTCCGGTGGGTTTTCCGGTGGAGCGGGTTGCGAGAGCTTGAAGAAGAGCCGCCCATTGAACTCCCTGAGAAATCCCAAAATCGATTATGTGAATCTTGGTTGCGTTCTCTGTCATTTCGAGTATGGCTTGATTTGCAGTCAAATGGGCGAATTTAGAGTACGGGCAAGCGTCGTTGAGAGCTTTGTAAGACAGAGTGAAATCATCTGAAGTCGATTCTATTAACCGATTCTTCGAGTGAAGTGATAATCTCCGGCGTAGAGCTTCAAGAAAGTAACAAGCTACTCTCTCCGTCGGATCTCCACGCTCCGATGACGATTCCGTAAGCTGAATCACCATTTGAGCCGCCCGATCTGGCTCCGATTCGGAAACTCTAGCACATTCAATCAACGTTGTAAGAAGCGGCGGCGTCGATTCAGTCTCTGCAGAAACGTTGGGGACTTGAGTGTTCTTAACCACCGCCGGTGGAGTCTCCGGCTGAAGACCCGTCCAAGAAACCACCGGCGGTTGAACGGCGGGTTGATTCTTCGGCGGTTCGGGGAAAATGAAACGGTTCAGATCAGAGTGAGAAGAACAGGGGACAAAGGGATCGGCACCGTAGAAAGCAAAATCGGAATTAGACTGCCACGCGTCGCAACCAGAAGGAAGATTAGAGCTATCCGTTGAATCTCCGCCAGCCATTAAACTATCCACCCACTCATCGGAGTCAAAATCCCCAGCAGCGCCGCCGTCGAAATCGGAAAATCTGAAAGCAGAGGAATGGTGGTCCAAGTTCGGGAACTGAAAACTCGTTTCTCCACCGTCGACCACTCTCTGCACCTGAAACGGGTCTGAAAATCCAGCTCCGGCGAGCCCAAACCCCAAATCTGTAGCACCGGCGAGACCATGGTTCGAGCCCTGCCATGGGTTCAGAGCAAAAGTACAAGGGCCGGTCAGCTGCGGCGGCGGCGGCGGTTGCTGTGGGTGGTTGTGCTGCTGCTCTTGTTGCTGCTTCTGCTTCATAACTTGCTGAGCAATCGCCATAAGATTGCCGTTATCAGCACACATATTCGCCATTCTCCGGCCAAAACACAAAAATCTACAGTCCCACCACTTTCCCAAACATGCAACCAAAAAACAAAAATCAGAAACTAAAAATCAAAGTCCCAACAAAATAAACCAGCCAGTTGAAGAATACATACAGAAAATAAACCCGCCGGATCTGGAAAAATCACGGCGGCGATGTCGTCGGTGAAGTCGTTGTTTTAAGCAGAGTGAGCAGACTGCTAGTGAGAAAGAGAGATTAAAAAAAAAGAAAAAAAAGAAGCAAGTGAAGAGGGGTGGTCCCCACAAGGGTAAGAGAAGGAGAAAAAAAAAAGAACATTTAATAGGAAATAGTCAGAAGAGGGGACGTGGCAAGTGGGGCCCGGTGGGGATCTGACGAGGCGGGTTGATGGGGTCCACGTGGAAGCGGAGGTGGAGTGGCTCCCGCTCAATACGGGGAAGCTGACAAGAGAAAGTGGGGACCAGAGACCAAGATGAGAGTGACACGTCAATTTGAAGAGAGGAGCCTCGAGTGCGCCGTCGGATGACGTATGTGGAGAGAAGATCGTGACCGTCCAAAGAGTGAAAAGGAGAGAGGAGCGGATTTATTGGGGATTGAATCGAGTCCAAAAAATAAAAACATTTTTCTCTTTTCTATTCTAAAAAAATAAATAAATAAAGAATTGCGTCAAGTTTAAAAAATATGAAAATGTTATGGGAGTCACAGAAACTCACCGTTTCACGTGAACACTTTGTCTTACATTACCCTTTTGCACTAAGCCTCCATTTTCTAAACATTTTTTTATGAATATTTAGTGTGTTTTAGTTTGAGTTTGAGTTTGAGTATTGTATATATTAGAGAAATTCAACTCGTTTTAGGTTTGATCTTTAAATAAGTTTATAAATTATTTAACAATTTATTTTAACTACTCTAATGTATGGGTGTATTAAAATTTGCTATGCTTTTTATATTCCAGCTCATAATTGATTGGTCATATACACCTTAATTGAATTATATTGTTTTTGTTAACTAAAATATTGCATGCAGCTGTCTTTATTTTCACACTTTTTAGGTTATGGGTTAAGATGATTAGGGGTAAAGGGTAGGATAAAAAAGACGATGGAAGGGTGAAAAAATGAGAAGAAAAAAGGGGGGGTAAAGTAAATGCTTTATTAAATATGAGAACATGTTCTTTTTTAACCGTTGATGACCTGACTTTCACAAGCCACTTTGTCTTTGATGTTTAAATGAAATCTTTGGAAAGACAAAATAAAAGACACACAACGGACACTTATTCTTCAACAACTTCGCAACTCAATCTACCACTCGGTAAAAGTATTTTTTTACCGTTTATCCATGGTTTGACAAATCATCTTCAACTTTTATATTTTACTATTTCTATATGAGCATTTTAGAAAGTTTTTTTTTTTTTTTTTTTTTAATTTTTGGAATAATACTCTTTTATTCATATATCCTTCCTATATAATTAATACTAATTATTATGTTTATTTTTCCTTATTAAGAATTTTATTGTGATATAATACTAATATTTATACTATGAGTATTATAATACAATAATATCTTTATCAATACATATTAATTTCATCTTCTATATTCATGCAGACATAAATTTATAAAAATGTAGTAGTGTTTTCTACTAAATAAGTAATATTGTTATTAAGTATTAAAATAAATATATTTATATCTATGAGTGTTAGTCAAAGTTTGTTTGCTAAAACCCATTTCTGTTGTAATTTTCCTATTTATTAGTTTGATTGCAGATTAGAGTTTGTATATTTATATTAGGAGATGAGATTAACACATTATTATTTTCCCAATTATTAAATTATTATGATATCAGAGCTCATGTGGATTATTGGTCCCCAAATTCCAATCCAACCCAAGCAGGTAAAAACCTATGCGAGTAGTTTGGACCTACCCAAGCGGGCATAAGCTTAGCGGATCCGAAGCTAGCAAAAGCAAGTCATTATCTTGAGGGGCATGTTGAAGACACTCACCTTGTGGCAATTGTCCGACATTAGAAAGGTGGAAATTCTTCAACATGTTTATAAGAGATATGGGCTACTCTCCTCATTGCCAATTGGTTTTGAGGTGAAACTCCATATTATCTCAATGAATGGAGTAACTCATATATCTTATAAACATGTTGATGAATCCTCACATTTCTAATGCACGACAATTGCCTATGATATATTGAACAATAAATAAACTTGTCGAAAAAGATGGAAATTTTTTAGAACAAAAAACCCACAAATAAACTTTGCTGAGGGCAAACAAGAAACCTAGGAAATGAAGGTATGGAATTGGTAGAAGTTTTTTTCGGAAAGATTAAGAACGAATGAAAAATTCTTGTTTAAACTAATCGAAACATGCTGAAAACTCTCCAGAAACCGGCAATGAACAAAGGAACTCGCTCGAAGCTACAAGTTTTCAAATTAATAGACAATAATATCGTCTTGACAGAAATACAATCTCGTATTGGTAAAAAAAACATTTTAATTTTTCATAAATAACCTGTAAATAAATTCCTTGCTGGCGATGATTGAAGGTTTACAATAATTGATAGATGTTAAATTGGAAGGAGAATGAATTAGAGAAGGAAGAAAACGTATTTTATCAATTTTATTTTTGTAAATCAATTGATTAATTATTTAAGATTTCTTAATTAAAGAAAAATCTCTAGGAATAAAATAATATTTTAAAAAATGAATTAATTAATAATAAATAAATAAAATCAAATTGCAATTAGTTTTTTTGGTCTATATTTGTAATTAATTTCTTAAAATAGTTTGTTCAATACAATTCCAATGAAACATATTTTGTTTAGACCTTTTTCATTTTTCCGAGTTTTTTTTTTTTTTTTTTTTTGAGAAAATTATTTTTCCGAGATTTAGTATTAAAGAATGATAATGATTTTTTTTAATGAAAAAAAAAATGATAATGAAACTGAAAATTTTATAAATAACAAACAAAAATATTGTGTGGCATAAAATAAAAATTTATGAAGATTATAAGTTTGAATTGTATCCCTATTATCAAATAAATGAGAATTAAATACTGATTTTCAAAACTTGTGACCATAGTCTTGAATTGAGTTACAACTAAACAATAAAATCATTACATACTGATTCATTCAAGAAGATTATACGTTTGAATTACACCATGTTTTAGTTTTTTTTTTTAAATGATAGGTGGGTCGTGCAAGTCTCTTTCACTAGACATATCTTTATAGCCATGTAAATTTGACCATCTAGCTAACTTATCAATTAGCATATTAATTAGTCTATTTTCTATCTCATTAATAAATTAGCTACGTTAATCTAGCCCATTTTCTAGCTAGGTAGTAATTAGCTCACTCTCAACCAAACAACCAATGAATTTTTAAAAAAATTGATAACTATTTAAGAACCAGTTAAACTCAACCAATCAATCATGCTACCTAAAAAACTCATTAGAGAATGAAATTTAGTGTGATCATGTGAGGTGTGACTGGTCTCTAAAGAGCGACTCTATCGATAAAAGTATGTAATCTCTAAATTATGTTCAATTTTGAAATCTACAAGTAATTTTAAATCTAAAATCTCTGGTTATCTATCATGTCTTATATTTAAAACCATCATGGAGTGGCTCCAATGGTCAACGAGGGTCTTGAGATGCTTAAGGTGATGAGTTCAATCCATGGTGATCACTGATGTGCAAAGAGTGATGATGGGTTTTCGCTACGCATTCGTGCCATCGAAGTATTCAATACGTACAATAGACTTCCTTTTTGCTACTTAACTATTTGTGCAAGTGTACACAGTTTTGTTATAGCAAGTTTTAATAAGTTAAGATAGTCTCCTCAGAAATTTAAAACCTATTCGCTTACGCTACAATGTGAGAATCAAATGAGGGAAAGAGATGTAATTTTTTTTTAAAAGTTGATTAAGCGAATTACAACTAAATAAGAATAACAATTGGTTAAGCATCAGAAGATAGTTAAAAGTTAAATAATTCGCCACTGCGAATAAAAAAGTGGGAAAGAGTAAGTTATAATTAACTCGACTTTGAATTCTCTCGAACTTCTCAGATTTCGTTAATCATTGAGTCAAAACACTAGTAATTCCTTATCTCTAAGTGAATTTGAATTGTAAGTGATAACTTAACAAAAACTAGTGTATACATGCAACTTCGCCTATTATCCTTCTCTCGAAGCGAAATAAGATCGTACAGGAGTTTCTCAACAAATAGTATGCAAAGAACTCACATGTATTCGTACTTAGCTTTTCCTACTTCTTATGCACAAGCGAACTAACTGAACCTTAACTACTTCCCACAAGAAATCTAGCTACTCATGCTAATAAATAAAACTAGCGAAATTGAATAATAAATTGCCACTGAAAATTGAATAAATCAGAAATCAAGTACAAGCTATGAACTACTGAATTAAACAAAGAAAGCTACAAAATAACAAATAAACTAAGTAAAGGAATATTGAATGTTGCAACAGTGTGGATGCTTGAGCTCCGAAAAATCTCTAGTGTAGCTAAGCGCAAAGATACTAGGACAATAATATAACAAGAACTACTAATCTCTTATGATCTCTCAATCTCCAACCCCTGATTCAATCGACGCTGGTTTGCTTTTAAAGGCCCCCGTTACTGCGTCCGCAATCTTCGCAATTGCCCCATGATCTATCCTTGTTCCCTTTTTTTTCCTCGACGACGTGTATACGTGGTTACGATCGATGTTAACATTTCAGGCCTACAATTTTTGAAACAAAGATCAAAGGCCCAAGAACCTTCAACCAGACTTCGCATGGCCCAACGCTTCTGTGCGTTACATGTTTGTGTGCGTGTCTCGATCTCAGGCTTCAGCTATGACAACTCGCTTAGAGATTTCGAACAAAACCCTTTTTTACTCCACTATTCATCCATTTGATTCTTCTTCTCCGAGTGAGCTGCGAAGCTATGACGAAATTTCATGAGAAATCCTTCAATCAGTTGCATTTGATTGAAGGATTCAGCTTGTGTATCAGAGAATCGATACACACTCAAGGTATGATCCAACTCCATGCACACCTCTCATAAGTATCCACTCACTTTTCTATTTTTTTATTACAAACTTAGAAAGAAAACCATACATTCTTTTCTATTTTACAAGCTCTATATAGATGTGAGTGAAGAAGGCAGCTAGGTGGTTAGAGCCTTAGGTAAAACTGATTTCAGTTGAGGCATTGTGCTGACTGATTGTGTGAGGTCTTTGCTGATATACAAAGGGCCTTGTTATGCCAAGGTGGATTGTGCATTGGCATTCACTATGTGTAACAATCGGCCTTTCGATTTTTCTTCGGATTCTGCCACTCATCCAAGGTGCTTTCCATCCATCTTTTAATTCGTGTTCGCCTCTTTCCCTTTGCTGTAGCAAAATTTATCTTAAAAAACAGCAAACGTTAAAAGGTTCATGACTTCACTAAATCTAACTAAAAAAACCTCATCTTACTCAGAAAACTGTTAGATTACTTACTTCGCCTATATGTTCATTTATAGCAAACTACATTGTTATTTTGGGTCTAAAACCTAGCGAAATACTTTCTGAACACTTACATACTTAGTCAATTAACTCATAATTCTTGAGAGTTATCAGTCACCTACCTAAGAAGTAATTTTCTATGGGGTTCCTTGACATGCAAATGTTGTTGTAGGGTCAAGCAGTATGTCTTGTGATATTAGTCGAGGTGTGCACAAGCTGGCAGGGACAGTCACGGGTATAAAAAAAAATGTCTATAAGATAATGAAAATAATGAAAGTGAAAAATAGTTATGAGAACGAACAAAAAGATAGTTGAATCTCACATTGATAAGGCGATGATATCTCTTAGTCTTTAAAAAGTAAGTGGACTACTCTTCTCATTATCAATTAGAAAAATGTGATTATGGAGAGAATGATTATTAGTGTCTCAAACACCAAAAATCATCATCTTTTTTATTCTTCCCATTTTATCTCATTACCACAAACACCCCCAAATATTAATGAATAAAAAAAAAAAAAAAACACCCCCACAACGAACTCAACCAAACTATCACAACAACAAAAAGCTTTTAAAAACTTAAAAAGAAACATAAGTCAATCTTGGTTTCATTTCTTCATAAGAAATATTAACCATCCAAATTAAGACGAACACAAACTCTACAAGTAATTCGTTTTGTACACAACGAGTGGTGTCATTGTCAAGACAAATCATCAACTTCCTTAGGTTGTTTTTAAGTCAACTCTCCACGTCTTCATCAACGGTCCATGTTTTGCTCCAACGTGGCATTGCCTTTTAAATCACACCCTCCATTTAATTACCTCTTTTTCCTTACCATTTATTTTAATTTTCCTTTCCCTTTATTACCATTTTTCTTAGATTTCAATTTCAAGTTTGTATTCCCTTTTGGTGGGTTTTGTACTTATTTTAATAAAGCTGCAGAGTTTATTGAGCATTAAAGATTGTCAGTCTCACTAATTAGGTAATTAGAATAGATAGTTCACTGACACGACATGTTATGATTTAATTAAAGGTATTGTGTATATATAAATATAAAGTATTTTATATGAGTTGAAAATTTGTTAATCTGAGTAAGAAGTGCATGGGTTTGGAAATTTCATTAAATTATATGAACGGAAATATCAATCAAATCCCACCGTTAAATGTGTTTAGTAGATGATTAGACTAAACACCAATATATAATCAAAGCAATCAATTTGGACAAGGAGCCCGTAGGCCCCACTCTTTCACTTCTTCACACCCATCATCCTCTCATATTTTCCACAACCTCAAACTCAATATTTAATTAAAAATTTATAAAATTAGTTAAATTTATAAAATAATTATAAATATGATTATTTTTTAAAAAAATTATCAATCATAGTCATAGATATTAATAATAATACATAAGATTATATTAACATACAATAGTGTATTAATAATATAAAATAATGTCTTAATAATACATTATACAATATTGTATTAATGAATATTAATAATATAGTATTGAACTGTATTTATAACTATGGATGTAAATATTTTCAAATTTGACTACATTTGTAATTATTTTGTTAGAATAGGTTATCAATTACAATTTTCCTATTTTATTTTAGGCTTGATTATTCTTTAATTTTAAATTTTAATTCATATACATTTAAAAAGGAGAAAATTTTAACTAACACAGCATGCAACTTATCATGTGGAAAAATTTTAGCCACTTATTTTGTTTTTAATTTTAAAAAATAATTGCTTAAAAAAAAGAAAAAAAAAAGTGGTTAAAAATTTGCCACATAGGTGCATGCCATGTAAATATTTCTCTTTAAAACATATCATAAAATTCATACTTATGATAAAGTTATGCTACAAATGTATTCTATCTCAATGTAAGCTTATACAATATATTGACATTTGTTGCTTGTGTTTGAATCATCTTATTTCTATTAATATTACCTTCAAAATCATTATAAAGATCAATTTTAAGTTTATTAACGACTAATAAATTAAGTAGTACTAAAATCATAAATATTAGGAGTGTAAAATAAACGACAACCCAAACAATTCGGACTATCCAATTCAAACGATAAAAGTTAGATTAAGATTTTATGATTTTGGTTGAGTTGGGTGAGTTATTGGGTTGATCAATTTTTGCTTTGTTCAACCTTACCCAACCCAAATTAAAAATAGTATAATATATAATATGTATGTAAAATTAATGAAAAAGATAAGTTATTTCTATATTAGCTAGGAACATACACTAATCAGATAAATAACCTGTGGTTAAGTATAGTATCATGTATTGTTTTTTATTTTTGTTTTTATTTTTATATATTCATGAGTATGAGTTAAATCTTAGAGAGAAATTGTATTTTGACTAAAAAAAACTTTGAGAGAAAATAAATTAGATTAGTACAATCCAAGAGCCAAACCTAACCCAACCCAAAATATATGAATTGGGTTCGGTGAGGTTACCCTAATACATACGATTGGACTAGTTGGGGGATTAACTTGAAAATTTGGATTGATTAAAAAAAATCACATAATCAACTCAACTTGGGCCATGTATACCCCTAATCAATACAATATTCTTTTAACCAAGAAATTATGAGTTCAAATCTTCCATTTTTTAATAATAATTAAATTAAAAAAACAATTTACAAATTATAATCAGAGATTTAAAACTTTAGATTGAAACTAAACAAATCTCACACTCGAAGGAAAGGAGATGGGAGTGGAAGAGAAAGAGGAAGTTGAGTAATTTGGAAGGATGAACTGGGAATTGGTGTTTTGGGAGGAAATGTTAGAAATTTATTTTGGAGATTTGTATTTTGAAAATGAAATGTTAGAAAAATTTTATGGAGATTGGTGCTAAAGAGAGGAGATTTTTATTTTATATTAATCTTTTTTTTATTGTAATGAACTTTGATTGGATTAAATATATTTGATTTGATGTGAGAAGTTGAGATGTTATGATATACAAAAAAAAAAAAAACAAACAAACAAACACGGGTCAAATATTTTCCTCCCTTCTCCTCTTCTAACTCCTAAATTCAATCACCTCCGTATTTTATTTTAAAAAAGATAAAAATTAGCCTCAAGATCAATTATATATGATTTGATTTGAGAGATGGTAGGTACATAATTTTGGTGGGTTCTTATGTTTGAATCAAGTTTGAAGTTAAGGTTTTTCTCACATTTTTAATGTGGGAACTTCTACTTGTTTATTATTATTATTATTATCAGTATTATTTACATTTAACTAGAAGATGAAAAAATTCAAATTAATAACTTTTTTAGTTACTCAATTATAAAGATATTATTGGAACTCTACTTCCTTTCAATTTTTTATTTAAAAATTAAGTCATTTGAAAGATTGATTTTTTTTAATTTAATAACATTTAGAAAAAGAAATTCAAATCCTTACTCCTATGATTATTAAGTTATATAAGATGTCACTAAAACTATTATCGATAATAACATAAAATTCTACAAACGATATATATTTAAGACCTAGAATTGTAAAGGCATGTTTGGTGTATCAACTAGGGGAAGAAGGGAAGGATCCCTTTCTTGTATTTGACTAACTGGATAGATCTAGCCGTTTAATTTATACCTCCCACGTTTGTCCTCTCATAAATCAACAATTAAAATTGTATGTTTCACAAACTTATCCATGTATTATATATTACTTATATACGTCTTTTTCTTTTAAAATGTAATATTTAACATTTATCTATTTTTAGATGTATTATGTTCTTTCAACAGGACTTTGCAGATTTGGCCAAAATTAGCAAAAATATTAAGCATCTAGCCAAGTTTCATATAAATGACATTGATATTCAACCATTTAAAATATTAAATAGTTGATTACCTCCATACTCCTGGATTCATTAAACACATTTATATTAAATTAATTTAGAGAGACAAAATCTTCATGAAAGTCATCCGATTAAATTAAATTGGAGGAGAAAATCACATTGATTGATGTGATTTACTCCCCCAATTACCATCAACAATCAAAATCTTTAAATCTCCTAAAACCCAAAAATGTAACGACTGACATACAAAAAATAATGACTGGTTTTTTGATAGGAGGTGAAACGTTCCATTTTTTACTGATGCATGTAGTATTTCTTATGTATTTCACTAGTATGTTAAATGTTCTGATATTCAACCATATTACAACTATATTAATAATGTGGAATATGTATTATTATTATACTTATATAATACATTTGTAATATTGTACTCGATCAATGTAGACATTTCTTAGTTTTATTCCACTTATACACTAGTATTATATAATATCAATTTGATATGCTAGTATTTTATAGTACCTTTGATTTGTACAATCAGTATTATATGTAATACGTAACCAATACGTTTGTAAAATTATGTAATTATTTTAAAATTTGAAATTCTTTTGAATGTTATCGCTTGGTATTAATTTAGTGTGTCTGAATGAATGTAATATAATACTCTTATAATACATTTATTTAAGGAAAAATAAATTCTCTTCCACTATATTTCTTGATGAAAACTTAATATAAGTTGTCGTTTCAATGTGTAATATATAATATCACATTAATATGTGGGTAGGGTATAATACCGCGATGTGAACCAATTTTCGTTTAACTGCTGCAAAATTGAGGAAAACATATGGAAGGGCATGAAACATTAAGCTGGACAGCTTTTTAAAGAAGGAACGATTGTGAATGGTTGTGTTCTTCGCTCAACAGGTGCAAAATCGAAGAGAGAACACAATACATTTTTATAAGAATATATATCATTGATGAAAATTGAAGCCTAGGCAAAAGAAAATGTGAGATAAAAAAAAAGAATTTTACACATGGCAGTTTTAATTTTAAGAGATTGTGGGCATTAATTAAGAAATATAATTTTAAATGAAAATATTTAAATAGAAAACTACAAAAATGGAATCTCTAAAACATGGAATTCGTAGAGGGTATGTTGGGAATAATTTTAAATTAATTTTTTAATTAGAAAATGCAAATGTAGATTTACAAATATTTTGAAATCTCGATGGTTTTGTAATAAGTTTCTAGATTTAAATATCCATCGCAATTACTCTAATATTTGTAATTATTTATGCATTTAATTTTTCTTTTTACGCAATATATGCATTTGAAATTTGTTCTATATATATATAAATTTTTTTTAAATCAAATATTACCAAATATTTATTTTATTATTTATTAAACTTTTCTAAAATTCATACATTTTCTAAAAGAAATATAACACAGTAATATATGAATTCTAGACATAATGTCTGAAAAAAATTAAATTGGTTAATCATTTGTTTTCTTAGAATAATTATTTATTTTATTTTTTTATTGTGAAAATTATGTTGATCTAATTATTTTGATTTATTATTTTCATTGTTTTTGTAGTAATCATCGAATTTAATTATTCGAATTGCCTTGTTTCAATAATGGGTGATGTTGATAATGTACTATCTTTTAGATTTCATTTATATAACATAATTTTTTCAAATGTGATTTTATGAATATCGTATTAAAAACTTATTTACTTGTTCATAACACACCTACCTTTTATCTATGTGACACATTTGTGCCAGAAGCAAAACTTACAAGGTAAGTACGGTGTCTATATATATATATATATATATATTTTTTTTTTTTTTTTTTTTTTTTTTTTTTAATATGGTGTATATAGGGATGTCCACGGGTTGGGGGAATGACTTCCCCGTCCCCATCCCGCCACCAAAATTATTCCTCGTCCCCGCGAAATTCACCATTTTTTTTACGGGGATTTCCCGCCGGGAAATTTGCGGGGATCGAGTTTTCCACGGGAAATTTCTTCTGTTCAATTTTTTTATTTATATTTTTGTATTATAATTTTAAATAATCAAATTTTCTTATAAAATATTTATAAATTTCAATTATATTCTTACATATCAAGAAAAAAATGTTCATTTGAATATATAATTTTACTAAAAAATATTTATTTTATCTAAAAAGTAAAGTAATTAAATGAGATAAAAAAAATTTAATAAAATTTTTTTTAACAAAAATGTAAACGGGTGGGGATCGGGAAAACGGGGATGGGAAATTCATTCCCCGTCTCTGGTCCCGCGAGGAAAATGGACATCTCTATGGAGTATATACTTGCCACCACATAAGTCACATATTTTTTATTAATACAAAGAAAAATGCTATTTGTTTTAAAAGAAATACAAAGATAATTTTATAAATTAAAAATTAAAAAGATGTGGCTCATAAGTTGGTAAGTTTACACGCTATACTTACCAACAAGTTGGTAAGTTTTATTTTTGTGCGACATAATTTTTTTTCCTTTTTTTTTTTAATATTATTTTGTTTATAAAAAAAAAAGAAAAATTATATTGTACCACCTACACATGAAGAAGTAGACTAAGTTTTACTCTTTATTATTATTTCCCTTTTCTTTTATTTTCCAACTAACACAAATTTATTATTATCTTTCTTTTTCTCGAAACACGAATTTATTTTCATTTTCCTTACTTTTACTCTCGGCCATAGCCTAACATGCCAACAAATCTGAAAACCAAAAACTTAAAAAATAAGTACACATAGCTTATGGAGTTATATAGATGGAGTTTTGATGAGAAGTTATTTTGAGTAATTAAAAATTGAGAATTATAGCCCAAAATTCGTTGGGATGTGATTTTTTTGTAGAGAAGTTAGAGTGAAAAGTTTGTTTGGATGTAGATTTTAAAATGAGTAATTATTTTGAATAATTAAAAACGAATTATTGAAAATGAATAGTTAAAAATGAGTTATTTTGATTGATTAAAAATGAATGGTTTGAAAATGAAGACTTATATTGAATAATTATAAATAAATTATTAGAAATAAATTGTTAGAAATGAAGAATTATTTTTAATAATAAAAATGATAAATTATTTTAAATAATTATAAAAATACATTTAAATTAATTTCTTAAAGAGAAGCTAATAAATTTTGATTAAATACGACAAATAAACACCCCCAAGATTGAAGTCGAGGCGTCGGTGAGAAACGCTGCTACTTTTCTTGACAAAATCAAAATGACAAATCATTACTTACTTGGACTCTATTTTATTTTTTTATAATATAATATAACACCAAAACATATCATTATAAAATTATCATCATATCTCTTTACAACTATGCCTACTTAAATACCATATAATAAACAGGTTTTGATACGCTTTTGAAAAAGAAACATATATCTTTTATTTTTTATCAGATTAATAATATGTCCACTCTCAAATTCAACCTCTAACTTCGTTTAATAATATCACGATATTATTTGAGTAACGGGGGCAGATGTAGGGGATATAGCGGGGTCATGGTCTTCCAAATTATTTTGAAATTAATTAATTTATGTATGTAAAAATGAACTTTATATATATATTTTTAATATTATTTCTTACATTCAAATTAAGTAGTGATCTTCCCCAAAATTTGAAATTTGTTTTTAGTTTCCATATAAAATTAGATTGTTTTCTTTTTTTAAAAGAGCATACATGAAAGATGAAGGAAAATTTTATTAATATTATTATTTTTTCATCATTTTAATTTTTTTTAAAGAAAGTTTAAACTGTTAAAATTGGATATTTAAAAATTTATGAATTAAAATTAAACAAATAAAGATTAAAATTAAATATCTAAAGTTAAAATAATAGAATGATATAACAATAAAATCTAAAAATTAAAATGATATTTTAATTAATTTTTTTTAAAAAAAGGTGGAAATGGCCGAATTGGGAGACGACAAGTATGTTACGCAGTGTGCGGATTGCGTGTCCAAGGATAGCGATGTTTGTGGTTCTGTCCAGCTGAAAAGGACAGGACTGTAATTAGCTTATATATATTTATTATTTTTTTTTCATTTTGTCAATTTTGGTTATTTTTTCCTTTATTTTTAGATCGATTTGTCGTACGTATTTGGAATTGGATGGTGTGGAAAGCTGTATAAGTTCCAACGCATACCACTTGTTTTGCAATAACATATTTAATACTATTTTATATTTACGGAAAATCAAAAGCCTTTACCCCTATTGCTAGACACTACTTAACTAAGGATGGGTAAGTATTTTGGAAATATTTATCCACTCTTACAACCACACATTTTTATTTTTTTATATTTCTCTCTCAACTTTAACATTTTTCTCTCCATCAATCAAAGCCAATTTTACGTAAAAATATGTGGCTCTAAGGTAGATGTAGCTCTAAGTAAAATACTTACCCACCCTTACCTAAGTATTGCTCTCTTGGTAATACCCAACTTTAGTTCTTTTAAAAAATTAAAAAAAAAAACCAACTTTTGTTACTAAAATAACAAAATTATAGGTATTAAATTAATTTTAAATTCAATATATTGATAAAAATATTTATTTTATTATTGATGCAAAAGTAAACTTATGTCAAAAATTATAATTGAATATTTTTTTTAAAGTGTTTAATTTTAAAATATAGGAATCAAGATTTAGAGACTAAAATAGTAATTTTTCAAAATACATTATTTTAAAATTCAAAAAGCAAATAATACTACTAGGAATATTGTTAATTAGTTTTATTTGATTTATCAATTTGTTGTAAGAATAAGCCGTTAAAT
>JBBMKA010000026.1:7517300-7545197 GCA_037833695.1 Sechiopsis laciniata | reverse complement strand
AGCTTGAATTAGGGACCTTAGATCACCATTCAACATGCCAAAGTTGAAATAGCAAAGGAAAGCCTTAGTTTTCTTTAGGGTGGTGGAACTACCTTCCTAAATATTATTTATTTATTTATTTATTTTTAGTAGTTTCTAATTAGTAGGAAACTAGTTATTGGTTGTTGTTGTTATTTTTAAACTTGAAAATCCCTATTTAAGGACCTTGTATTCTTGAGAAATGATGACTCAAGTTTTATGCAAATACATTCCAACTTTGTTTATCTCTTGCTTTTAGAGAAAACTAAGGTTTTCCTTTGCTATTTCAACTTTGGCATGTTGAATGGTGATCTAAGGTCTCTAATTCAAGCTAGGTGGTGAATTCTTTATCTTAGATTGAATTTGGTTTGCCCTAGGAATCCATTTGCTTGGTGTAATCTGTATCGCAAGTTTTCCTAGTTCTATCTTTATTTCATTCTAATTCGATCCTGATTATGTGATTGCTTATTTAGGCAATTATACAACAATACATGTGTACTTTGCATAAGGGATAATAGACCATACTTCTTTGTTATATTGTAGTTTTCAAACCCCTTTTAGACATTTTAAGAATTATAAGTTTATTGATATTGAATTTTTTTTGTTCAAAGTGTAATGTACAAAAAAAAAAAAAGGGTTTCTCACATTTTATTATCTTTTTTTGTCAATTCTTTAAAAATCATGTATCTCAATATGAAAGTGATTTACTTTCGGTGGTTCATTCGTTCACCTTGTCAATGAATAAGAAGGATCTAAACATTAACTAGTTTGATCCTTGCATCCGGTTTTCTTAAAAAAAAAAAAAAAAAAATTAGTTTCAAATAGATAATGACAAGCACTACTAGAAATTTCATGTATAATGACTATAACTTATAGTCATGAATTCCATGACTAAAAATACGAGTCGTAGTATTCGGTGTCACGAAAGGTTAAACCATATGACATTATGGTAAAAGAGACGTATATTCATGGTTTATCTATTAATGACACATATTCATAATCATCCATAGTTGGACCATTTATGACATTAGACTATTGTCATGGTTGATCTATTAATGACTAACGACAGTATATAAGTGTCATGTTCAAGTCATTTATGACATCCTTTTATAGTCACGGTTGATCCATTTATAAAAATTTATTTAAGTCATTTTTTCAGTTTGCATGATATTATTCATAACCTGTTTTCATAACATATAATATGAAAACAACATAACTAATTAAAATATGTTTCAACGAATATCATTTTGTATACAAATAAACAAAGATACATCATACTAAGAAAAAAAAGGATGCACTTAAATGACAATATATGTTTGATAGTTCATAATAAGAGTAGAATGACAAGGTCTTTTAATTATACGCATGTTTGCTAGCTTTGTTGATGAGGTCATTGGCGCCCATAATGTTGCTCTTTGAATTTCATAAAAGCATTACTCGAGTACTTACATTGGTAGAAGTGTAATGATACTCCATTAAGCCTTCTAAAATATGACCATCAAACCAAAAAACAAGATGTCAATCCTAATCATCAAGAAGAAATAGAAAACACAGAGCCTTTAAAATTCGCATACCTGAAGGTAACTCGCTGAGAAACCTAACTAAACTAAAGATTATATACAACTAAATCTAGGAAACCTAACTAACCTAACTAAAAATAAATAAAGTTTGAAAAAGTTACTTTGAGAAAATTACGTAAAAAAATATATTGACATTTGAAGAATAAAAAAACATTCACTGAGATAAAAAAAATATTCATTATAAGAAATTGATTTTCAAACCTTTAAAAAATCTTCTAAATAATGAAAGGAACGTAACTTTATATGACTTATTGACAATATATATTTTGGTTTGGTTCGATTTTTATTGACTTTTTAAAACAAAAATTTAAACCAATCCAATATTTTCAATTCAAAATTACAAACCGATATATCCAACTTTGTGCTAAAAAATCGATCTAATCCATTAGATTATATTGGTTCAATTTGATTTTTTAATTTTTTATTGCGTCTAGATTCTATCACGAATTTGCTCCTATTTTTATTTAGAAGAGGGAAACCACACAAACTTTAAATAGATAATACTCATATTCTCAAATAAATGAGAGCTAAATATCAATTTCCATGATTAAACTCATGATCATGATGTTAAACTAGATTTAAACCATAACTATATTATTAAAACTAAATTACTACTAAATAATAAAACTAATACGTCACCAATCATTTAAATTATCACAAAATCGATCTAAAATCCAACAAAAACAAGAACATGGATAAAATAATTTTAGAAAAAATACATTTTATCCCTTTATTCCTTACATTTTGAATACTGTTCACTTTTAATAATTTTGAATAATATTCACTTTTAATTTTAAACTTTAGACTAATTTTATGTTGGAATATACTCAAAAAAAAAAAAAAAACAAAAAACACACGTAACTAAAAAGACGTACTGAAAGTGTGTTTGAAATACCAATTATGTAATTGTAGACGAAAGATTATGATAAACGGTGAGTTATAATAAAAGATGCAAAGTTATTATAAGAAGGATTATAATAAACGATGTTTGGAGTACAAATTATTGTAAGAATTATAAAAAAAAAAATTCACAATTTTTTTTAGTTACTTAAATTTAAATTTAAAAAAGTTAACAAATAATTAATAATTATTTTTTAATAAACTTATAATTAATATTGAAGATAATAAAAAATAAAAAAAATAAATATTTATTATTTTTTTATATTCTATTTGATGTAATTTTATATTAAAAATTAATTTTTTGAATTAATATTGACATGAAAACAAATTTCAACATTAAATTTTGCTTTCTTTATTCTTTCTAAAATATATTTTTTTTAAATCTTAATGTTTAGGTAGTAAATCAATTTAAAATAAACAAACTATATTAATTAAAAATATATATATACTACTATAAAAAAAAATTATATACTATTAATTAAAATTAATAGTGACATTATTTCAAACAATTCCCTGTTAATTTTGTTAAACAAACATCACATCATCACATATATAAGAAAATAGTTAATAAAAAAATTTAAATAAATCGACACGTAATTAGTTTAGATAAACGAACAAACACGTTTAGATAACTACCGTTTACAATAAACGGTGAGACAAACACGAGTTGAATTATTATATCCAACTTCATCGTTTACATGAAAACTAAAAGTAAAAAAGCAATATTGAAATGTCACGAAACATCCCACGAAGTGGACCAAAATGAAACATCCTATCAAGGTCATTTTCCCAATAACATTAAATAAATTAAAAAAAAAAAAAAAAAGAAAAAAAGCTTTTAGCAATAACTTTAATCTATTCTCGTTCATTTCTGAAAAGATTCTAAACAAAAGCTGATGAATTATCCCCTTTTTTATAGAGCAAGTACTTTGTACAAGTTAAAGCAAGACGATGAATGCTAAGCAAATTTAAAAAATAAAAACAAACTGTTAGAAAACTATTTTTTTTTGTTTCTAAAATTTTTGTTTGATTTCTACAAATATAATAATTTAGATTTCAAAAACTACAAACTAAAAACAAAATGATTATTAAAAGAAGTATCCTATAATTTCGAGAGAACAAAAACAAAAAAAGACACTACTGTCCTTGCGGCTACAAACATTTTTCTCAAAAAAAAAAAAGCTACAAACATTTCAAAAAAAAAAACAGAAAGGAAAAAAAACTAAAGTTTTTCTAGCAGTTTGCATGAGTCTGATGGCGAGACTTCTCCTTCTCCTTCACTTCGCTCCCTTGGCTTTTATCATATTCTTCACGAATCACAATTTCCCAATTTAAAAAAACATAAATAAATAACATATCCATTTAAATAAACAACACATTTATATTAATTATAATTATTATATACCGAATCCCCACATAAATATTTCTTCATCCCTTGCAAGAACAAGGCTTATGTATTTACCTGGGTGATTCTCGTGAATAACAGACTTCTTATTATTGTCGGTGTCATCGTCATCGGTTGATCGATTCCCTCCATAGATTCCTCCAAATCCTTCTTCATCACTTCTAGTTGCATAGCCTTCCCCAAAGGAATGTGACATTATGTCTCTGGTTTTATATAGATCCAACAGAATCTAAATACCAATTCATAAAAAATTACATAGAAAATATAAATGACACCACTAAAAACAAAATTCTTCATTACCAAATTAGTTTTCAGATTGAACAGAGGATAATAATAATATTACATATTGTATAAAAGCACCATTTTAACATAAAATGGTAAGTTAGACTAAGTAAGTTCATTTGATCACAATATTTTAACTTCAAAGATTAAGATTCGCTCATAAAAATTAATTTCATACAAATTTTACGATGTTGTCTCATGAGAATAGTCTGTTTGAATAGTACAAGTGCACATAAAACATACCCAAAAAAAAACTATCATTCCAATAAAAAAAAAAAAAAAAAAGTTGATCATATATTTAGAGAGAACAAGTTTCTGCTCATTGAGAACAATTTGGTTTTAGTGGATAGTAAACCATAAGTATATAATAAATCTTAGTATATTCAATCCAATAATTAATTAAATTTAATCCAAGTTTAGTTAGCCCAAATAGCACCATTTAAATGGGCATTGGAAAAAGTGATGAATCCTCCTAATAGATAAATATAAGTTTCAAAAACTTTTTTTTTAATTCTACAATAATCATTAATTAGTTTTCGTTAACTCGGATTAAAAGAAATAACTAATAATTCACATATTTCTTTAAAAATCGTTAAATTCCACGGTTTACAATATAAAAAGAAAACAAATTTAATTTTAATAAAGAAGCAAGTATTTCTCTGGATAAAATAAAATAAAAAAACCACGTAGACATGCGAGAGAGATGTCCATTTTCCCGCGGGGACCCGCGGCAGGCCGGGGATGGGAAAAAATTCCCCGTGGACTAATTGGGGTATTCCCCGATCCCCACCCCGATTATTTTATTTTATTTTTTTAATATTTTTTTCTATACTTTACCCCTTTAGTTTACAAATAAAAATATATTCGTGGTTGAAATTATCTATTCATATGAATATTTTTCTTTAATAATTAACATTATAGTTGAAATTTATAGATATTTTCTAAGAAAATCTAATTATTTAAAAGTATTCTCCAAAAAAATATTCAAAAAATGTAAAAAAAATAAATAAATAAAATTCCCGTGGGGAATCCCCGCCCCGATCCCCGAGAAAAGAACGGAAATCTTTTCGGAGACAAAGATTAAATTAGATGGCGGGAACGGGAAACCATTCCCCGGCCCCACCCCGTGGACATCTCTAGACGTGCCTAAATCAGCAATATTTTTCAAAAGCCCGTACAAAATAATAATAATAAAAAATTAACTAATTAATTAAAAAAAAAAAACCAACCCAGTCTCTTTGGTGGTGCTCTTAGAGTCGTCCATATTCTCTGGGTTCTGATCAGGTGCTGTGGCGAAACCGACAAATTGACGGAATCGGATCTCAGGTGAGCTTCCACGGCGGAGCTGAGGCGGAAGAGGTGTTGTGCGAACACTTAGCGGCGGAGTACGGCAGAATCTGAGTGCATTTATCATATTTGCTTTTGAAGTTAAAAAGAGGAAGAAACGTTTTATACAAAAACGTTATAAAGTCGGTGGGGGGTAGAAAATTTCCCCTTGAACGCAACACCGAAATTTGAACTTTATTGCATGGCACGTGGAGCTTTAGCGACACGTGTCTAACCTCATAGAGTTTAAATGTTACGTGGCATTGACACCATGAAACTTTTTCTGCACTGTCGTTTAAGCATGACACGTGGTTCTGTCGGGTAAACAAAATGGAGAAATCCACATTAAATTGGGATTATTTTACTATTATCCTTATTCATTGATTTTGAGACAATAGGAAATTTGTATAATCCATATTTACAAATATTTCATATATTTTTATTGTTTCGAGTCAATTTCATTGCGATCAATTTTACGTGATTTGGAACTCATCGAAATCATAAGTTTTATTTGATTAATCAATTTTTGCTATACTATTTTCTTTTTATTCTTGACATCCATAATTCTTTTTTTTCTATTCGTGAAAATTTTCCTTAATACAATCAAGTATGACAAATAATTAAATTATTTAATACAAAAATTATTCTATTTCATCTCATTAACAAAATTTCTTGAGAATTTAATCATAACGAGTAGTTGTTTGAGAACAAGAACTATCGCTCGATCACATAAAATGTAAATTCACGATTAAAAATTGATGAACTTGAATTTGTGCGTAGTTATTAAACTAAAAAATAATTTCTAATTATTTAATCAAATATTTTAATATAAAAATAACCACTAATGTACAAATTAGATGTTTTGCATGCACGAAAATAAAATTTACAAAAAACAAGTAGTGAGAATAAGTTATCACGTCTCAATTTTAGTTCAAATTTTTATATCAATATTACAACTCTACTATTACTTAATCTATATTGGTATGTAATAAAGGTTTGAACATAATTTTTTTTTTTTAACCAGCCATTTATACATATACATTTCCACCTATTGTCAAAATAAAAAAAATTAATAGTTTAATCAATAATTATTACTTAATATATTTTGGTATGAAATAGAACTTGACATAAAAATAAGCTATTCATATACATATGTACCTTTCCACCTATGGTCAAAATAAAAAGATTTTTTCTCAAAATAAAAAAATAATAATAATAATATTATAGTCCATTGGGTTATTTTTAATACGCTTGAACAAATATAATTTTATTTTTTTTTTATTAACAAACTTTTTAGTTCTTTTTTTAAAATTTTAGTTTAATTTTAATCTTTAAATATTTTATTGTTAATAAGTAAGTTTACGATTAAGAATTTGATAAATTTAAATTCCTTATACCAAGTATTGAATTGGTTTACAACCAAACAATGAAATCACTGTGTCAACCCATTCGGTCTTAATTTTTAAACTAAAAAAACTATTTAATCAAATATTTTAACATAAAAATAATCACTAATGTACAAATTATATTTTTGCATGGAGAAAAATAAAATAGAAGGGAATTAACGAATGGTAAGAATAAGTTACGATCATGTCTCCATTTTAATAAAGAAGCATGTATTTCTCTTGATAATAATAAAGAAGCAAGTATTTCTTTTGTTCCTTTTATTAAAATAGAAGGGAATTAACAAATGTGAAAATAAATAATTATTACCTATTTTGGCATGAAATAGAATTTGACATAAAAATAAGCTATTCATATATACACCTTTCCACCTATTGTCAAAAAAAAAAATTAATATTATAATTAATCAAATTTTAATTTTTAGATTATTTTTAATATGCTTGAACAAATATAATCAATTCAATATAATTATAAATTTGTTTTTATTAACATGCTATTTTAGTTCTTTTATTTTAATTTTTGTTTAATTTTAATCTTAAATTTTTAAATATTTAATTGTTAATTAAAATTATAAAAAAAAACGTGAAACTCATATTTGTGATTGTTGAAATAGAAATTTTGACGAATCAAAACTCGCCATGTCATTATTTAAAATTAATAAAAAAGCAAATATTTTTATTTAGGGACCAATTATAAAATGATATATTGTTCCCTAAATTAAATTATGGCAAACCAAAATGTGCCACGTGTCAATGTTATGACCGTTTGATTACACCGATAAACGTGATCAAATCCATAAATGATCGAGCTCGGTCAAATGATAATTTGGGCTTGAAGCCCAACTTCTTTATAGAATTAGATTGGGCTCAAAACGCCCAGTCCATAAAGACGTTTGGGCCCAAAATCACTTATTGGCACAAACCCAGTCCATGAAGATATTTTGGCCTAAGGCCCATTCATTGGCCCAAGTCCCATTCATTGGCCCAAGTCCATCTGGCCCATGAAAAACTCTATAAATAAAGAGTTCCTTCTTCAATTGAAAGGGTTCCCGAATTGAGAAAAGCATTGAAACTTCCTGAAGAAGAGATTAAATGCTTTACTACATTCTTGAAGATTGAAGTTTTTCATAATTCCTACAAATTGACGCTACACAAGAATTCTTGATGACTGAAACCATACAACGTTTTTTGAAGACTTTAAGCTTCTATAAATCCTAAAGATCGAAGATACTGAAACTATCTCAAATTCGAAGCTACTAAGGTTGAAGCTGTGAGATAATCATTGTATTTGTGAGAGAAGAATCAAAGGAATATAGAATAGAGTTGTAATTCACTATACTTTGTTATACACAACTCTTATGTGGGAAACACCAACCCTTTTTATTAAGACCACTCAAGAAGAGATTACAAGACAAGTGGTTAGAACTCACACTACAAAATCACTCTAGGACTCTTTTGAAGACACTTTGTAGGATACTACAACACTTACTTTTTCTTGGATACAAAATATGGTGGGGGTGGAGGGGTATTTATAATATGGGCTAGACAATACACATTTGTCTAGAGTGTTCCTAAATATATCTAGATACTTACCACTTTTTAGGACATTCTTTAAATGTCCAGATAACTCTAAAATTCTAAATACTTCTACACTTTGTTAAGAAGTTTCTAGATAATGAGTTATACTTTAAGTGGATTAATTATTATTCTTGATAATTTGGGCTCTTACAATTATTTGGCTGAATTCCATTGGAATAGTCATGAACTTTTAACATACTTCATACGAAATCAATATAAATTTTCAAGTTCATCAAACGAATTATATTTCTCCAGAAATCTTGTCGAACATTGATCAATTTTGAAAATAATATTAATAATGTTATACCATAAGCACAAAACATTAACATATTTCTAAAATTTATAAAGTAACATAGTAATATTTTTCTAAGAAAAATTCCAATTATATAAATTTAAAAAAAAAAAATCAAAATAGCATTTTAACTTAAAATTTTAAAACCAACCTTTTTAATTTATTTTAGTCATCGGAACCGACCTTTTAATTTGTCTTGACCTGACAAATAGTTATGACTATTTTGCAAGAGTTATACTTACTTAAAATCGTTTAAATAGTTTTTTTAAAATAAAAATAAAAATATCCGACCTGCCGGATTCGAACCAGCGACCTAAGGATATCTGGCTTATTCACTACAGTCCTCCGCTCTACCAACTGAGCTAAGGTCGGTTTTGAATAGTTTGAGTAGTTAACATTATTATTTCTTAATTATTTATTAACCGACCCTATAATTTGACTTGCCTTTTAAACTGTCGAATGCTTCGTAATTTTATTTTGTTTCTGAGAGATCTAAAATATGCGTTTTTTTCTTTGCTAAGGTCAATCACTTTCTTGGAAAACGACTCGTCGTTTAATTTATGTAATTTATGGGTCTTTTGTTTGATTTATTTGTATTTTAATTTCTACCTACCATATTCAGTCAAACCATGGTTTTAGAGTTCGATTTTTCAGACCTGCCCATAAAACAGCTTCCCTTCTTTCATGCTATTTAAAATTAGTTTCATTATTGGTTGAAAATGTATAAAAAAAAAATCGTTTGACTTATGAAAAAGATTAATGATGTGTTTGATTGTTGGATTTGTAATCAAATTCAATTTTATAAAATTATCAAATTTTCTAATGTCGCCGACCTTACAACATTGTGATGTCAAAAAAATTTGTAGGAAGTTAATTCTTATGTAGGTGACTACCATGACTTCAATTTATCACCTTAAGCACTTCAAAGCCCTCTTTGACCACTTAAATCACTCTATGATGGTTGAGGTTTACTTTTATATTCAAAAAAAAAAATTATAAATTATAAGATTAGAGGGGGGCATCAATGCTAAAATATGAATACTAAGGAATTTATTGTCATATTGAACCATGATATTTCAGTGAAAAGCTCGACTCTATTTCGTGGACATTGATTAAAACTTATAAATAGAGGATTAATTTTGTATAGGCAAGATAGTCTATATAAAGCTCTAACACGAGTCTGTATTGGAATTGACTTACCTATCAAAATATGGATTAACCTAATCGTCAAGAGAAAATTAGATAGAGAACCAAAATATTATAAATTCAATCTAGATATCAACTCATATAATAAATAATATTTACAAATTTTCTTGACAACTAAATGTTATATGATAAGAACCATTTGTCTCAAATATTTGCATATACCATAAGTAGATCCAATCAAGTAAATACACATAATATAAACAAAAGTAGAAAAAGTGAGAGAGGAAGGACAAGTTTTATAGAATACAAAGGTTAGGCAAGTTGGAAGGAAAATTATGAAGGTCTTAAAAAAATTTGAGAGAGACAAAAAAGTAACAAATAGGAAACATATTAAGGATATAATTTTACAATTTGGCTCATTACAATCACTAATCCATTGTCGTCCAGCAGTTAGGATATCTGGTTTTCACCAAAGAGACTCGGGTTCGATTTGAGGGAAGGGGGATTGGATTACAAATACCAATTCTAGAGATCGAACTCATGACCATAGAATGAAAATAGATTAACACCAAATAAGATAATCGATCGTACCACCGACCCATTCGGTGTTTTTTTTTATAAAGCTTAGGTAAGTTGGAAGAAAAATTATGAAGGGTTTAAAAAAATTCACAAAAAATGATACACTTCCACTCTTAACTTTTGAGCCCTCAATATAAAATGTTATATTTTTTCCTTTTAAGTAATCGTTCTATCTTCATATGATCCACACATTTTCATGATTTTATACATTTATTACTATTTTTTTAACTAATTCTAACTTTTAGTCAATTGTATGAATTTTGTATTAATTATAACAATATTTGTTTATTCAGAATTAAATGTAACATTTTAAGAATTCGAGATCAACCAAAATTTAAGAATATAAATGTAATATTTTAAAATCTAATGAGTAAACGGTCAACGAAGAAATTTAAAAAAAAAAAAACTTATCCCAAATGCTTTATTCATGGTTCAATCTTTTCACACATTATGAATAATGAATATGTTCAACGAAGAAATTTAAAAAACTTATCCCAAATGCTCCTGTAATGGTTCAACACTTCAATCATTTCACACATTATGAATAACGAACATGTTTAAAATGATTTGAGACTACAAGACAATAAAAAATTTACAATTAAGTTCATTCGTAGATTTTAAACTTTGAAGACCCTAAGTCGTTAGGCCCTGAAGACCACACTAACAGGATGTTAGTTTAGCCCCTGTTTTCAACTGCTATAGCTTTATGATGGGTTAAACAATAATAAAAATAAAACCCCAAGACAACCAGACTAGTCATATTTTAATAGAAGTTGAACAATTTCTATAGCAAACAGACATAAACCCCTCCACAATATTTTAACTTTGTTGCTATCAAAAACCCATATTCTGTTCAATTAAACAAGCATTCAAAATTATTCTACATAACACTGTAAGAGCTTAAGAATCATGGTCACAAACTAAACTAATACACAGAAAGTCTAGAGGGAGTTTTGTGCATAAATAAACTGTGCAAAAATCTGAATAAAGTGACTGAAACTGAAACTCCAAAGAACATACAACATAATCAGGCATATGCAAAACAACGTTTGAGCAACTTCCATCACAGCCGCTACATGAACTTTCATGGATTTTGATATCATCTTAACCTGAAAAAGAACATTCAAGAACACATATAGGAGAAGCCCCGAGAAGGGGTGGGATAGCGGTAGCTTATAAACTAGAAAGAAAACGGAAGAAAGTGAGCAGCAGATACTTACCAGTAGAACACACTGCGGCATGAGAAACTAATACTCTCTGGAATGAGATCTCTCACTGCGCCTATATTCATGATTCAAATCACGAGACCTCTCTCTATCACGAGATTCAGAAGTGCCGCGCTCATAATGGTAATCGTCCTCCTCCATTCTGTCATTCTGATCATAGCGATCTTGATCCCGATGGTCTTCTGGGTGATCATGTTGGCCTCGACTTCGGCTGTGTTCAAAGTGATCATTGTATTGGGGATCATGATCAGTATCTGGGTGTCTCTGCCCATGCTCAGGCTGATCATACCACCCACGACCATCCTCAGTTTCAGCATGATCATCAATATCTCTGTCTCGATCACCATGTCTATCCTTTTCATATTTCGATTCAACCCGATCGTAATTCGACTCCCTATCATGGGAGCGACCACGATCAGGGTCTGTATATCCCCCGTCGTGATCTCGATCTCTCTCCCTATCTCTATCTCGATGACGATCCCGATCACGGCCTCGATCCCTTCCTCGATCACGATCACGTGTCCTATCACGGTCTCTTTCCCTTTCTCTATCCCTATCTCTGTCTCTATCTCTGTCTCTATCTCTGGTCCTATCACGATCTCTGTGAGGCTTGTCTTCTCTAGCATCACGATCCTTGGATCTCTCATGGGACTTCTCTCTTTCTCTGTCTAGTCCCTTCTCATAAGACTTTTCCCTATCTCTGAAAAAATTAAATTGAAGCCTATTAGCATAGCATCTTAAATTTAACAACAAACTGAAGTTACGTTCAAATGCAGAAATCGTTAATTAAATGAAGCATACACGCAAATTTTGATCTAAAAGGAAAAGAACAATATATGGAGCATCATACCGCTCTCCATGGCGATCTTCACGAGCCCTTGGCTCCTCTGATCGAGATGGTGCTCCAGATTGCTGTTGCTCCCTGAACAAATTATAAATGCTTTCAGAATGGAAAGTACTTTATTAAATTCAGTTACATCTTTATAAATTTTCGACCATAAAATAAAAAAAGCTGCTCAAGGCACAAAAAATTCAGATCGAGAATCATGATTATGCACTCAGTATTGTTTAATAGTACAAAAATCATCAATATTTCTCAATGGCTTGCACTAGAATTGAAAGAGCAGGGGTTGTTGACATCATATTAATTACCTTCCCGAGTGCCTCTGGTTATTATCTTCACCTCCCACTCTGGAAGTTCCAAGACCACCACCCAGCCGACGAGGACGCCAATTCGGTACTGTTCTCCCTCGCTCAACATCCACTAGTACCCTTCTACCATCAATCTTCTTACCATCAGCTTGCTTATATGCACCTGAGTAATTTCAAATGGAGGGGAGTAAATTAATTAGTTTCAAATGGGGAAATCAATCAAATAGAAAAAGGGGTAAAAAATTCAATTGAATTGAGACAAACTTTTCATATCTCTTTTGTGCATGTACTCAATGAAAGCATAGCCTTTAGGTTTACCCGTCACTTTGTCCGTAATCAATCGGACCTGCAAAAAAGAGAAAATTAAACAAACCAGAAGTCATATTGCAGAAGAAAAATCAAATCTCTTTCCATTATACATTCTGCTAAAGGTTTTGTTTTTTTATAGCTAGATAAATACTGTAAGAAGTTTATCATAATTTAATTCTATTGGCACGGCAGACAGGCACTATGCCTAATTAGCCGTGCTCACCTTTAAATCATAGAGCTTCCTTCGCGAGATGCATCACCACCAGCTAGAGTCGGAAAAACTGAAGTATTTGTGACCATTTTACCAGTTGTTTAACATTCTAAACTCCCCTTACCAGGGAAATTATTTTTCAAATAATGAAAAAAGATATGTAATAGATACAGGAAATACCAGGACATCTTCTCGACGGCAGATTTTTTTATGCCTTTTGAAGCCAATGTAAAACTTTTAGCAGCAGAAAATTCATGCAGTACAAAATTCAAAGGAGACAGAAAGGCTAATACTCCCATACGCGTTTTACCCAAGGCAGAAAAATAGGAATCTCCTTTGTTGCTGGAATGTAAAGGCCAAAAGCCAAAAAACATCGCCCAACCTAAAATTTTCAGTTTTGTCATGCATGGTGAAGCACGCCATCTTTGGGACCAAAGCCCTAGAAATTCTGATATTATGAATGATTTTTGGCTGAATATAGAATACCTGCTTCCTTACCATGAATTCTTGATGAATAGAACTTTATATAAGGATTTTCCTATAAACATCATGCCTTGAGAGTTCTCTAGCCCAACTATGGCTGAGCAAAGACAAGTTCACTACGAGAGAAATGAAATAGACATGAAAGTCATTACTGCAAACAAGCAGCTTTACCTGAGAGACTAGTAGGAAGCTTGAATTATCAATGAGGAATCCAAGGAGGTGTTTGGCATTAATTTTTCTTCAAACGCGATACCATTGTAAGCGCCCAATCAGGAAGAAACATGTTTTACTTCCATAAAAACTTGCTGACTACTTAAAACGGGGAGAATGTTGATAGAAAAAGGCAAATAAGAGACCTTTTTTTGCATAGCTCGATATGCCCATGGAATATTTCTGATGGATTATTTGAAGATAAAGCATGAACTGTTTTATTATCACTACAACATCAAAAAACATTACAAGAAAAACTATTACCTGGGACAACCCATCCAAGAAAATTCATGCTTAGGTATGCCACGCTAAGGTGGCTTTGAATGATATAGATTATAAAAAAAAAAAAATCCGCAAATGTCTAGTCAGCTTACGCGCACCTTGACGATTCTCACGAGACATACTACATAACCCTACAACATTTGGATGTAAGGAAAACCCATAAAAATTTATTTCTTAGGTTGGAAGTCACCATAGTTACAACCCATTACCTCTTGTATACCACATACTCTTTCACCACAGCTTCAACCCATGAACCAAAAACAAATAATTTTACAGGAAATGAACGAAAAACATGATAACTACCCAAAATATTTAATTGACTACACAAATATTAATCTTACCGAGCCCCATGAGGAAGCTCAAATACCTACCCGCTTGATTGGCCCATAAGACTCAAGCTCTCTTTTGATTCTGCTCTCAGTTGTCTCATAATTCTGCCAATAGATAACAACAATTTTAAGTGAAACATTTAGCTTAAGTCAAGGAACTATGTACACTGAATTTTACACACCAGTCTAGCCACAAAGAGCGTTTTGTATGGATCTCCAGTAACATTAGGATCATCACGTTCAAGATCTGCACAATCGTACACTACATACATAAGATACAAGACATTGGAAATATTTAATTTAACTACAAACTCAGAGTAAGCACTGAAGAGATTATCACATTTTGGCAGCTCCTCCGCAACTTTCTCTGCGCCCTTTTCAATCTTTAGCAAGTGAATTCTAGCCTTCCTTTCTGCCTGAAAAGTTTCAGATTCCGGATTATAAAGAATAAAAAATAGTTACTCTTCTTAACTCCCAAGCAGCTTTATACACAATTATTTTTTTGTTAACCGGGAATCGGAATTTGCCACAGTACACTGGGGCACTCATCTTAATTCCCATACAGCTTTACACACAATTGACCATCATTTATTCTTCAAAAATATATTAAGATTATATTACTTGGAAATTGAATAATAAAAACTTTTACTGACATTCTGCAAGATAGATATTTTTTTTTATAGGAAACGACCTTTTTTTTTATACCGGGAAATCAGAGCTTTGCTCCACTATACCCGGGATAACCACGCCTGTCCCTAAGCCAAGCACCGGAAGACATCAAAGGAATGGAGACCCGGGAAGTGTCTACAAATTAATGTCACAGGTGAGTTTTGAACCTGGGACCTTAAGGGAAGCACACCTTCAAAGCTCAAGCCTTCGGCCACTTGTGCCACCCCTTAGGGACAGGAAACAACATTTGTTTGTAACATAGATTCCACAAGAAATAAGATAAATTTTTTTATAGGAAACGACAGTTGTATTAAAAAATTATTTCCTCATTTTAGCAATGGAAGTTCTGTTAAAACGTATTATTACTTTCTCGTTTTATTACAATTTCTCAGTTGTTTAAAAACAATTGAAGCATCGCTTCCTTCAAAAACTGTGAGAAAATGAGTTGTATGTTACACTTGCACAATAGCCTGCCAATTTACAATATACAACCCACCTAACTTCTATGCCTACAACTGTGAAAAGAAACTAACCATTTCGAACCGCAAGCTACCAAATAGCTTCTTATTATAAAGCTTAACGCTCACATTCCTTTTCAATATTATGCATACATTTACACAAAATATATGTATTAGAGGGGAAGATACAAATAGATTCAAAATTAAGAGTTAGAAGAATTGGGGAGAATGGTTCAAACAATCGTTAAAAAGTGAGTTGTCTTACAGGAGTTTCACCCTTTTGAACAGGGGGAGCATATTCCGGATCACCAGGTTCTGCAAAATGGCTCACAAACTGAGCCATCCCTGCAATTGAAAATGATATAGAAGAATTGCAACCCTCCACATAAACAACAAAATGTTAAAAAAAAGTGCATAAAATATCAATCAAGAAATCAAACCAATTAATGGTGGGCATTTTCTTTTCTCCGGTGGAGGTTTGAACTCCAAAGGCGGCCGAGGCTCAAACAGCTTCAAGAGATTGTTAGTAAGACCAGTGGGATGACTCTGCCCAATCTGCACGAGAAGGAAAATTAAGAAACCGAGAGATTCCATAATCAAATGAAATACAATTACTTTTTTTTTTTTTTTTGATAGGAAACAAAAACTTTCATTGATAAATGAAAAGTTACAATATAGCAAAAACATTTTACATAAAACTTTTCCAATGAAACAAAAGAGTTGTAAGGCTATAATCCTTAAAGGGGTGAATATTGTGTGCCCATGTGATAGCAAGTATAGTGATGGCTTCAAATAAATGACTTCTGTGTTCATCCCCATCAGAAAATAATTTAGCATTTCTAGCTTTCCATAATGACCACCAAAATGCAACCAGAAAAAGCTCCCATAGCGATCTCCAACTATTACAAAAGAGATCTCCAACTATTTAGTAAAGTATTGAAACTATAATTGCAAAATAGGGGAGAAAGCTTGCACCAAGAAACCACCATCAATGTAATATTATCCAAAAAGCGAGAGAAGGGAAAGGAAACATCCTGGAATATTCTGTGGTTTCTTTCAATCCAAATGTTCCACAAAAAGGCTCTAACAAAATACTCCCAAATAGTCTTCTTTGCTAAAAACCCTAATCCACAATTTCCCACCATTTGCCTCTAATAAAAATTTCCATTAACAGATAACTTAATCTATCATCTCTAAACAAGAAAACGAAAATCAATGGATATGAAGACGCAAGACCTATTTTCGAAACACAATAAGTCAAATCCGAGTTTCTTCTAATTAACGACAACGAAATGATACATGAAACCCTAGCTAACTTCAAAGAAAACAAAATCGAAGGCTTCTACAGAAATGGTAATGAAAATCAAAATCAATCCAAATACCAGTTTGAGTTGAAGGACGCTGGCACGATTCTGGGCCTTGGTGCGAGCCTGAACCGCTGCGTTTTGGTTCCGCATGAAAGCATCATTGTAATCACCCATCAGATCGCCGCTCAGACGAAGACGAAAACAAGGAATTTGTACGATTGATCAACTGAAGAAAACGGGGAACATCTGTGAGTGATTCCTGCTCGGATCTAATCGTCCGGGAAGAAGAAGATATGGCGGCAGCGAAAAAGGTTTATTGTTTCAACGAGGGTATTTATACCTCATTCTGCGATGCAGGATTGTCTATAGACTTGCACCATCTTGATTTGTTTTTTTTTTTTTTTTGCCCGTTTAGGAAATAACATAAAATTTTAGAACATTTATTTTGTCTTAAATTATACAAAAATATCTATAAATTATGAGATTTATTTCATTAATATCCTTAATTTTTTTATTAAAAAAATCAGGGAAAATCATCATTTTAGCTCATAACTTTGGAGTTTATTTCCTATTTAGTCTTTTATAATTTAAAATTAAATTATTTTATTTTTGACATTTTTTCCTTTGACTTTAAAAATGTGTTCTTTCAATATCATAAATTTGAGACTTACCTGCCTCAATTTTAGAATATGTCTTTTGAATTTACATTTGTACCTTCTTTTAAAAAAAAAAAAAAAATTAATTCACGTCAAGACTAAAATAATTATTTCAAAAATATATCAAAACTTAAAATTAATTTATTTGTGTTATATAGAGTTTGTATCAATTATACTAAAATACAAATATTTATGTAATTAAATTATTTAAACAAATTCAATTTAGAAATCGATATCACAAACTAAAATAGCAATACTATTCTTTATTCAAATAATTAAACAAATTATTTTCCTAAATTTGTCCATTTAGATTTTCAAACCTTTCTCAATAACATTTGGTTTTTTAGCTTTTTTGTCAAATTATTACTAAAACTTTCAAACAAAAATTAAAGAAGATATCATATCAATTGATCATGGTACATAAGGAACCATTACTCAATTAACATAAGTATATACTAAGGTAATTACGGTCGGGTTGGCAAGATATAAAGTTACTTTTTTTATAACTCGTCGAAAATTCATTTTTAGATAAATGAATGCACCATACATTAAACTCATAACTTCGAAGTACCTTATAATTTACACGGCCTTTATTTGACCATTACGCCGACGGTTTGTTAATTGCAGGGCTATACATTCCACGAGACACAAATTTACTCTCACTATCTTCTTTAACTCTGGATGGAGGACCCATGTCTGAGATCTCAATGGATATATTAGGTTTAGAATCAATCAGCCTGTCTTTCTCTGAAGAAGCTGCTTCAAATGCATCAGATTTAGGAGCTGCTGCAGAGCGGCCTGAAGCAATTAAAGTTGTGGGAAATGCCCTTTCTGGAGGAACAGCAGGAGTGTAATTAGATGGAAGCAAATCATCCCAATTTTCTAGCAGCTCTTTGTAGACTTTCCTGAGGGTGACTTCAGTGAGACCTGTAACCTTACAGATTTCGGCTTGAGTTTTTCGCTTGTCTTCTAATTGGCACGCTAAGTATATGGCAGCCGCCGAGATGCTGATCGGGTTCCTGCGCGTGCAGAAGCATTTGTTGATGACAACTTCCCCAATGTGAGTTGCCAGTTCCTGAAATTCAAAGCGGGTTGTCAACAAGCATGATCGAGAGAAAGTATTGCTTTGAATGTGTTGGTTGATATAATTATATTTACCTCAATTTATTTGTTTAAGTTTTTAGATTGATTGGTGATTTAACATGATTCAATGTGGTATCACAACATCAGATCTTAGGTTCAAATTTTTGTTGAGTCGTTTTATCCTCAATAATATTGATTTCAACTTGATTGGCATTCTCAGAATTTTCAATCCAGAGTGAGGGAGAATTTTGGTTGATAGAATTAAATTTACCACAACTCATTCCCTTAAGTTTTTAGATTGATTGGTGATTAAATATGATTCATCATCCTGTTAACAATCATTACCATATCGGAACATTCTAGTTAAGAAGAACAGTCAATGCCAATGGCAGAACTAGAATTTTACTAAGAAAAACACATGAATATTATCTTTTTTAGGTAAGAAACCTTTCATTGATTCATGAAATAATAACATAGGGTTACAATATAGAATAGAGATTACCAGAAAACAGATCTCCAATAATTAAGCAAACAGTCATAGCTATATTAATAATCAAGTAACATATGAATATTATCACATTGTGCAAATTCACAATTTATTTGGTTGACATATTACATTTAAAGCAAATAAGATTCGTTGCGAAAATAACATGGATTGGATCATTGGAGAATCCAATGAAAGTAACTTTCAAGATATATTTACTTGCAAAGAAAAATTTTCCATCATTTTATGCAGGGGACAATACTTTTTCATTTTCTCAAGCCGGAGGCGTGTAGTTTTGATCATAATGAACAAAATCAACAGTCTATTATAGTATATGACAATCTCTGAGCATGACAAATGCATACCAATCAATGTCTTGAAATGAAATTGAGGTACCTGAGCAGATTTATTGAGTTGGAGAAGCGTGCAGAACCTTGGCATATGAACTGATATAGAATTGCTGTTGATGGGCTGACTTAATTGCAAAGCTTCTCCCAAAATCTTGATGTACTTTCCGATTTCTTTTTGGGGTACATTGGCTGCAATGGAGATTTCCTGTTGTGCTCAAGAGTATAAACTACTTTAGATGTCGTAGAAGTAGTACTAGAGTAAAGATAACAAGGCACAGCTTAATTTTTCTTTTAATGTCCGTGAGCATCCGGACCAACTTACGCGCACCTCGACTATTCTCACGGAACAAATCGACTGACCTTATAACATTTGATTGTCAAAAAAGGCAGTAAATAATTAATTCATAGGTATGGGATTGAACCTTCACAACTTTTTAGTTTTACAAAGTTCTCTTGACCACTAGGTCAACTAATAATGGTTAAAGCTTTTTTTTGTTAAGTATTCCGGGCCAGCTTATGTGCACCTTGAATATTCTCAAGGGACATATCGTACCGCCTGACCTTACAATAATTAAATATCTAGTAAATTCGTGGGAAATTAATTCCCAGAAAAAGACTCTTTTAACGAATAGGCTATTCGTCCGTGATGGTTGGTTAAGCCACAACTTAAAATCACAGTTGGTAAAAGACACTACTGAAAAGTAAAAAATGCAACCATCATGGAGTGGCCAAAGTGGTCAAAGAGAATCTTGGGTGCTTAAGATCATGGGTTCAATCCATGTTGGCCATCTACGTATGAATTAATTTCCTACGAGTTTCCTATGTCCCTTGACATTAGTCGAGGTGCGCCCTGGACTGAACAGTCAGGAATATAAAAATGAATAAATAAATAAATAAATTCAAAAGAGCAGAGAGGGGCTTGTACCAGCATATACGAGGTTTCAAATTTTACATTCTAACCTGAGAAAACTAAGCACTCCAAAACAATAATTTTGCAAGGAACTAGAACAGTGATGACAATTGACTGGATACCAAGAACAAGCAAGGATAATTCAAGAAATGCCAACGAGTTAAATAGCCGAATATAGATTTCTCAATTCAACTGTTCAGAGAAACTCCCCAAATCTTCAGCGATAACATCAAAACACATCATAGAGAACCTAAATCAAGCAACAAATGCACAGATTAAAGCGAAACAATAACCTGAAGCGTTCGAGGCTCCTGCGCCTCCCTAATTGCCTGAACAAGAGCAGCAGTAGCAAGCGCTTCAACGCTCCGATTCCTCAAACAAGTAGCAGAACAACAATCTCTAAACAACTTAAACGCATGCTCAGAAATATAGTAATCCAGTCCCAAAAGAGAAGCCACATCAATAATCTGCATATAAGCCCTAAGATTATCCACCACGACGGTCGATGACGACGGCAAATTCGACGACGAGGTAGACTCTAGGGTTCGCTCGAGCTCGGCGAGGTGGCCGGAGAATGAGAATGAGGAGCGGAAGAACAGTGGATTGTGCTCCAAGGACCATGTGGAGAAGGCGGTGATGAAGCCGGTAGGCTCGAACGGGTCCTGAACTGGATCGGCCTGGTGGTGGACCAGCGGCGATGGGAGGTCGGAGGTGACGAGGCAGAGAGGGTTGTTCTGAGCGCGGAGGTGGAAGAGGTGGTGGGGGAGGAATTGGCGCTCTTCGACGACGCGGCCGCAGGAAATGCACTCTGTAATTGACTTGCCGGAGCTTGTGGTGGCGCACCGCCCCTGCGCCGCCGTGCAGTACGGGCACTTCATCGTCGACGTTGATTACAGCGGTGGTGAAGATTCTGAATCAGTGTGCGTGAGTTTGGTTGTGAGCGGAGGATTTTTTCATTCCGATTTTGTAGGTCAATTGAATTTCAGCCAACTGCATCGCCTACCATTTATACTTTTTGCTGTTGTTGTTAGGTCAAAGTAAAGTTTCCCTGCACGAACACACAAATGGCTAAATTGTAGCAAACAGTCTTGAATTTAAATAATAATAAGGGAATTTAGTTAACGTCAATTTTTTATCCTCTATTTTAATTATATCATTTTTTTAGAATTATGGTATTGTTCACACAACATTTCGACAGATAAATAGAATTGAGACCCGTGTAAATTAAAAATTCAAATTTTTTATTGATTTGAATATGTGTGCGTGTGAGTACCATCTCCAATTTATTCCTCTGATTATTTATCTCTCATATACAAATATCCCGAGGGTTTTATAGCTTATTCTCGAGGTTGGATGTGTCTTAAAGGCTTTGCATCTTGTTCGAGGTTGACTTGTTTTGAGGGCTTTGAGCTTGTTCTCGATGTTGGATTTTTCTTGAGGGCTTCGCAGCTTGTTCTCAGGGTTGACTTTGTTGATGTTGGATCGGTCTTTGACTTTTTGATCTTTTGATCGGTCGTCGACTTATTAATCTTCTATGATGATCGGTCTTTGACTTGTTGATATTTGATCAGTCGTTGACGATGATCGGTCTCTGACTTTGATCAGTCTCTGACTTCTTGTTGATCTGTTTTGATGATTGATCTTGGGACTGTTGGAAGTTTGTGACTCTTCTTGTCTGTTGTTCTCAAGTCAGGGTCTAGGTCCAGTTCCCCTGCAAATTAGGGAGAGCTCTCTATTTATAGAGTTTCCATAGGCTTGTGTACTTAGACTTCATGGGCTTTTGGGCCTAAATCTTGGTCTTGGGCCTATGGATTTTTAGGCTTTGATTATTGGGTTGGAGTCTCATACGTTCTTAGATCTTATCGTTGGGCTTGAGTTTCGTGAATATTCGGGCCTAATACATGGGGTTAGGGCCAACATAATGTGAACCTAAACTCTAAACGAACTGACTTTCAATCCAACTAATTTTGGGACAATTATTGATTTGTAATAATGTGACAATTTCTTATTGACCAAAATTTCTCAGTCAACAGTTATTTTTAATAGGATCTAAGTCTTATTTTTGTATATTTCATTTCTGCCATTCACCATTTTTTTGATAAAAAATTATCTTCTTCATTGATTAGAGACTATATCGATTGAAGACGGCTTGTGAAATTGATTGGAGAAAATAACTTTGTTCTTTTAGAAATAATAGTAATAACTTGAAATTTTGTTTTTTTTTGTTTTTTGAAAAACTTGAAAATTTGTTGTAGATAGCAAAGTTTAGCATCTCTATTTTAATTATAATCATTTTTAAATATATTTCGTACATAGCAAAATATGAAATATTTAACTAGATTGAAATATATCAAATTTACTTGATTGAAACCTATCAATTTTATGATGATCAAATTTAAGATAATTGAATCGGTTTTTGCTAAAAAAAAATTCTTAAATTTTGACATATATAGAATTTATTTTCCTTTTTTCTTTTGCTATTCATCAAAAATCCCCCAACTTTATTACTTTTATTTTTTGTTAATATTGAAATAACTTTATTTGTACTTAGTTGCAAAAACATACCTAAACCTTGAGTTTATTTCCTTCTTTCTTTCTTTCTTTTTTTTTTTAAATGAAAAGAAATTATCATTGAGTTTTTTTTTTTTTTTTTTTTTTTTTGAGAAGAAGGTAAATTATCATTGAGTTAAAGCTAACTAATACAAGTTTTATTCATATCCTTAAATAAATTAATTAAAAATTAAATATCCTATTTGATAACCATTTAAATTTAGTTTTTTAAAGGTCAAATTTATGAAAGAAAACACCCTCTTCATTTGTGAAGGTTGCGCATTTGTTATCATCCATGAGTTAACACATGCATGATTACTATTTTAACCGAATGATCCATTAAACATTCTCAAGAATGTTTAATGTTCATAAGTGAAATAAAAACATGAAAAGGTTAGTTTGGACACATTCATGCATTTTGTTTCCTTTTAATATTTATGAGTATTCAGATTAACTAAAGCACATTTCGACTATTCTCACAAACATTTGATGGTCAAGAAAGTCAGTATAAAATTCATTCTTTTTAAGTAAACTTTTTTGGTTCTTGACTAACCTATCATATTATAGTTTCTCAAAAGTACTACACAAATACTTCATACATTCCTTCCATATGTGATGCAGGTTGAGCACATAATTATCCATTAAAAGAGTTCCTTTAACACATCTTCATTAGTTTCACACTTCATGCATAATTCCATCACATGAGACATTCAAATCGACAACCAAACAAAGCATCGGTATTTGAAATTATCCAAAGTTCTAATCACAGAAATGCAAATAGAACTGTAAAAAATATGCAAATGATGGGTTGGAAGTATAATTTATGATCATCTTCTACCTCTTTAAAAGGTCGGTCGAATATGAGACTTTCAAAATTTATCTTTCACCTTTATAAATAACATGAACAAATATCACTCTAACATGCTAGGCAAAAAGGTTATTTGGCCTATCTTGCAATACAGTAAACGTAAAGCAAAAGGGAAAAATCAAAATTTTAATGAATATAAATTTGTCGATCACTGCCTCCTATAAACTTCAGACAGCAATCTAGTGGCAGAAAGGGCAGAATAGAGAGACCTCCAAACCTTGGATCATCCATGTCACAGCTTGCTCCCAGTTTTTGCAGCTGTGTCCCTACTTTTATCTGCTACTTTCTGCATCTTTGTGAACATCATCATGATGGTAAATATTAGAAAATAAAGAGCATAGAGATTAGAGTAACATTACAAGGCAAGCCAGATAAAGAAAAAACGAAATGTTTTCCGAGCAAAGTTTCAGTATTTTTTTTTTATATAGGAAACGATAACTTGCATGGATGAATGAATGAAAAGTCACAAAATGGACTATCGTCGATTACAAAAAGCTTTTCCAAGTTTCAGTATCTTTCTCAAGAGGTCAGGGTTCTTTGAGGTGTTTCAATATGCTAATACAAAAAAACACAAATTCACCAGTAAAAAATAATATCAGGTGCATCCTAGTCCCTGATAACTAATTACCATGTTTGCATGTAGAAGAATGTGTGACAATGTGGGATAAATGGTAATTAGCTACAGAAATAGTTTTTACAATGAAACTAGAGAATATGTTTGACACTATCAGTGAAATATCAAAACTAGTAATATGTCTATATCCCAACATAGTAATAAATCACTTCCAATAAGAGGTAATGAACTTCTACAATACTAGAAAGACGAACATTAGTTAATCATTTCTAAAAGGCATAAGATAACACCTCTAAAGCAGGTGCATCCTAGGTCATATCAAGTTCTCTCATCGATCATGTACAAAGCCCATGCATCAATTACACAATGGAAATTCTTGAGAATCGGGAGTTGAGTTGAAATTGTTAGTTTTGGAAGAAAAAAAAAAACTAGTTTTACTTGTTTCACAAAGTTACTTTCTCTTATTCTACTTCCCGTAAACAACTATTTTAAGAATAAAAGTTGTTTTTTCTTCAAAATAATGGATTCATAAACAAATTCCTGCTCCAATACAAGCTAACCTCAGCTTTTACAAATCACCAGATAACACCTCTAAAGCAGTTCTCTACTTTTCATAAGAGACTAAAGAGCTTGATTTTTCTAAGGCTGCAGAGTGGTAGGATAACAAATCTCACTGTCCTTTAAAGCTCGTGATGAATATAAAGAACAAACTGTATTTTTCTGTTTGAAACTCCTATTCAGCTAGCAGGCTATAGCGAGGATGACAAGATACCCTTAACTTCAATAATTCTTCATCAAGCAGCTACAACGAGGAGATGGCCTCAGCTTTTATAAATCGACATACCCCATATCTAAGTTCTATATTTTGCAGAATAGAACGAGTTCGATCTTATTTAGGCTGCAGGGTGTAAAGAAAATAACAAGACGCACATCTTATAAGCAAGTGATCATTGTGCAAACTTACGGTTTCCTATTTCAGACAGTTATGATTCTTTAGAGCAGGAAGATACAACATCCACAATCGGTTGGGCCTGGGGAGGGACGTATTAGCAAGCAGGTAAGAACTATTCCAAAACTTAGCAACAGTTTTGCAAGCAGGTAGTAAATTAATGACAAACCTAACTGTATTTATAAGCAAGTGATCATCGAATACTAAACTTGCAGTTCCGAATCGAAAAACTATAATTCTTCAATCTGCTGACAGTTAAGTGGCAATCCATCATCCACAATTAGTTATGAAGGGAAGTTTTAGCAAACAGGTAAAAAGTGTGGCAACACTTAGATATGTCAACAATATATCAAGCTTTTGATAAAGAATCCCAATTTTACTCATGAAGTATGGGACAATTATCTGATGAAAACGACTATAGAGGTAAGCAAATTGCCAAGTTTCTGAATGCCAAATGACTATATCAAGAGTCAAGAATAGGATCCCATTCACCAAATGAAAACACAAGGTTGCACTTGATAGTCAATTGGTTAGTTTTTCTAAAGATTAAAGCCTATAGAGCATACTTATATGTTAATAATATAGCTTTCGCACCAACGAAAGTACAAGGGAGACTATAAAATACAAGAGAAGTACTAAGAACCCAACTCCCCTCAAGCAACTTGCTCTCATGGCATCTTAAAAAATATTACTCTAAGCATTATTTGACCGTTGTACCATGTTGATGTATCATTTCCTAACTTTCTACAGGTACAATGAGAATCATAGTCAACTGCAAATCTGCAATTTTAACCGAGCACAAGGGTTTACTAAAAAACCAACATGATATCTCTCAACTGTAGTCTGCCAATTATTATTATCCCAAAAAGCCCCAAAGTGCAGCCTCATTGGCAGAGACTAGGGTCCCCAAGGTGAATTCTCTTAAAGGTCTCCATTCAAAATCTATGAGTGGACTTAACTCTAAAATCTCTTGTTGTCTTCTGAAATACAGGCTTTAGACAGGCGCATATGCCCTCAGATATATAGTGGGGCAAAGCTTCACTTCCAGCTTATCGAAAAGAAAATAATTATAATCCCAAAAAAGTGCAACCTGAGTTAATTTATGCAGAACGCCATAGATATCCCATTAGCGCTTTTCATTTAGAGATAGCTTCCCAAATCCTGGTTTGTAATTATAGTCCTTCATTTAAAGACTTGGACTTTGAGGGTATACTCCCCTCAAGGTCCCAGGTTCGAGACTCAGCTGTCAGATTACTACTTTGATGTCTCCCAGTACCTGGCCTAAGGACGGGCGTGGTTACCCTTGTTTCAAAATAAAATTATAGTCCAAAAAATGCCCTAGATACCATTTTCGTGTACTAAGAACATAATATCATGAGGGGATATCAAAACTTAAAGCATCAAAAACTAATTAAACCAACCGTTGATTGCTCCGAAGGCGTATCAATAACAATAGACCGCACCGACATCCAAGCGATCTCAGAAATGGCAGCCTCTCTATCACCAGGCACTTCACTGGTAAGCTCCTCGTACGCAGCCTCAAACGCCTCTTGCCAGAAACGCGGCAACTTAATCCGGCGATTATTCGTATAAACATCCCACATATGCTTCACTATCTTCTCCCTTTCCTCCATCTCCTAAAATCCAAAATCCAACAACGAAATCGCAAATCTCAACAAGATCTGAATCGGAAATCAACAATAGATAAACAGAGAAAGAGATGCTAACAAGGACATCGAGATCGCCATGGATATTGAAATCGAGATCATCGTGAGAGAGGGCGTTGAGGTTGCCGGCGGACCATCGGAGAGAGACGGTGCCGGTGAACATGGACCAGAATGCGAGCAACAAAATGGCGGCGAATGCGCAGAACTTGTAGCGGCCTTTGCCGAATAGACTCGAAACCGAGCTCTCTTTCTTCCCGGTGATCGGTATCGTCGTCGGAAGGACATTATCGTCCTTCATGTCGATCAACGACAATCAGAAGGAAAAATTGATGAAATCAGAATCAAATTAGTCTGAATCGATTGAGAGAAATCATGTGTTTGCACTGAATCGAAGATTGATGGAACCAGATTTGGACGGAGAAGAAAGTTCTTTCTCTCACTGAAGAGAGAGAAATAGCGAAATGGGGAAGAGAGAGAAAGAGTGGTTAAAAATTGCTTGATATATCAAAATAGTTTACTATAACAATAATTTGGGTTAAGATTCCATGATTTCATTTTATTAATACCTCAAATCATAGTAAAATAAGAGATTTTAACTGTGTAGCAAAAAAATAAAAATCGACAAATAGTACTTTTAAGAATAAATATAAATATATATATA
>JBBMKA010000026.1:7494863-7517200 GCA_037833695.1 Sechiopsis laciniata | reverse complement strand
ATAGATATATAGATATATATATTTTTTTTTTTTTTTTTTATTCTTCCTTGATTCTAGCTTCAGTCATGTATAAAAGGGACCATTATACACTTCACAAATATGAAATACAATAATCATTTGAAGTTCATTATCTTTCTTGGTATAAGAGCCTTAAACTTATGTCTTTTTTCCTCACAAATTGCTACATCGACCCTATCGGTTGTGAAAAAGCCGACTACTAGAGCATATTTACCCTAGCATCACGTCATCAATGGATGTAAAAAATGCTTTCCTCCACGACAATTTACTAGAAGAAGTGTACATGTCTCAACTGATAGGCTTCATTAACAAAACTTGTCTTTATCATATCTTCCTTCTCCACAAGAGCCTTTATGGTCTCAAATATGCACCTTAGGCTTGGTATGGTTGTTTTACTTCATACTCACTAACCCTTGGATTTGTGGTTTCTAGTGCAAACTCGTCTTTATTCGTATGTTCTGTCGATGCTTCCTTAAAAATTTTGTTGTTATATGTCGATGACATACGCCTTTGTGGCTGAATTCTAGATTTCAAATATTGAAAAATTAAAATATTTTCTCGGCCTAGAGATTGAATATCATCCAAGAGGAATATTTTTCAATCAAGCTAAGTATTTAGCTACTTATTATCCTCATTTGGCATACTACAACAAAATCCTATCAAACTCTTATGTCTACTACTATTGACCTTCATGCTTTCTCTTCACCTTATTCAGACGCAACCTTATATAGATAGTTGGAATCTCGTTTAAGCTTGGTGAGTCGTCTCTCCAAGCCTATTGTGATGTCAACTGGGTAGGTGACTCTTTAGACCGTCTCTCAACAACAGGCTATATTATCCTTTTAGGTAAAAATCCTATATCCTGGATTGTAAAGAAACAACCGACTGTCTCTTGCTCTTCCACTGAGTCATGGTGTCATGCTTTAGCAAATACTACATCAGACATCTATTAGCTCCTCCAGTTACTCTGAGATCTTCATATATTTCTACCAACTCTCTTCTCTGGTGCGATAACATCTCAACAATATCTCTCGCTAGTAACCCAGTCTTCCATGGTTAGCACAAAATGCCTTATATCTCCTCAAAAGTTCATTGACATGTTCACCAAAGCTTTGTCCTCCCACTCTTTTCAACTATGTACGACCAAACTCATGACTCCACCTCCATCTTGAGTTTGAGGTGGTATATTAAGAATATTGTTAGTTAGTTATATTTGATTTACCAATTTGTTGTAACCATAAGCAGTTGAATATTTTATTTTGATTCTCTCTTAATTTTAGCTTCACTCATGTATAAAAGGAACCAGTGTATCACTTTAGTAATATGAAATACAGTAACCATTTAAAGTTCATTATCTTTTTAGTACAAATTCCAAAATGCATTATCTGAAAAAAGAGAACTCCAAAGACTAAAATTGTATTTAACCTTTTGTAACTCTATATTTTTTGAAGAAAAAAAACCCATTTTTGTAAAATTAATGGTTAGAAGTTGGCCCTACTGTTATTTAGAATGTGTCAAATTCTTGTATGTTATAATTATGTTATCATTTCATCGATGATTATGACATGTATTATCGATAAAGAGATTGCAATTTCATATCTTTCAACGTTGAACGAAAAATAATTGTGTACTAATTATTTGATTTGATTGCGTAAATTTAACAATTTTATAAGTATTATCACAATAATTTATGATGTCTGGTCTAGGGGTGTTCATATATTCCCCGAAAACTTATTCGACTAAAACCGATCGAAAAGAGGGCAGTTGGTCGATTTTCAAGTCTATGTCGATCGGTGTCGGTTAAAAAAAATAACAAAAAATTTATCGGTTAAGTTTCGGTTAACCGACTTTATAAAATATTAATATTTTTCATATAATTAATTTGAATTATTACAAAATTAACTTAAATTTAAAGGTGTTTCCAAAAATTATTCAAGATGTTCAAATTATTAAAATTAATTAAAAAATTATATGATGAATATGTTTTTTCAATTAAAAAAAGAAAAGAAAAAAAATAAATTAAACGACCTAAACGACTGACTTAACCGACTAATTGGTTCGGTGTCATTTTTAAGCAAATCGATATCGTCAATTCGGTGTAAATTTTCACTAAAAACCTATACCGACCGATAAACAACCCTAACTTAATCTAACCATACCAACTATGGACATATTTAAAATAGTTCAACGACATTAGTGCGCATCTATGAATAAAAATGTCAAGACTTCAAATCTCTAAATCCCCCAGTTATTGAACTTAAAAAAAAAAAGTTTAGGCTTATTTTGCTACAGAAATAAAGGAAGAGAGTTGATATTTCATAATTGACTATATTTTTTCTTAATGATGAAATATCATATTGAAATTTATTTCATTATTATATAAATGAACCTTTTAAATTAATCAAACCTTCTGGCTTTCATACATGTAAACTTCATATGTGCCTTCCACAATTTCTATATACACTATAATTGTCCCTAAGATTTCATATTATTGTTTAAAAAATGTGTTATCCAAGTTTATAAATTTATTCATTTAAAAAAAATAATGACTTTATCAAACAAAATTTTGAATTTTATGTCTAATAATTTTTTTTTAATAGTCTTGAACTTACACTTTGATGTATATAACATGTGTCTTGAAATAACAAATTGTAATAGGTGAGAGAGAGGCCACTTATGAGGCATTGTTTGGGAAGACAACTCAATTAAAATTAAACTAATAGATATGTGTGTGATGACAGTTGGGCACCTATCATAAATTAAGTACACTCAATTAGCTGACTGATCATAACTAAAAATGTTTGTAAAAAAAAAGAAGAAGATAATAACTAAAGATGTAAATAATAACTTAGAAATGTTCATTGTATCTTTGCCTCAATTATTGGATGCTTTCAAACATCCAAAATATCTCCCCCACTTCTTCACATGTTTTTATTTTTAAATTAAATAAATAAGTTCTACTAAAAAATTTAGTTTCTTTTTTTGGTTAAGTTTTTTTTAATATAAGTCTTTTTATTGTCAAATTATAATTTTTTTGAACACTTAAGAAACAAAAACAATCAAGCGGTTATAAGAACTTTTTTTTTTTTTTGTAAGAACTAATGAGTTCAAGATAACTTGAGAGACTTAGTCGAATACTTTTTAAACTAATTCTTCCAAATAATTATTTCAAAAAATATTAAGTCAAAACTTTACTTTAAAAAAACAATACCAAACTCTTAAATTTAGTCAAATAAATTTGGACGAAATCTTTTGACATTCATAGGTGTGTAACGAATCATATTTTTGGAAAAACAAAAGTGTAACGAAGGTTTATCCAATAAGTTGAAAATAAATTACAAAATTTTGCTTAGTAAGCTTACACATTTCTTAAAAACAAAAATAACACAATCGATACATTTATCTGTAACCATTACTAAAAATAAAAAATAAAAATAAAAACATCAAAGACAATGTAGTCCATCATGTCAGCAATAGATTTCCAATTACTTACCTTGGGTATTTTTAAAACATCAATATTTCCTTTCAAAAAATAAAAAATAAAAGCATCAATATAATTCATGACAATTTTATCTTTAGATGGATATGCTTAATCCAGTTGCCTATTGCAGGCCCTTAAAAAATTATCTTGGGAAGAATATTTTTTAAAGAAAATATAAGGGAAACTTGGATAAAGTATTCTAACAATTTCTTAAAGATATATCAATTCAAAATTTTCAAATTCATTTTCCTAATCCAAAGTAAATAATCGAGAAGAGAGTTTAAAAGTGGCATTGAGGTCCGAGGATGTCTCATAAGAAAAAAACAAAATAAATAAAAAAATAAATTGAAACATTTTAAAATGATTTTATCGGAAGTGAGAATTCAAATATTTAACCACGGTTGAAGTTGAAGGGCAAAAATGTAAATGTTCATTCTATATGTTCAATGTTCTGGCTAAAAAACATATGATTTAAGAAGGTAAATTTAAGAAAAGAAAAATCTGGAAAGAATTTGATAAAAATTTGAAAAATGTGCACAAAAAACAACAAATTAAAAATCCACTGTGACAGCGTGATAGCCAAGTTTGTTATATTAGCCCAAACTGCGATAGCAAACAAACGCACAGCAAATTAACGTTCAATCAAATCAAGCATTCAAAATACACTCTAAAACTGAAACAACTAATACACAGCAGGTCTAGGAGTTTTAGCACATAAATAAACCGAGCAAAAATCTGCATAAAAAGGCTAAAACTGAAACAACACCAAACATACAGCAAATCCAACTTGAGGTCAATTATCGAAAGAAAGAAAGACGATTAAGACGATTCCAACCTGGTCGCAGCCGCTACACGATATTTTCATGGTACTTGATATCATCATCCTAACCTGGGAAACAGCATTCAAGAATACAAATGGGAGAAGAGAAGAAAAAAGGAAGAGAGTGGGCGGGCACTTACCAGTAGAAAACACGGCAGCATATGAGACACTAATACTCTCTGGAACGAGATCTCTCACTGCACCTATATTCGTGATTCAAATCACGATACTTCTCTCTATCATATGATTCAGAAGTGCCACGCTCATAATGGTAATCGTCCTCCATTCTATCATTCTGGTCATAGCGATCATGGTCACGCTGGTCTTCTGGGTGATCATATTGCCCTCGACTTTGGTTGTGTTCGAAGTGATCGTAGTATTGGGGATTGTGATCAGTATCTGTGTGTCTGTGCCCATGTTCAGGCTGATCGTACCACCCACGATCATCCTCAGCTTCACCATGATCAACATCTCTGTCCTTATCACCGTGTCCATGTCCATGTCTATCCTTCTCGTATTTTGATTCAATCCGGTCATAATCAGATTCCCTATCATAGGAGCGACCGTGATCAGGGTCTGTATTCCCTCCTTCATGATCCCGATCTCTCTCCCTATCTCTATCTCTATGACGATCACGATCTCTGTCGCGCTCATAATCACGACCTCGATCCCTTCCTCGATCACAATCACGTGTTCTATCGCGGTCATAGCCACGGTCTCTCTCTCTTTCCCTATCCCTATCTCGAGTCCTATCACGATCTCTGTGATGTCTGTCTTCTCTGACATCACGATCCTTAGATCTCTCATGGGAACGTTCACGAGACTTCTCTCTTTCTCTGTCTCTTCCCCTTTCATTTGACTTCTCTCTATCTCTGAAAACATTAAATTGAAGGTTATTTGCATAACATCTTAAAATTAACAATAAAGGAAAGTTATTTACGTTCAAATGCTGAAAGGAAAGTTTTGAAAGAAGGAAAAGAACAATGTTTGGATCATCATACCGCTCTCCATGTCGATCTTCACGAGCTCGAGGCTCCTCTGATCGAGATGGTGCTCCAGATTGCTGTTGCTCCCTGAACAAAATTACAAATGCTTTCAGCGTGAAAATAATACATCAAATTCAGTCTCGTCTTTATGAATTTACAATATTCCACAGAAAACTTAAACTCCCCATCGAAAATCCTTATCACGCACTCAGTGCTGTACAATAATCATAAATATTTCTGAATGGCTTGCACTTGAAAGAGCAGAAGTTATTAACACCATATTCATTACCTTCCCGATTGCCACTGACTATTTTCTTCACCTCCCACTCTGGTGGTTCCAAGACCACCACCTAGCCGGCGAGGACGCCAATTTGGTACCGTTCTACCTCGTTCAACATCCACCAGTACCCTTCTACCATCAATCTTCCTACCATCAGCTTGCTTATAGGCAGCTGATTAGTTTCAAATGTAGGCGAGTAAATTAATTAGTTTCAAATGGAAAAATAATCTAATAGAATAAGGGTTAAAAAATTCAAATGAAATGAAACAAACCTTTCATATCTCTTTTGTGCATGTACTCGATGAAAGCATAGCCCTTAGGTTTACCTGTCACTTTGTCCGTAATCAATCGGACCTGCAAAACAAAGAAAATTACACAAACAAGTCATATTGCAGAAGAAAAGTTCAAATCTCTTTCAATTATATTTTCTCCATAAAGGTTTTATTAGTAGTTTATAGCTTAATAGTGTAAGAAAGTTTGTTATAAGCTAGTCCTATTGGCACGGCAGACAGGCACTATGCCTAATTAGCCGTGCTCACCTTTAAATCATAGAGCTTCCATCCGGAGATGCATCACCACCAGCTAGAGTCGGAAAAACTGAAGTATTTGTGGCCATTTTACCAGTTGTTGAACATACTAAATTCCCCTTACCAGGGAAATTATTTTCCAAATAATGAAAAAACGTATATATGCAATAAAGGAAATACCAGGGAATCTTCTCAACGGCAGAGATTTTTTGATGCCTTTAAAGCCAAAAGTAAAACTTTTAGCAGCAGAAAATCTATGCAATACAAAATTCAAAGGAGAAAGGGAATCATAGAGCTCCCTATGTGTTTACCCAAGGCAGAAAAAATAGGCAAGTTGCACCTCCTTTGTTGCTTGGAATATAATGACCAAAAGGCCAAGAACATCACTCCATTGCCCAACTCAAAATTCTCAGCTTTGCCAGGGATGGTGAAAAGCGCACTATCTTTGGGATCAGAGCAGTAGAAACACTGATATCATTAATGATATTTGGCTGAATGGAGAGTAACTGCCTCCTTACCAGAAATTCTTGATGTATAGAACCTTACTAAGGAGTTTCCTATTAATATCAGGAATTCTCTACCAAACTATGTCTGGGCAACGACATGGTCACTAAGAGGAAAATGAAATACAAATGAAAGACATTACTGCATACCAGCAGCTTTACCTGAGAGACTATTAGGAGCTTGAATTTTCGATGATGAATCCAGGAAAGTGTTTGGCATTACCTTGTCTTCAAACGATTCCATCAAGGACCCAGTCAGGTAGAAATATGTTTGAACTCCAATAAAAACTTACCCAGGAATTTTACTACTTTAAAGGGGGATATAGTTGAAAGAAAAAGAAAAGAAAAGAAGAGACCTGTTTGGCATGTCGACGCATAATTCAGAAGGCCAGCGGAACTTTTAATTGGTTATTATAAAAGAAAGCATGAACCATTTTATTATCACTATAAGAACAAAAAGCATTACAAGAAAACCTACTACCTAAGAAAACCCACCCAAGAAAACTCATGCTTAGTATGACACTAAACCTACCCGTGATAGCTTTAAATAGTAAAGATTCAAAAAAAAAATTCAAGGAAAATGAACCAAAAACATGATAACTACCCAATCAATCTTTCTGATAGTGAAATTAAAGTATTTAATTCACCAAACAAATATTAACCTCTTACCAAGCACCATGAGGATGCTCAAATACCTACCCGCTTGATTGGCCCATAAGACTCAAACTCTCTTTTGATTCTGCTCTCAGAAGTCTCGAAGTTCTGCCAACGGATAACAATGATTTTATGTGAAACACTAAGCTTAAATTTTTTTAAAAAACTATATACACTACATTTACACACCAGTCTAGCCACAAAGAGAGTTTTGTATGGATCTCCAGTGACATTTGGATCATCACGGTCAAGATCTGCTCGAAAGAACGCACGTCAGACACAATACATTAAAAATCATTTTAACTACAAATTCAGGGTGAGTACTGAAAAGATGTATCACATTTTGGCAGCTCCTCAGCAACTTTCTCTGCACCCTTTTCAATTTTTAGCATGTGAATTCTAGCCCTCCTTTGTGCCTGAAAAGTTTCAGTTTCAGATTATTCAGAATCTTAAATAGTTACTTCTTCATTTTCATAGCTTTTTACTCAATTCACAGTCATTTAATTTTGAAAACAAGAGTTTTTAAGATTGTATCCTAATGTCACTAAATCTTTTTTTTTTGTTAATTACTCTGTTCGTTAAAACTCACTACTTCCTTGAAAAAAATCATGGGCAAATGAGTTGTTTGATACACAATTGACACTAGCATTAAAAAAAATTGATATTCTTAGCATTTACACACTAACCACCTAATTAAACACAGTTAAAACGTTTGTTACACACGAGCCTTGTAATTTACAAGATACCTAATTTACATTCTTAAAACTGTGTTTAAAATCAAACCATGTTGCACCACAGTTGCAATCTACTAACAGCCTTTAAGTAATAAGCTCAATAGTCATTTTCCTAATTATACCTGCATACACTCAAAACATTTGAATTGGCGAGATTAAAAATTTGATCTAAGAAGGATTGGGGAAATTGGTACAGATAATCATTAAGAGGTGAAATTATCTTACAGGAGTTTCACTCTCTTGAACAGGAGGAGCATATTCCGGATCATCAGGTTCTGCGAATTTACTCACAAACTGGGCCATCCCTTCAAAACAAAATGAGATAGAATTGCATCCCTCGGCAAAAACAATGAAATGTGAAAAGTAAAACAACACTTAATAAAATGCAAGTTTTGGAAAGTACTAAAAACCTGTTAATGGTGGACATTTTCTTTTCTCTGGTGGAGGTTTAAACTCCAAAGGTGGTCGTGGCTCAAAGAGCTTCAGGAGATTGGACGTAAGACCAGTTGGATGGCTCTGCCCAATCTGCACGAGTAGGAAAATCAAGAAACCGAGAGATTCCATAATCAAATTATCTATAAAATCATCGAGAACTTCTCTAAGAACTACAATCCACAATTTCACACCATCTGCCTCTCTAAACAACAAATGAAACCATTCATCGACAATACATTGTAATAAGACTTTTTTTTTGTTTAAATCCAGGAAATCGGAGCTTCGCTCGCCTATATCCGGGACGCCACTGTCCGGTCCCTAGGCTATGGCACTGGCATATATCGAAGGTTATTAGTTTAAGCCCCCAGAGTGGCCTCGAACCAGGAATCTCTCACGGAATATGTTTTGGAGCACGTAGCCTCAACTACTACCCTCGGGAATTACATTGAAATACAGATAGAAATCAATTTATCGTCTCTACACAAGAAAACGAGGATTGATCCTCATGATGAAGACGCAAAACCTATCAAACCGACATTTATGCATAATTTCTCCGTATTTCTTGTAAATTTGTAATAACGACTGCGAGACGACTTCTTGAAACCCTAGCTAACTTAATACAAAACAAAATCGAAGGCTACTACAGAAATGATGATGATAATCGAAACGATTCCACTTACCAGCTTGAGTTGAAGAACACTGGCGCGATTCTGAGCCTTGGTACGAGCCTGAACCGCGGCGTTTTGGTTCCGCATGAAGGCATCATTGTAATCCGCCATGGTTTCGAACGATCGTCGCTCTGATTATTACGAGAACAAGGAATTTTGCTATGGAAGATCAAATGGAGAGCAGGAAAAACATCAGTGAGTGGTTCTTGCTTGGATCTAATTGGTACAGTCCGGCTCGAACGGTAAGATGCGGCAGAGGTAATCACGGTAAGGGTTGTAGATTGTATTTATACACCATTCCGCATGCTCGGACTTTTTTTTTTTGAGATCACTCGAACTTTTTTTTTAAATAAACATAAATTATTTATTTGGTTGGCTGGAATGATATTCCTTTTGGAACACCCCACGTCCAAGATTTGGAATTTAGATTTGCCGGCATTCCTGTGCAACCTAACCATGTTAGCACTTAGCCTTCACAAACCAACACGAATCTTTTCAACATATTTTATCATTACTAACATGCATATTCGTAGGAGGTCATCCAACTAAGCTGCTCCAAGTTAAAGCAAGTTTAACTGTGAAATTCCTTAGATTGAACTACCGAAAAGGAAGATGCACTTGTTGGTATAGGTAATACAAAACATATCTTTTTAAGCCCTCTCATTTAGATGTGGCACGCATTACATGCCCACTAGTTTCCGCTTTGGTTCGTCCCCGAACTACATCTTACTAGGAGAGGTTCGACTCTAATACCATTTGTAACGCCCCCAACCCAGGATATAGAATCCAGATTTGTCTCTATGGGCACCAGCATTCCCTTGTGACCTGACCACGTTAGCAATTGACCAGCCTTCATCGCTTTTAAGAATGAAGACTGTTCCCACAAACCAACACTAGCTCTTTCAGCATGATTTATCCTCACTCGCATGCATCCTTAGAATGTAGAATGAAATGCTAATAAAATATTTAAAATAATGTTGTATTTTGATTTTGAATCATCAAAACTTTTTTTATATGTAAAGAAAAGATAATCTCATATTTTTAAATAATTTTAGATTATTTAATTAAATGAAAAAATATTTGATACCATAAGAATGTTGAAAACAAAAGAATTATGAAATAATATTTTTTATATAAATATTGGATCATATAAAAGAAAGAGCATAAAAAATGAGATAATTTACCATTATTTATTTCCAACCGTATAAAAAAAAGGTGTGTTAAAAAAAACTATTTTCACTTTTTAAAACTACTCTCATATTTTTATTTAAATTATAAATATAAATAAAATATATGATAAAATAAAAAGAAGAAAAAATCAATTTAATTTTAAATAGATTTTAAAAAAATAAATAGATAAATATAATATATATTTTTATTTTTGGAAATTCATTTGATAAATCAATTATGAAATTTTTTTTGGAATTTGGATGAAATATACACTCTATTTTTATTTGATACGAGAGAGAAAGAAATACGAGAAAGAGAATTTTCAAACATCTGTATTTTAATCCTAAATTTACATTGTTTAAAATTCTTGAAATCAAATCTCACACTTTTTGCATAGACCAAACAACGATTTCCAAAATCCTCGATTCCAATCCAAACCCCACATTACAAACAGAAAACTAAACGACCTAAATGAATGGAAAGTATGTACACCATGTATCTCCTCAAATTTACAAGTTTTTCTCTCGCTAAATTAGACAAAAAGTCACTAAAATTATGATTTTGTTGACGCAAGCTAAGGTTATAAATGGGTCATTTACACTTCGGATCTTACTTTCTTTTTCTTTCTTTTTTTTGTTAGAAATCTAATAAATTGTGTTTCTTATTGAATTTTCCTCGAGACAAAAATGAACTATATAAGTAGATGAATGGTCAAAAATAAAAAAGTGTGAGTTTAATCCATGATTGTAATCTAAGAAAAAAAACATGATCGTTATTTATTTTGAAATTAATTTTATATGACTATATATACTGTGAATATAGTCGAAATGTACTTAAACAAACTCAAATATTCATTGCTATATAAAATAATAAGCGGAGCTCTATTAACTTATGGGTTCGAATTCGGCACTATTTAAAAAAACTACAATAACAAATTGTGTCTTTACCATGTGTAGTAGAGAATTGAAAATTAAACTTGATTAAAAATGAATGTTTCAACGGAGTGACTTACAATGAATTATTGAACTGTTTTTTTTTTTTTTTTAACTTATCTACAACTCTACATCAAGTTCGGGTTACTCAGGTTGTCGGGTTTTTGTTCTGGGTACGTTATATCATTATTTTAAAAGGAGTGATGCTTAAAGTACCCAACCACGTTTAAAATTCTCGAAAATAAATTTTGGAGGATTATTTATATTATTTTTTTATTATATCAACGAAAATAATTAAGAAATTTACTCATAAGAGCATATTTGAAAATAAATTTTGGAGGATTATTTATTATTCCTGATTTTGGTTGACATAGATATTGTCGACCAATGAGCTCATAATCATTAGATCAAACTTTTCTCACAATTATACAGGTTAAACTATTTAATAAAAATAGCTACTACAACCAAAACACAAATAAAGCAAGCCTTTCTTCTTTCTTTTTTCTTTTTTTTTTTTTGGACTTGAATAAAGCTTTCAGTTCACACAACAGGAGAACAAACCAAAATGGAGAAACAACAGCCACATACATTCACACAAGATAATCATTAACCAAAACACTGATCGGTCGGAAGCGGGCCGGGGATGTAGCCCTGTTCAAGGAACTGCAACCCAAAAACCACCAATATGGCCAGCAAACTCAGGTACGAAAGCCCTTCGACTGCGCCCAACAACCCGAACGGACCATTGGGGAGACCTGATCCAGTCTTGGTCTTGATGTACAGAGACCAACCCACAATGCCCACCACAGCCAAGTAGCTGACCCCTTCCAGTGCCCCGAGTGACCCGCCTGGCCCCGGTGGCAGCCCGCACCCAGTTGTCTTCAGAGTGTATAGCGACCAACCAATCACTGGGCTCGCCACTAACCCTCCGGCTATTGCTACGGTCTCTACAATGCCCACTTCGCTTTTGCTTCCTTCCTTTGCCATGGCCTGAACCTTCAGTGCCCGCGCTGGATTCCCCGGTTTACATGAGGAATTCAAACGATTCGCCGGTAATGATCGTAGTAAAGAGGATGATGTTGATGATAGTAGCATCTTTCCCAGCTTCCTCAACAATGGCTGTCTTTGTGTTTGTGTGTGTGTAAGAGAGAGAGAGAGAGAAAAAAAGACACACAATGAGAAGGGGTGGTTCTGTAAAGACTTTCCACCTTATCCATCCCAGGAATATCACAAATATTTTGATTATCTTCTGAACCAATGGTCTCTCTTAATCCATCAGGAATTAAATCTAAATAATGAGACGAAAAATCGTAATATGAAATTTAGACTCCATAGATCTTCGGGGAGTTTTTGTTAGTTGAATTTATGGAGGATTTAAAATGAGTATTAATTAATTACTCTTCAAAAAGTTACATTCAAACAAATTTTTGTAACTAATTAAAACAACTCTTTTTTTTATAATTGCTAAAAATAACTCTTCATTTCTAAATGCTTAATTCTAATCATTTATTTATAACTACTCTAAATAACTCTTCATTTTTTATTATTCATCTCTAACCATTCAAGATTAACTCATTTTTAATCATTATTTTTTAACTACTCAAAATAACTATTCATTTTAAATCTACATCCAAATAAGTTATTGGCTCCAACTCCTCTACAAAAAAAAAAAAAAAAACACATTCAAACAAATTTTTGGTTATAGCTCTCAATTTCTAACTACTCAAAATAACTCATCAAACTAATTCCTCATTCTAAACCTCATCCAAACACCTCCTTAATGCATAATTCCATCACCTGAGACATTCAAATCCACAATCGACCAAAACATCCATTATTAGAAATTATCCAAACTTCTAATTTCTACATCAACCACAGCAATCACAGAAATGCAATAATATGCAAATGATGGGTTGGAAGTATAATTTATGATCTCATTCTACCTGTTTAAAAGATCGTTGAATATGGGACATTCAAAATTTATCTTTCATCTTATAAATAAGATTAACAAATATCACTCTAACATTCTAAGCCAAAAAGGCTGTTTGACCCATCTTGCAATACTGTAAAGCAAAGGGGAAAAAGCAAAATTTTAAAGAATATAGATTTGCAAATCAGTGCCTCCTACAAACTTCAGACAACAATCTAGTGGCAGAAAGGACTGAATAGAGAGAGGCCTCGAACCTTGGATCACCATGAACGTCATCCACGTCACAGCTTCCTCCTAGTTCTGGTAGCTGTCTCCCTGCTTTTATCTGCTATTTTCTGCATCTTTGTGAACTCTCTTGCACTCTGATAATAAATATAAGAAAAATACAGCGCATAGAGGTTAAAAGTATCTTGACGAGGAAATGCGCAAGCATAGTTTTAGCATCTTCCTAAAAAAGGTGTTTTTTTTATTGATAGCTTGCACACACCTCGGCTATTGTCACGAGACATACTGCCTGACCCAACAAATTAATTCTTAGATAGGTGGCTGCCATGGATTAAACCCACCTCTTAGTTCCTCGAGGCCCTCTTGACCACTAGGTCACTTGATAATGGTTAATTATTTTAGGTGTTCTAACATGCTAATACTAAAGACAGACAAGATTTAATCTTCAAAAACAAAACTCCTAGGAACAAAAGAAACCAGAAGGTGCATCATTTGCATGTGTAGAATAAGGATATGTGACAATATGTGACAAATATATGGCAACTAGTGTTAAAATTGTTCCTGCAAAAAACACTCCCAAATTGCAATTAATGGCTAAAACATTGGTGTCAATAATTCTCCCGACTGTAATAGTCAGTGGATTTACGATTTTTTTTTTGGCTTTTTTTTAGTTTTATATTTGTGAGTGTCTAGGCTAACTTACGTACAACTGGATTATTTTCACATGATAAAAGTCCGACCCTATAATATTTGGTGGTCTAGAAAATTCATAAAAAAATAAATTCTTAAATAGTTGACGATCATGGATGGAACCATAGCCTTTTGGCTTTTTCAAATCCTCTTGACCACCAGGCCAACCATGATAGTTAGGATTTGCTAAACATTATTAGTGAAAGATCAAATCTACTATTATATCTACATCCAACAATAGTAAATTACTGTCAATAAGAATTGATAAATTTCCTCCACTCCTAGAAAGACGTTCAGTAGTTAATCAAGCTCTCCCATCGACCATAAACAAAACCCATGAATCAATTACACATTGATTCTTGAGAACTTGTGATCACTTTCTTTTTGGGTAAGAAACTGCACTTTCAATGAGAAAAATGAAACAATATACAAGAACATACAAAAAAACAAAACCCCCCAAAAGAAAGTCTCAAAAACTACATAAAGGGACTCCAATCCAACAAAATTAAACCAAGATCATAATTGCAAAAACACCTAACCAATACCTACAAGAGGCATTAACCTCACCAATTCTCAAACCTCGTCACAAGACCCCTCAACCTCTCTAAAGATACCCCTCTCAAGCTAAATCCCTCAAAAAGCTGCAACGAAAAAAGGTGGTCCCAGGAGAACCTCCTCAATCACCCCAGAGCAGACCCGATTCCAAACAAAACAAAATTTAAGGCCTCCTTTGATAACCATTTGATTTTTTGTTTTTTGTTTTCGAATTTTAAGCTTATTTTCACTCAAATTCTCTACTAAGAATTTCATGTTCCCTTGAGAAAGTATGTCAATGATAATCAAATTTTAAAAATCAAAACAAGTTTTTGGAAGCTATTTTTTTTGTTTCAAAATTTTGGTTTGGTTTTTAAAGACGTAAGTATGATGTAGATACCAAAGTAAGAAAAACAATAGGATGAAATAGTTGTTGTAGGCTTAAATTTCAAAAACAAAAAACAAAAAACAAAATGGTTATTAAACAGGATCCGAAGAATCCAACCAACGGGCTCAAAGGCACTGAATTAGCGGGCAGCCCCAATAAATGATAAAAACTGTATTTTCCAGGAAGAACAAACTTTATTTTTCTATTTGAGACCGCTATAATTCTTTATCAGGATACAAAGATACCCCGAATTATGGCGAGTAAAAGATAACCTCAGCTTTTATAAATCACCATACCCCATACCTAAGTTCTATATTTCGCAGAACAGAATGAAGAACTTGATCTTCTTTAGGCTGCAGGGTGTACAGAAAATACAACCCTCACTGTTCTTATAAGCTAGTGATCATTGAATAATAAACTTGCAGTTTCCTATTTGAGACAACTATAATTCTTTGCTGCAAGCAGCTATAGAGAGAATGACAATTAAGTGGCAATCCATCATTTACAATTGGTTATGGAGGTAGCAGGTAGGAAAAAACACTTGCAAAACTTATACATGTCAACCATTGCTCCCTCATAAATTTCACGAAGTGATTCGCTTGGCACACAATGTATCAAGCTGTGTAAGAAAATCTCAATTTTTTCTGATGATAAATGGGAAAATTGGAGTTATACAGATTGCCAAGTTGCTGAATAGGCAACAATATCAAGAGTCAAGAATAGGATTTCATTTATCAAATGGAAACACAGGATTGCATTTGATAGTCAATTGGTTCATTTTTCTAAAGATTACTACGCTATAGCTTCCACACAAATGAAAGTACAAGGGAGACCACGACGAAACGCACAGGAAATACCATCTCCCCGCAAGCACTTTGCTCGAATGCCATCTTAAACAATATTACCCAAAGCAATATTTGACCGTTATATCAAGTTAGACACTATATGCATCATTTCCTAACTTGCGTACAAATTCAATGAGATTCGCAGTCAACTCCAAATCCGCAATTGTAACCCTAACCGAACCCCCACTCGCAGACACGAAGGTGTTACTCAAAACCATCTCGACATCTAGTGCAATCTCAGTTAAATTATGAAGAATGTAACCTACATCGAAGCATTTCGTTTTAAAATAACTTCCCACCTAATGATTATAAGAGTTGCAACACTCATACTTATGAACGAAAAAAAAAAAAGACACAACAGCTGTTCCTGGTTCGTAATTATAGTATATAGAATGCCCTTGATACCCATTTCGTGAGCAAAAATAACACAGGATCATCAGGGGATATCAAAACATAAGCATCAGAGAGAAAATAACCAACCGTTGATTGATCCGAAGGCGTATCAATAACAATGGAGCGCACGGACATCCGGGCGATCTCGGAGATAGCAATCTCTTTATCACCAGGCACTTCACTGGTCAGGTCCTCGTACGCAGCCTCAAATGCCTCTTGCCAGAAACGCGGCAACCTGATCCGGCGATTATTAGTATAAACATCCCACATATGCTTCACTATCTTCTCCCTTTCCTCCATTTCCTAAAATCCAAAACCAACAATCGTGAAAAAATATATCAATGTGTTAAAATCCATCAAGATCTGGAGATATATATACTAACAAGCACATCGAGATCGTCATGGAAGTTGAAATCGACGTCATCGGAAAGGCCGTTGAAGTTACCGGCGGACCATCGGAGAGAGACGGTGCCGGTGAACATGGACCAAAACGCGAGCAACAAAATTGCAGCCAATGCCCAGAACTTGTAGCGGCCTTTGCCAAACAAGCTCGAAACCGAGCTCTCTTTCTTCCCGGCAATGGCTGTCGTCGTCGGAAGGACGTCGTCGTCCTTCATATCGATCAAATGAGGGAAAATGAACGATCAAAAGAATTCAAATCAATGCTGCAGAATCGAATTTAGAAGGAAATTGGGAAATCATGCCCTAGCTATTTTCCACTCAATTGAAGATGGACCCACATTCGGACGGAGAAGAGAGGGAAAGAAAGGCTTAATTAAGAAATTGTTTTATCTAATCAAAGTATTATATTGTGGTGTGGGTCACCACAATATAATTATAATTAGGGTTAAGCTTTCATAATTTCAATTTTTTTTAGTATCTCCAATCATAATAAAATGCTTGCCAGGATGAATCTTTCGAACATGTTTGGATGGGTTGAATGAATCGAGTAAAATATGGTGTTTGAATGAGTAATTACGAAGATCATGTTTGAATAAAGTTACTTAAAGGAGATACATAAAAAGTATGTTTGGATAAATTTGCTTGAAGGAATAGTTGCTCTAAAAAAAAGTTTGTAAGGCTCTGATTGGACCAGGGTGTTTTAATAAGCGGTTGTATGGAAACCATGTTTAGATAAGATTATTTGTAAGAGCCTAAGGTAGTGTTTATTTTAGTATTTAACGAGCTGTTACAAATGAACTTTTACGGTGCAACTTCAAAAAATTATATCCAAACAAGTTATTGTAACTACTCAAAATAACTATTAATTTATAATCACTCATTTTTCATCACTAAAAATAACTCATCATTTTAAAATCACTCGTTCGTGTGACTTATCTACCAAAATTCAGATCCAAATGAGTTATTGTGATCCTTCTACCAAAATTCACATCTATTGCTCCAACTTCTTTACAAAAATCCACATTCAAACAAACAATTACCATCACTCAATTTCTAATCATTCAAAATAATTACTCATTTTAATTATTCGTGTAATCACTCATCAAACCACCTTCTTAGAGAGGTAATAGGAGAAAAAAAATTACGGAGGAAGATCATAAAAAACTTTGTTGGTATTAAAATTATTATCATATATATCATTTTGGTTATTACTAAAATTTTGTTATATTTTGGTTCATGTTCAATTTTAATCTCAATTTTTAAAAAAAAAAAATTATATCTATGTATAAATTGAAATTAGTTCAATAAAACTAATATTTTAATACAAATAATACATAATGGGAACTAAACGGTAAAGTAATTCGTTTTGGTTGATCAAAATAGTAACTGAGTGATAATTGTAATCTAATTTTTATCACCACATTGATAAAGCAGGCTAGACTACAAACAAAGAGAAAGAGGGGAAGCAACAACATGACATGAATGGTATCAACTTAGCCCAAACACTCGAAAGATATATATAAAAATAAATAAATAAATAAAAAAGAAAAGAAAAAAGAATGGTATTAATGTTGATAATTATAAGATAAGATGAGACCCAATCAGTAAAGAGAGGAGCATTCCACGTTTCTTATACTGAGGCAATGATGACTTTGCACCTTTCCAATACCACCTCAAGATGCCATCTTTTTAGGTACACCAAGCTTCGATGGTTCTAAATTATACTCATTCATGTTGGATCCAAATTTGTGAACCAAATACCCGCTTAGATTGGATTAAATACCTACTTGAGTTTAATAAACTCTATATCATATTATATCTATAAGCTTTCATCTTAAAATCAATTAGTAATGAGAGAAAAATAACCAACTTTTCTTACAAAGGCAGTAAGAACTCCTCACCTTTCCAACCTAAACAAAGGTAAAATTTCCCGAATAAATCGGATATAATAACAATATAAATGAGATTACAAGTACTAACACACCCATCAACTCCTTGCGCGGGCCAAAATGAGAACATCACCTTTTTCTCTTGACAACGAAAGTTCAAATATTTGACTCTACATTTCTAATGAAGAAAGACGAGCAAACCTTTACTTACTCGTCCATGGCATCAACTCCATCTCCTTCATTCAAATCAAGATCAGCAAGCAACTCTTCAAGTGGAACCAAAGGCCCATCTTCCCCATCAGCCATTTCAGAGGGTTCATAGTCTCTATTTCGGTACAACGATACGTTGAACCTCAAATCTGGATTCTCTTCCAAATCTCTCAAAAACTGTTCGTACTCCGAGTTCATCTTATCTTGCTCTCCTCTACTTACATCTTTATCATCAACATCGATTTCAAGACATTTGAGTTTCCATGATCTAGGCTTTTCGCGCTTTTTCTGACGTATTTCTTCGTAACTCTTCTTGATTAAAATAGCTTCTGGAAGTTCAAGGCCCTTGTATTTGTCTAGTTCCATATCATTACTATTGGATCCATAAAGATCATAGCCAAGAGCATAATCCCCAGGATTTAGAATATGACCCAAATGAGTTTTTATGTAGAATATTGTGTCGGTCCTTCCAAGATCTGCTACACGAGCTACTTGAGCATCGGCCAAAATATACTTCGAACCACCGACATTGACTTCAGTAGAAACATTTTCGATATCTAAAATAATATATTCCACAAGTTTCCGGCTAGTAAGTAAAGGCTTAAAAGATGTCCTCCAATACTGATCAGCATCCAAGAAGCAGTGCCTTAAGGTGAATGGATCAAGCAAAGCAATTACATTTGTAATTTTAGTGCAAATTACAAGAGGACCGGTATTGCCCAAACTATGAGCAACTTTAGGAGGCAAGCATATCAAATCCTCACGGCATATTGGGGAGATTTCAACAGAGAATGTATGTTTATAGTTGTGAATACTCTTAGGACCATGAGAACCAAGTTGTTCATCGTGGTGGCGGCTCCGGATGGGAGCAACCTTTCCAATAAATTCCACAAACCTAACACCATGAATCCTATTAGAAAAGAAAAAGTCAATGCCTTGATCCATCTGTTTGATCCTTATGGCACTGGCAGCAGCACCATGTTTTAGTATCAGTTGCTCCAAGAATAAGAACGTAAGCCGATGAGAGACGCGCTGCCTGAGTTGAACACAAGCCACCCATTGGTCAGAGTTGGCCTGGGATTTTGAACAAGACTCACACGACTGATCATGGACAACATACTCAACAACATACGACTGTTCCAAAACCGCTCCATGAAAGACCTCTTTCTGAATCTTCAACTTGACCTTAATTCTCTTGGAATGGGGTTCAGTCCAAACAAACTCAGAATGTAACAATTTAACCTTGTTTAGATTTTTTAACCTCTTGATACAGAATGTCAATAGTTTCTTTGATTCTAGTTGTGCTTTAAACCAAGTTCGCGGTAGTTGCAAGTAACTCTCGCAATGTGGACAATGCATAATAGTCAATTGCTTCTGTAAACCTTCTGTGATGTCAACTTCAGAACACAAACACTTGACACACATGTTGGCAGCATTTGGTGTCATCGGAATTCCACATTTGCAACATAAAACACTGCCAATAGTTTGTTGAACCACAAACATTCCTTCTTCTTCATCCATAGCTTATAAACCTGAACCATTGAGCACTAAGTTGAATTTTAAAGCCCTTTTTAACCAAATAAATTTGGATACAAGATGAGAACAAAAACAAAACAAAACAATCCAATCAAGGCCAAAATCTAAATATCTAGTGTAAGGCCACAATAAGAAGGATATCAAATGAACCTATTTTCCATAGCCAAATAACTATTTAGTTCTAGAAAATGATCAGTGCAATCATATTTAAAAATCAATACAAATAACTGAGGGAAACCACTAACAAATTCTCTGAAACAGTGAACCATAATCAACATCACCTTTTTCAATTGTGCAGGGGTTTTTCTTTGCCGAGATAAGTAACGGGGAAGAACAGAAATCTTTAGCAAATTGATCGCACAAAATGATGAGGCAGGGTGCAAGTATGATATGATGAGGATTGAGGTGGTAAGGAAAATAAAAAGCGTAGGGAAATATTATGTAACCAATCGACAGTATTCATATTAGATTATCTAACCATTTTGATTACAACAACAATATTTAATATTAGGGATTCGGACCTGCAACTTTTAGATCTATACATGCCAATTAACGATGGGCTACGCCTGCTTTGGCATTATAATATCTTATTATTATCAATATAATTCTTCACAAAATTATGACACAACACAACACAATATTGAAATGTTATACTTGCTTTTGAGCAACCAAACACAAAATTCTAACTTCATTGATTTCAATTTCTTTCTTCTTTTTTTTTTATACCGAGAAATCGAAACTTCACTCCACTGCACGCCGAGTAACCACGGTCAGTTGTCTACAAATAAATGTTAGGGTTAAGACTCGAACCTGAGACTTTGAGGAGGAACACACCTTCAAAGCCAAGCCTTCAACCATCGTGTCACCCCTTGAGAACGATTTCAATTTCTTTTTTGGTACAGGGAGATTCAAACGAATGACCTATTGGTCATAGACACACTTATACCCCTTCTTGTTGGACATATCAAACCAAACTGATTCCAAGTACAAATAGGAATCATTTTTATCTTTTAGAATCTAGCATTTGAAACAATTTCTAACCAAACCATTGGTCTTTTTATCCTTCTTCCATTCTAAATTTTCACTAGACTCCTCTTTCGCTCGATTAAGACTATGAAATGTTGTTGATTCATTGTCTATTACACAGAAGAATGAAAATAACGATTTCAAACAAAAACAGGGAAAAAAGAGATCGAGAAATAGAAAACTGTTCATACAATCAATAAGAAGCAGAACTTGAAACGGGAAAAGATGAGGTCGATGAATAAACTATGCAAATAAAAAAAATATATATATATATATATGGCGCAAATATGAAAACCAATTACCTTGAAGAAGACGTCGGTTAGGGCTATTGTAAAGGTAGAACAACACCTTGGGGGCGGTGAACGGAAGCGTAAAAGAAAAAAAAAAAAAAAAACGAAGAGTTTCTGTGCGAGAAGATCGAGAGATTATAATGTTGGCTGTGATTTTCGGCAAAGAAAAGGTGTTAGGATTTATTTTAGGGGGTTTGGTTTTCTCCCATTTTAGGTTAAATCGAGAATTGAACCTATTCAATCTTGATAAGAAGATAAACCGAATCAATGTTAAATAAAATGTAAAATTATTGACAGTTTTCTTCAATTTTTAGGACAAACTAATAATCGATACCATCCAATTGATTTGACAAAAATAAATATCAAACCAATATCCCAAATCATTACCTAAATTTTCTTTGATTGAGTTTAATTTTTTTTACTATTTTATTTGCTATTTTACTTCCAACCTTTATTTGAAATATTTTTTTTAAGAATTTCTCAAGATTTAAAATTAAATTTGTTGGTTTATGTTATTTTAGTATAATTGTATTTTCACATTTTTTTAATTATTTATTCCTTTTAGGATTAGATTAAATATTATTTTCTCTCCTGGTAGAATCTTTTCTTTTTTATGATTAGATATTATATTTACCTTTTATAATTAGATCATTTTTTCTTCTCTATTTAAACATTGTTGGTTTCATTATTAAATAAAGAATTTAGAGAATTTGTATTTCAATCTTTCAACAAAATTAAACAAAAATTACTAATAAAAAATTAAACTAATAT
>JBBMKA010000026.1:7461698-7487736 GCA_037833695.1 Sechiopsis laciniata | reverse complement strand
CCGATCTTATATTCCTTTCAAAAAATATTGCTAATATATCTTTAAATATTAATTCCTGCTCACGTTAGCAAAACATTTTGAAAACCATGTGAACAACTTAGTTTATTCATTTTTCGAATAATATTAGAATATTGACTGCAAAAAACGAGTTTAGTACAATAATAATTGTCATGTATTATTGACCTAAAAATTACAGAGTTCAAATTTTGTTATGGTATTAAAAAAAATCACTCTTCAAAAAAATAAAAAATAAAAAAATAATAATAACTGGATTATTAATTGTCGCAAAACAATTTCTCATAGATATATGAGATTTGAAAACTAATGCTTGGAGTCGATAGATAAAGGGTAAATGCAATGAATGATAATCTTTTGATGAACAATACTTGGTGAAGAAAGAAGAAAATGGGACACTTTTGATGATGGAGGACTTTTTGATATAAAGTTAAAAAACAACTAAAAGCATATAATAAGTATTCATTCATTTCATCCCCTTCTCTTCCACATGAAATTTGGCCAAACCTAAAGTTTTCATCTCTTTCACATTACATACTTCATTTGCAAGTTTATAGTTAAGTTTGCTTTCATAACATGATTATTAGATTGTATTTCTTTCTCAAATATCACAACTAATTTCAAAAGAAAATAACTTTAACTGAGACATTAATGATCAACTTTATTGCGAGGGTGATTTGATTGATATGTTATCAAATTTATATAAATTAATATCCTCACTTATGAGAATAAATTCTAACATTTGTAAAAATTGTAATATGATTAAAATTTCATCAATTATTTGATTGAGAATGTTAGGTGTGATGAATTGAAAGTGGAAGAATTCTACTTCCATAGCTTTTAATTTCAAGCTTATCTTCAATGACTTAGAAAAAAAAAAAAGAATTGTTTTTAAAAAGGACAAAAAAAAAAAAAAGAAGAACATAAATATATGGACATTATTAGACCACTAAAAAAAAACAAATTACTACTTACCAAGGGCATCGCCTGGAAAATGAACATAAAAATTAACTATTTGAAAAAAAAATTGAATAATGGAAAGTGATACAAAACTAAGATACTTGATTTAATACCTAAAATTAAATTGAATAACTTCAATTAACTAAAGCAATTAGATTGACTCAATTCAATTAATTACAACTTCAATTTCAACATTTTTTTAGTTCATAATAGAAAAATTCTAACCAATGTCTTTGATTATTTCTTTGCAATATCATATTAATGTAATCAAAATAAGCATGTTTCAACAATAACGTTAATATGTATTATATCTTGAAGTCCAATCTTCAATTTTTCTTTAAAATTTAAAAAGGAAAAAAAAAATTACTTAATAAATGTAAAGACTTAAATTTATCCCCAAATATTCTATACTAAAAGAAGTTGACACGTCTCTACCTTTTTTTTTTTTTTTTTTGAGCAAGCCTGGTAAAATATAAAACAATGAATAAAAACGAGATCATTAATGTTATTATTTATAAATAAATATACAATGGATGTGATTTGGTGTTTGCACTTTTTATGCTTTGTGTACATGAATATGCTTAATGAATCTTTTTTTAAACTTTGTGACTTTAAGTAAAAGAAAAAAAAGAATATACTGAAATTTATATAAGCCCAAGTCACAAATGGCTTTTCTGGCCAATAAACTGAAAACTTTTTTTTAGAGCCAATAATATGGAAACTTATATATCATCACATTAAGTCAATAAATCTATTCTAATGTATTTTTTTCTTTGGGGAAAAACTCTTTTCAACTTTGTGACTTTTAATTTTATAATGGGTTATGATGGAGATGCACTTATCAGCTACTTTCTTTCATAGTCTTCTCTTACTTTTAAACTTTGTTTGATACATTAACAAGGACATTGGTTTTTTATCCCAAACAAAGTACTAATTTCAGATACATATTTTTTTAGTTAAGAGATAAAGAAGTGGAGTTTTTATTTTTAATTATTTTTATAAAAAATACTGTATCTAGTTGGAAAAACTATATTATAAGAAGTAAAAAATTAGCAATAAGATATTTTTGATATAGACTTAATCTTAGTATTCGATTTTTTTTTTTTTTTTTTTTGAAAACACTTATATTCGATATTTGCTGATTGACTTACAATATTTTAATAAGTCTACACTTTTTGTGTTTGAATATGAAAGTCAAAGTTTTTATAATATATATCCACATTAGCAAAATCATAGTTTGAGATAATTAAACTCTATACTAAAATAAAGTGGATTATTATTATTATTATTTTGAAATTAGTTTGATATTGTGTTTTTCCGTGGAAGACTCCACTAATTATGGTTGAATGAGTGTGGTGTTGATATGTGAGAAAGGTAAAAAGTCCATTCAATACGTGTTGAATTGAAAGATAATGGCAATTATATAAAATAAATAAATAAAAGATATTGACAATAAAATGAATAGATAAATCGAATGGGTCGGTGTTGTGATTGATTATCTGGTTTGGTATTAATCAATTTTCACTCCACGGTTACGGATTTGATCTCTATAATCGGTATTTGTAATCGGAACAGTAAAATATCTAAAAATGTGAATTATCTCCCAATTAAAAATTTGTTTTGAGATAGAATCATATATTATCTAATATAATGGTTTGGTTACAAGTCAACTACTTAAAGAAAAATAAAACTATGTAAAAATTTGAGTAAATACAAATTGAAAAAAAAAAAAAAAGAAAAAAAAAAAATCAAATAGTCATAAAAAATTGCTTAAATTTACGTAATTTACATTATAACTTTTTAGGTTCAACACGAAAATAGTTTTAGTTGTTATCATGACTTGTCCAAAAGTTTCACATGCTTCTTGACCTAACTTTGAGCACCAAAAATGTTTTAGTTGTATTAACTAGAATGAATTAAACTTATTTCCTACCACAATAGTGGTACATCCTAGTAACCAACCATAAAATGATAAAAGCAAAGTTTTGATCATGTGAGAAATTAATTTCTTTTAAGATGATATTCCATTCTCACCCATTTAGAAATTAGATTAAATAAATACTATTTATGTAAGTATAAACACATTTTTCTTTAGATTACATGACTTTTGTAGCAACTAAATTATCTTATGAAGAAATGATTTTTTGTTTGGGTTGTTGGAGGTTATTATGAAAATACAATTTTTAAGATAAATGAGAAGAGCCAAATACTCGTTGTCAAGATTGAACTCGTGACCATAGTTGAATTAGATTTTCAAAAAACAATGAAATCATCAAGCTACCGTCCCAATATAAAAATGATTAATTGAGTGAATAGTGGAAATTGAAATTATTGTAAATTTGAAACAACTATTCCCAAGTCTGTAGTTTTTTTTTTTTTTTTTTTTTGAGGATACAATATTTGGGGTGAAAATTCGAATCTATGACCTCTAAGTTACTAAGTTTACACTGATGCCACTTTGCTCAATTAGCTTAGTTTTTAAAAGGATAAAATACATTAAATTGTCAACTTTCAACACATTTCTCATTTATTCAATTCATCATAACATTGAAATACCCTAAATTAATTTAGAGATTCGTTTGTATATATAGAAAAATTGTATTAAAAAAAATTCTTTTGACAAATATGTAGGATAGGGGGATTGAACCTTTAATGTCTAGATGTTAGTACACGATGTCAATTGAATTAGGTTTATTTTAACAAAAAATAACATTCTTGGTTTTCCATACTTTGAATTTCATCCTATTTTAAAGCTAGAATAAAATAAGAGAAAAATGTTATATATAGTCAACTTTTGTCTCAACAATTTTAATTACTAATTGAAGACAATCATTTTTTTAAATTTTTTTTATTTATAGTAAATTTTTTAACTTTTTTCATATCCCTAAATTGGATTTTCAATCGATTCTACTAATTGAAGACAATCAATTCATTTAATTTTAAGAGTGAATCGATCATTTTATAGAGACTCACATATTTTTATGTTATTAACAATTTTTTAAAAAAATTTACCTATCATATATATATATATATATATATATATATATATATATATATATATTTTTTTGTTATACATCAAAATTTTCCTAAAATAAAATAATTCAAAACAAAATAAAGTTAACAAAAGAAGAGGAAAAAAAAAAAGACAGCATAAAGTAGACCTCGTGGTGGCGTCGGAGTATATCAAATCTCACAAGTCCTAAAAACCCTTTTATTTAATTTTATTTAGAATTATTTGTTTTAAAAGGCAAAGCCATAGTTTCTCCTTTCCCATTATTATAATCTTGGATAGTGATATGAAAATGTGTTTGGGAATTGACCAGACTTTATGGAAGTGTTTGGATGAGAAGTTGTAGACGAATTAGTAGGGAGTTTAAAATAGTAGTTGGATGCTGTTGTTGATAAATGGATTAAAATAAGAATTCCTTTGGTTCAGGATGTTTGTAGGTGTGTTTGTTTTTGGTAGAAAAGAGTGAAGTGAAAGAGAATGAAGTGATTAGTAGTAGTTTGAAGTAGTTAACTACTTGTTTGGAGATTGAAGTTAATAGTAGTGGAGTAATCAACTACTTATTTGAGGATTGAGGTTAGTAGTGGTTGAGTGATAAATTTGATGTGAAGTTTAATAAAATTTAATGTGAGATTTGATAGAGGGGTTGAAAAGTAGTTAACAGTGATTGTTTACTACAAAAAACAAACGAGAGGTTTTTGAAGTTTAATAAAATCACTCCTCATGTCCAAAAAACAAACACACCCTAGAAGAGTTGTCAGAGAGTTTTGTTATTATAAATGACGTGACATTTATGAATTTTTTAATAAAAAATAATATATATTTTTTATTTGTTTATTATTTAAAATCTGAAATTCTATATTTATACTAAAAATTTTCTTTATTAATATTACTTTATTTATTTTTCTTTTTAATTTTAATATTTTTATTTTTCGTTTTAATATTTTATTTATGCTATAAATTTTACTTTATATTTTTAAAAATCACATAAAAACTTTGAAAATCAATTTATTTGATGTTAATTAATGAATTAATGATGAATTATTAATATTATCGAAATAAATAAAAGTTTAGAATGAAAACAAAATGAAATTTGAAATTACCTTTAATTTAAAATTATAAAATATGTTTTAAAAATATTATATTAAGTAAATAAGTACAGATTTTAATTAATTAGTTCAAACATCGCAAAATTAATGAAACTTCAATAAAATCTTTGAGAAGAATTTTTTTTTTTTGTATTTTTTTGATAAATGTGGGATTTTTGTCAGAGTCTTCCCATGGCTGGTTGGTAGATGACAAAATTAAAATTACTTGACTGGTAGAGATTGAGATTTTGGCATAAGATATTAAAAATAAAACAAACAATAATAATAATAATAATAAAAGCCCTAGAAAAACCAAAATTGCTGTCCTTCCATAAAAGATTTTTCCTCAAATCGAAAGAGATAAATGTTCTAAAATCTTCCTCTTCACGTCTCCTGATTTTTAGCAACTTTTTCTCCGACTCATGACGGCCAGTTTCAAAAATCCCTCGCCGGCTTCCGCCGCTCCTCCGCCAAAATCCGCCGCCAAGAAACAACGAAATCTCCCCGGAAGGCCAGGTGCCTTTCCTTACTATTTCTTACTTAAAATTTCACAAACTTCTTTTGTTGACCATAGAATTGAAAGTTTTGTTCTACCCAGATCCAGATGCGGAAGTAATTTCTCTATCTCCGAACACCCTTTTGGCCACAAATCGATTTATTTGCGAGATTTGCAATAAAGGGTTTAAAAGAGATCAGAATCTGCAGCTTCACCGGCGAGGTCATAATCTTCCATGGAAGCTCCGGCAGAGATCAGGCGAGGTAGTCAAGAAGAGGGTTTATGTCTGCCCTGAGATTTCTTGTGTTCATCATGATCGTTTTAGAGCTCTCGGTGATTTGACTGGAATTAAGAAGCACTTTTGCAGAAAACACGGCGAGAAGAAATGGAAATGCGATAAGTGTTTGAAGAAATACGCAGTTCAATCTGATTGTAAAGCCCATTTCAAAATTTGTGGTACTCGCGAGTATAAATGCGATTGTGGTACTCTGTTTTCCAGGTTTATAATTTTTGCCCATGTTCTTCATTTTCCTCTGTTTTGAAGTTTGTTTTTAATTTGGGAATTTTGTATTTTTTCGCCCTTTTGAAGGAGGGACAGTTTCATTACGCATAGAGCTTTTTGTGATGTGTTGACAGAAGAAAGTTCTAAAGCTCAATCTCTGTTGTTGGTGGGTAACTTGGAGCCGAAATCGATTGCGGTGGAGCCGAATCCAGAGCCGTGTCTGCCGGCGGATTCGTCTTCTCCGCAGCCAACTTGTGTTGTGTCATCTGTTTTGCAGATTCAAAGTAATGGTAAAGTCAACAATTGATTTGCCTCAGTTAAGCTTTGTTGTGTTTTTGTCTCAATGAAAAAAACAGAACAAATAAGATTGTGTTCTTTGTTTCTATCTAAATATGTGAAGGATTTGGATTGTAGTTGTTTTTTGTCTGTTGTTTCTTTGTTTTTATTTGTCATGAGATTTGAGATTGATTTGATTGGGAGTAATTAAAAATGAACTTCATGAAATAGTTACTGTGATGCACAATATCTTTAGGTGTTAAAAAGGCTAAAAGATGAAGTTAAAAGAAAGCTTTTATTGTTAAGAACATGATTTAGGATTCTAGTTTCTTGTAATGATATCCCTTTAATGTTTAACACTTTATAGATGTGGCTGATCGACCTTTCTTTCCCTTCTGTTAATTTAATCTCCCCCTTGTATATCTCGTAGATCGACCGGAGAATCCCCCGCCATATACCAAAGAAGCACCAGCTACAACTGGTGCGAGTGGTAGCTGCAGCAGCAGCAAGAATTCAAGCAGCAATAGCAGTTCGGGTAGTCGATCGGCTAGCGTGTTCGCGTCTACAACTACATCACTAAGCCTGGAACCTTCTCAGCCCATGGCTTTTACCGACTTGATACATGCTATGCCTTGTTCGGATGGCTCGTTCGACTATGCTCCAACGATGACTACCGAACCTATTTCACTATGTCTTTCAACTAGCCATGGGGCATCAATTTTCGGGGCTGGTAGCCCAGACCTCCAACAATACGCACCAACTCCACAACCTGTAATGTCAGCCACTGCATTACTACAAAAGGCTGCACAAATGGGAGCAGCATCATCAAACGCCTCATTACTTCAAGGGTTGGGCTTAGTATCGTTTTCCTCTTTGGCTACGCCACAAGAGAGCTCACCATGGAATCACAGGCAAGTCAAACCCGATGGCATGTCGATCACTGCAGGGCTTGGACTCGGACTCCCTTTTGATGGAAACTCCGGATTGAAGGAACTAATGAGGAGCAGCAATTCCATTTTTGCTCCAAAACACACTACTCTCGACTTCCTCGGATTGGGAATGGCAGCTGGTGGCTGCCCCAAGACTGGCCTGGCTGCGATAATCACGTCGATAAGCGGGAGCATGGACGTTACGACAACTGGATCATATGGAGCTGGTGACATATCCAGCAGAGATAACTAACGCGAGAAAAAATGCAAAAGGCAAGGTGTAATCTTTCTTCTTTTTGTTTTTAGTTTAATTTTTCTGCTGCCTTTCATTTATTACAATGGCACAGAAGGTAGATGTAAAGTTATAAATGAGAAATGTCTTTAAGTCACAAATATCATCTAAAAAACTCACACTTTTGTAATTGTTGTTATCCATAAATTCAATGTGAATTTTAAGTGCTCAAGTTTTGAAGAAAAATGAGAAAAATTTGAGATCATTAAGGAATACTTTTAGTTTTTATGTGAAATTTTAGAGAAATTTTTGGGTGTTTTATATTGCAAAATTGGAGTTTTCTGTGAGAAAGGACCACATGGGTAGGAAATTGTCAGTTTCTATACTTTTTTTATCAGCTCGCCTGGGACTCTTTTCTTTTGTTTTTCACATTCCTTTTTGCATGGAAATTTGAACACGATGACTTTTGAATCCTATTCTTTATCCATTTACTTATATTTGAGTTTTGAATTCCACCACATATCCTGGAGATCTTCATTTATTATATAAAGTTGACTTTTTGAGTGACTAATCAAATATAAATTTATTAAACTTTTTGAGACACACCGTCATTGTTGCAGGTTTAATATTTTCATCTAATTTAATAGGTTACAAGTTTAATCGATCCCTATACAAGATTTTTGGAATGAGGGACCAATAAAACATATAGTTCATCTCATTATCATTAAAAATTTTTCTTGTAGAACTCTTAAGCCTCCCTCAAAGAGATGGTCTCTTTAAATTGGATCCAAATAATTTAAATGGTACATTTGATACATCTGATACCATAATATGATTTTCAACGTTGGGGTTTGAGTTCTGTTTGTGAATATTGCAATATTTCATCCATGAGAAGCAGCATATGCAAATTATTATAAAGGTAAATGAGAAAAATGTGAAACCGCAACTTGGAATTAGGAACAAACCACAAGTTCCAACCCCGTTTACCAAAGGGATACCAAAACGAACCAAAGGAGTTTGGTATTTGTTTGGAATTCCAAGTCCCCAATTAAACAGACGAGTCCAAAATCCTTAATCTTCCCGAAAATGAGCACACACAACACACATACTTGGTTTCAAAAAGAGCTTCTATCATATCATACAACAAAATTAAAGAAAACACAAGTGGAAAACTGTTCGATCACAACAACATTAAAAGTTTCAAACACAAAACATAACATTTTGCATTCTCTCTTTTTCTTGATGAAAAGAAAAGCAGTGTTATTTTTAGGCTTGTTGGTGAAAGTTGGGGTTTAAAGTTATATGTCTAGTGTGTCAAAATTCTCATCTCTGGCTCTTCTGATTCTGTTTCTTCTTGTTCTCCACGTTTTCTTCTCCATTTCTCTGCTCTTTTTGCTTCTTCCTCTTCTGTTTCTCTTGCTTCTTCTTCTTCTTCTTCTTCCCTTTCTCTAGCTTCTTCTTGTTCTTCCTCCCTTTCTTCTTCCTTTTTTCTAGCTTCTTCTTCTTGTTCTCTTTGTCTAGCTTCTTCTTCTTTCTCCCTTTCTTTTTCCCTTTCTCTAGCTTCTTCTTGTTCCTTTCTAGCTTCCTCTTCTTTCTCCCTTTCTTTTTCCCCTTCTCTAGTTTCTTCTTCTTGTTCTCTTTGTCTAGCTTCTTCTTCTTTTTGTTCTTGTTCTTTTTGTCTAGCTTCCTCTTCCTTCCTTCTTCTCTCTTCCTCTTCCCTCCTTGCTTCCTCTTCTTCTCTCTTTCTCTCTTCTTCTCTCTTCCTCTCTTCTTCCTCCTCTCTCTTTCTCTGTTCTTCTTCTTCTTCTTGTCTCTTTCTCTCTTCTTCCTCCCTTTTCCTCTCTTCTTCCTCTTCTCTCTCAGCCTCCTCTTCCATTTTCCTTGCTACTTCCTCAGCACAAGAAGTACACTCCAATATAACCGATTCAACTCGCGCCCCCAACAACCGATCAACCGTCGTCACATTCACATCAAACGACCATGCCAGCACTTCCCTGTTCATAATCTGCAGCAATGAGCTACTTCCGCCCAAGAACTGTGGATGATTCTGTCTATTTGTCGTGCTGAATCCCACAAATGCAAACGACCCGTTGTTGAATGACATCTGTGCCATTGGGCAGAACCTTGGCACCACAAATACGTCACCTTTACCTAATATGAACCTCCAATTCTTGCACGATGGAGACTTTGTTGTGCTTGAACAACCCACCTCAACTACCCCCGGTTCTTCCGACGTTACGATCCCGATCTCCCATGCCCTTGGATTCCAATGCGGACCCATCATCGACCCCTGCACACACATTTCAATTGATTATCATGTTAAGAGTGTGTTTGTTTTTGGTAAACCACTACTCTTATAGAACCATCTAATAACTCAACTACTACTTATATCAATACCCAAACAAGTAGCTAAATACTCCCATAAGTGCTAGCAAGAAATTAATGATCCCATCTAGCATTATTCCCAAACAAATAGTTAGTTACTCCGACTATGCTTAACATTCATCCCCAAACGAGTAATTAGTTATCAAACTATTGCTAGCCCCGATCACCAAACAAGTTGTTAGTTACCCAAGAAATCACCAAAGTCACCCCATCATTGCTACCACAACTAGTTAGTTACAAAATAACTATCAGCATCAATCCCCAAACGATAACTCGAGTAGTTAATTAACCTAACTACCATTAACACTATCACTCCACCCCCACCCCTCACCCCTCTTTTCTACTAAATACAATACACCCTAATTGAATCGAGCATTTGAAATTCCCTAAATCCTAATTGAATCGAGTATTTGAAAACTAGTATTACTAACCGAGGTGAGATTGACAACGAAGAGGCCAACATTGGAGCCCTTTAGATTATGGTAGGCTTTCTTGGTTACAGTCAAACTCCATCCATTGCAGTTTTCAAAATCGGGGTCTTCTTCATAAACATTATATACACCTTTCTTCTTTTTCTTGTTCAATCCCATCCCACCTGCGCCTACTCCTGAGAAACCCTTCAAGAATCGAGCCTCTAATTCCCACGAAGATGACGAGGATAATGTCGACGTCCACTTCACCCCTTGTGTTGCCACGGCGTGCACAATCAACGGCGGCTTTGTCGCATTCATTAGTTCGTCGATTACATCCTCGGGTACCTATTCACTCATAGTCACAACAATTCATACAATCAAACCGCCTAATTATGCAAAATCCATCCAAAAACTGAATTAACAAGGAACTATAAATAATTGATTAGCATAATCAACGAAAAACCATACATTGAAAGCTTCACAGAGAACTTTCTTATTGAAGCCGCGAACCAGATCGGTAACACTCGAGTACGCGCCGATCCACGGATCCTTCATAACAACATGCATCAAATTCACATCATAATCAGACCCATTAACAAACTTCAATTGATCAAGGCTATAAAATTAGAAACCTACATATGAATCATCATCAGTACTTGAAAACAGAGCATAAATCCGAAACTTTTCCCGTTCAACCTCTAAGTTGCTCTGTAAATAGAAAATCGAACCCGGATGAAGCCGGTAAAGATTTCCCCGTCGTAAATTAACCTCCCTCAAATTATCATCATCAACCCAATTCAATCTCCCACTTCCTAAAATAAACAAAAACATTAATCATTCAAAATTTCATCGTTTTTAGTTTAAAAAAAAAACAGAGCATTTACCAGTGTGGACATAGAACACCATATCTGCATGGAGAAAAACCGGAAGAAACAGGGAATTTGGTTCCATTGTAATGAACTGGAGATGATGATTTCCAAATCTTGAGCCGTCGTTGAAATCAACGGCGGAGATCTCGCCGTACTCTGTTTTAAGAATTGATGTTCTTTCATTTTCTCTCTTTACCACAGGCCTGGCTCCTTCCCACCATGATTCATTGGCATTTGAAGGAAAAGATAGGAAAAGGAAGACGATGCAGATTAGAAAGGAATGTGAAAATGGCGACCCTGGTATTTCTGTGGGTTTCTTCATTGTTGCGAAGGTTGAAGAATTGAATGTTTCAGAAAAATGGTTTTTATATTGTAACGAGAGGCGAGTTGGGAAGAAGAGGATGAGGTTACGTGGCGGTTTAAAGAGACACGTGTCATTGGCGTTGGACGCGTGGATGCTGACTGAATCTAAGCTTTGTTGGGTTCTTTGGAGTTTGGGGGTTTTATAAGTGGGCCTGAGTTTTCCTTTGGGCTTAATTGGGCTCGGTGGTGATTTGTAGACTGGATTGAGTTTGTGATTATTGTAACGAGCTTTTACTTGTTAATTTTTATTAGGGGGATAATAAAAATCGAATGGTTTAGATAATAATGATAAAAAAACTGAACTGACAAAATTGAATTGAACCAAATAGATCTATATGATTGGTTCAGATTTTTCATATTTATTTTTATTTAGAAAATAGTTTGTATTTGTAAAAATCAATAAAAATCAAACCGAACTAATATTAATTTATTAACTTTCATTTTTCTTTTTTATATATTAATTTAACTTTTTATTGATAAATGATTAATTAGAATTAAACCATAGGTGACCAAAATCGAATAAAATTGAGCCAACCATTTTGTCATTTTAATGGACATTATTGAGTTAATCTTTTTGTCAAATCAATTGGAATAGATGGATTCTTGATTTGACCTAAAAATCGTGGATAGTCAAACTAATGGTTTTGTTTTTTATTGGGCATTGATTCAGTTACTTTGTTTTGTCAAATTGATTGGATCGGTTCGATTCTTTGTTTGATCTAAAAAAAAATCGATTCAATATCACCCATAATATTTATACAAATATATTTATAAATATTGATATAATTAGTGGTCATGATATTTATACATTTAATATTAGTTAAAAGAATTGGTGACGCATTAATTTCATTAATAGATAATAATACAGTTAACATTATGCTCTGAGGATCGATCCTCCACCATAACTAAATTCTAATTAATCTCTCTTCTACCACGTAATCAAATGCGCAATTTAACTGAATCCTTATTTTAATTAGAATGTTGTTTGTTTTTTTTTTTTGAGCCCATATTATCTATTAATTTTGAACATTTTCTATATTAGGGGTTTGCGAAATAATTTTGAACATATTTCTGATACCATAGTTCATACTATCCATCAATTTTTCACTTGCGCGGAAACCTATTTCAGATTTTCTTTGAATTTTACGTTCGCATTGTGATTTACGAAATCTCTCGTTCGTGTTGGTGAAGATTTGATCTTCGACTTTTGCTTCAATTCGAACAATGTCTCTTCTCGGCTCTGCAATTTCCAACGAGGTCGGTTTCAATGCCCTAATTCAATCTTCTTTTCCGTTTATCTATCTGTGCTAGATCTTCTTCGTTTCTCGCTTTTGATTGTTTACAAATTTTGGAGCAACGTTTGAAGCATTTATTTAACGTTTTAGAGATCAAGGGAGTGTTCATTTAGCGATTGGATGAAAAAGATATCGTATGCTTCGTTTTCATCGATTTCCTTGTAAGGATTCATTTTTGTTTGCGGTGAGGAAGAAAATCTTTTAGAACTCCATTGCACGAAGCTATTTGTTTTCATAAGGTCTTCAGATTGTTGTTGTTGTTGTTGTTTTTCATTCATTTGCGTCTATTGTTGAGGTAAGGTTAGGGGTAGAAGTTTGAATGATTTGTTGCAATCTGTGTTAGAAGGATAGGACAATAACTCGAATGTAGGCCTTTAAGAAGTTAATTTATCGGGTACTTCTATAGACACGATACATTTTTGGAAAATAAGATAAATGCACTTTAATGTCCCCTACGGGGCCTTGGGAATGTGCTCCCCTCAAGATCCCAGGTTCGATGTGGATATGGGGACAATTTTGCTTCCAGACTTATAATGTATTCCGGTGCCACAGTCTAGGACGGGCCATTGTGCTCCGGGTTTAAAGGATCAAAGCTCCAAGTTCCCGGGTCATAAAAAATATAGAAGATAAATGCACTCTAACAGAGGATAGTTTGCATCGAAAACGCGGGATTATATGATATTTATTTGGGATCTTTGATGCAGGTTGGATTGCAGCTGCTCCTATATCCTCTCGGTTCCAATGTTGTTGTTCGTACAGCATGGTAAGCTTTGACTTAAAAACTCCTTTAATGCGTGCATTTTTATTTGTGTCTCAAGGTCTTTCCTAGTCGCATGTTCAACTTACTTTTCATTTTGTTCTAAGAAATATACTAGTGGGAGATGCAATTCTGAAATCCTAATTTTGGAGAGCATGGTTTAATGGGACTACTTTTATAATATTTGCTGTATCTATGGTGTTAGTCACATGACCCTTATCTACTGGTTTTCATTATGCCATATGGTTTGTTTAGCTGCACTGTAGGAGTTGTTTTACCTGTGTATTCCACCTTCAAGGCGATTGAGAAGAAAGATCAAAATGAGCAACAGAAGTGGCTTTTGTATTGGGCAGGTTTGGAAAAAGTCTTTTTAGATTTCTCATTCATTGATATTTTTTCTGTAGCTATCTTGATATTTAGTTTAGAGGAACATATCATTTTTGTTGTGTGATGGAGAAGTATGCACGTGTTATTTCGAGCCAACGATCCCATAGTTATTTGAACTTTGGCGCTCATTATCGTCTTGGAGATGTAGTTTTAGGGTTGGCCTAATGATTATTAGAGTTGGTCAATAAAGTAAAGGGACAAAATTATGTGAGTTTGTAACCAAATTTTAGTAGGATCAGATGGTTGATGATAGACTAATCCAGACACTTGGGAAAACAAAAAAGGTTACCTTCTTGGAGATGGAATTACTTCCATGCAGTATGCATAGTTGATTTAACAAATCCATAACCAGAACAAAGTAATTAATTTAGTTTGGCGTATACATATTTTTCGTAATAAAAAATATACTGAATCACTTTGACAAACATGACAGATCATAAAACTAGTATAAATTTTCCTTTATATTCTACGAATTATCTGTAATGTTGGCTATTAACATAAATATATAAACGTAAACCTTTGTATTCTTGTCTGTATTTAGCATGGAGCAATAAGGATGCACAATCTTGAATTGTTGCATGAAATCCTTTTCCTTTTTTAAATTCTAGTGCATAAACCATCATGGAGTGGCTCAAGTGGTCAAAGAGGGCCTTGGGGTGCTTAAGGTGATGAGTTCAATCCATGGTAGCTCCTACCTAGGAATTAATTTCCTACGAATTTCCTTGATATCCAAATGTTGTAGGGTCATACGTTAGTCGAGGTGTGCGCAAGCTGACTCGGACAGTAAAAAAAAAAAATCTAGTGCATAAATTCAAACCTTCATGTGGTATCAAAGACATTAATTTCTTCTGTATTTGCATTGATGTAGCCTATGGATCTTTCAGCCTTGTCGAAGTGTTCTCAGACAAACTTCTTTCGTGGTATCATTCTTAAACACTTTTTCATTTACTTCTTTCGAATGATATGCCTCAGTTTAGAAGAGGGAGCATAGGTAAGGTATCCTCCCTAGGAGCATACGTAGAAGTTCTCCAATTTTTGTATTGAGAAGATGACTGAGAGGTTTGATAGTATAATTACAAATTCTCGGATTCCCTTGTTTTTGCTTAAAATGTTTTTTTTCTTTGTTCTAAGCAAATAATCTGCTTGACACCATATAAAACTACATAAACAATCATAATGAATTAGTCGAATGACTCGAATTTAGTGTTCCTCAAGTGGTATGGGCCCTATTTTTGTTGATCAGAGGGTTCTTTACTCATTGAATTTTTTTTGTTCTTTCCAGTTTCTTGCGTAAATTAAACGTCGGTTAATTTCAAACTCATTTCTGTCCTTCAAAAAAAACCCCAAAAATGATGGTCAACAACTATTATTATCAGAAAAATTGAGTTGTATTTCCCAGCCTTGTAAGCTTGTTAGATTTAGTCTAGTCCTCGATATCAAGAAGAGCAGGCATTGCCGTGCTGGTACTGATCGTGCAACATTTTTTCCTGCTATGAAATTGCAGGGTTCCAGTGTACTACCATCTGAAGTTTGCATTTCTTGTTTGGCTCCAGCTCCCAGCAACTGGTGTAAGTATGGATTTCTATATTTATAAATTTAATTCAATAAAAAACAAAAGTTTGTTTTAATCACAAGCAAAACAATATGATTACAAAAGCTGCATAAGAGGATAGACTTTGTGGGAGTACCTAAGGAGATTGCACAACTATGGCCAACAAGAACATAGTTCAAATAACATAAAGCGTGTGTTTGTGACCGTAAGATCATAGGTCGAATCTCCCCACCCAATTGTTGAAGAGCATAATTCAACCGACATAAAATGTGTGCTTGTGACCTAAGGTTATAGATGAAGGTTGAATCTCCCCACCCAATTCAATTGTTGAACACAAAAAAAATATGATGAAGTAGGGGTTGAAGTCATCCCAGTACTTCTAGTTTTAGTTTTCAACTGATGTACTAACTAAAGGTTAGAGAATCATTGTGCGGCCTTCCTATATTTTCTACAACAAAATTGATTAGGTTAATTTACAAATTTAGTCTCTAAACTTTTGAAGATCTTACTTGAATAAGATATGTTGTACATCCATGTCCTTGAATTCTAATGTTTCTTGACTTTTAGTGTCGTGTTTTGGATTTTTATGTTTGATAGGTCTTTAGTCTTAACGGTGTCTGATAAGAGTATTTATTAATATAAAATTGAAAGGTCAACATCCTATTAGGCAATATCAAATAGATTACGGACTTATTCAACAAAAATGAAGAATAAAATTAGACACCAAAGTTTAAAGATCTATTAGACTCGTTTAAAAGTTTAGGACTAAATGTGTAATTTAAACTATAATGTTTACCTTGCCACTTGTCATGCTTATGGCTGTGCCTTGTGGATTGCTCTTCCGAATGCACCATTAGAAACAAGTCCAGAGTCAGTCAATAGTTTTTTTTTTATTTAGTGCAACAAATGTGGAGTTTGGAGTTATGCTGATTTAAATTTCCAACCCTTAGCTTTTCTCTTTAGCTCATGGAGTGACTTAGTAGTCAAAGAGGACATTGTGGTGCTTAAGGTATTGGGTTTAATATATGGTGGCTACCTATCTAAGAATTAATTTTTTACGGGTTTCCATATCCAAATGTTGTAAGTTTAGGTGGTATGCCCCGTAACATTAATCGAGGTGCGTACAAGCACCCAAATAGTCACGAGGATCAAAAATAAAATTGTTATAAATCTCTAAATCTACCCTTCTTTTAATGGTAAAGATGGATGCCCTAAAAAAAGATGCAGTTGCTCGTCCCAAAAAGGATGCAAAAGGGATATATTGTTTTTGAATGTTTGAAGGGCATCTCGCCCTAAAAAATGAGATTGCCATTATTTGGGATGTTTTTGACATTTGAGGTTTGAAATTTTATTTAAAACAATGCAAGGAGTCCTAGCATTAGGTAGGTTTTGCTTTAAACTTTATTTTTCCTTGTTCATTTGCTGGTATTCCGCACTGATCATTCCTCAATTACAGGGTGCAAACAAATTATACACGAACCACATGCGTCCTTTCTTTCTAAGGCATCAAGCGAAGGTGGATCGAATTTTGGGGTCTGTTTATAATGAAATGGTAATTCTGGCTCCGTCTTAGTCACATCTTTGGCAGTATATTCCTGGCGTGTTCTATAAGGGCCTAGAAACCATCCATTTTAAAAATAAATAAATTTTCAAGTTTCATTTTGATATATATATATATCTGTAATTGTCTAAATCAGTTTATGCACACTTCGACTATTGTCACGGGACAATACAGTCTTATTCTACAGCAAACATTTGAGTGTAAAAAAAAATCGTAGGAAATTAATTTTTGTCTATCATAAATAAAATTACTTATCCCTTCTCTTTAATTTCCCAAGGATACAAAGTCCTTTTTTGCGAGATCTATCTAAACCAGTCATTTTCAATTTTTAACTGCAGGCAAAAACCATTAGCGCCCATCAAGCAGAGATTCAATATTTTAAAACCATGCTTGTGAGAATAACGGGATCAGGTGAAAACTTGGGAATATATTTGATCATTAGCCTATATTTTCTAATGCAATTTTTGAACTTTGATATTCTTCAATCACTGTAACACATCAAATCCCTGCAACAGACAAACGACCATCAAGACTTGGGCCGGCCAGACCAGATCAGGATGGAATGATCCTACAGATCGAAGATCAAACAACACTTAATTCAGACACAGAGTCCGATGTTGATGATTGACTCCAACAATCTTCTCTACTCGCCGCTGTAAATTACTTCAGAATGTCGGCCCCCATTTTTCTGCAAAGTTTACAAAGGTATATGCTTGCAAAAAAAAGAAAAAATGAGTGGGTTATTTTCCCTTTCATTTTCTTTGGAACAAGATAGTGTCAATTTATGTCCTCTCTCTCTTCACAATAACTCAAATTGAAACTTGATGATGAAAGCATTAGAATCCAGCAATTGCAATAGAAAACTTTCAAGTATTTGTAATAATATCCTACAGTTATGATCTTATGCACACCGAGTGGTAAAATTTCTTTGATAATGTTACACGGTTGAAACTGGGTCAACAAGCGTAGTTAATATTTCTATATTCCTACAGATCAAAAATCGTAGTTAATATGGTTTCCTCTTCCCAGTGCCAGTAGAGGTTTTGAATCATATGAAATTGTTGTTCTTAGGTACTCTTGCCGTCGCGAGACTGGGCAGCTCGGTTTTCTAACAACTTGGCTAACGCCTCGGGTCCACACAATCCTGTCAACTCTTCCTGTTCATACAATGATACAGGATTTGAATAATTCATTCATTCAATAAAAGTGTGCATAAATGAAGAGAATGATAGACCTGGATTGAACTATTTTCTGATGTTAGCTTTTCGCAGTCCTCAGAGAGCTTCTGTAGCTCATCCCTGAGAGTTCGGTTCTCGTTGTTCAATGTCTGAACTCTCACTTGTAATTCTTCACACTCCGCCTGTCATTTTAATATAAGCATTAATAATCACTAAGACACATTGCCAACAAACACAGCCAAAATCAAATAATAAAAAAAGTTACATGTTCAAATCATCCACTATAGTTGAACACATCAAAATTACACAGCAATCATGCCTAAGAAGAGCAGAATTCATGCCTAAGAAGAGCAGAATTCTTGCTGGTATCTCATACAACTAAATAACCATGAAGTTAAGTACGAAAAAGTGCTAAAATAAAAATAAAATACACACCTCCCCTTTCTCAAAAATAAAATACGCCTTCAAATTATGTATGATTTAAATTTGCACAATAGGTATATAAAAATTGATGAGATACTAAACATTTTATTTTTAAGAAATTGTACTAGATGAGCTATTTTCACAAAATAATTACAAATCTATAGTCATTAATATATTTTAATACAGTTTATATAAATACTCATTAATGTAGTATTATATATTATTAATGTAGTATTATAAGAAAATATATATTAATACTCATCAAAATCAATGACTATATGTGCTAATTTTTTTTTAAAAAATGTTCATATTTGTAATTATTTTTTAGAATTAACTAATATCACAAGTTTCCCTTATTTATTTTGTATTTTTAAATAGTTCACATTCTTGAGTGTGCAATGCATACCTGTTTTCGTAATCTTGACCTCCTAGCAGATTCTCGGTTGGATTGCTTCCTTTTCTGTCTTTTTAACTCACGTTCATCCTACCAATTGACAGATAAACCCAAAAAGAATAATTCAATGAAAATCAAATCTACTGCATAACCAAGTATATCCTCTAGTAAATTGCGTGTATGAAATGAGAAATGAACTGTTGCAACAAGTGTACATCTATCCACAAATTACAGCAAGATATATAGAAGTTGGGAGAATATTTCAAGTACAGGGTGTAGTAGCTCATACGAACCCATTGTTCGGGCATCACACCATCACGACCAACCATTGGTGTCGAAACAATAGCTGAGGAGACGGCGTTCGTTCTTGCTTTTGCAGCCCCTAATGCAGCAGGGGAGGTATTCCATAAATCCATTCCCATGTTCAGATTAGTTGGAGTAATGGGGGCGATAGGTTTCCCAGTCGATGATTTGGCGTTTGGTCCACCCGTGTTATTTTGTGCATTAACTCCTGAAAATAGCAGTTCAATTGCATCATTCAATTCAACCATATATGAGCAGTGTAACTTAAATTAAAAATACTATTTTGATCCTGTTTATTTTTTTTTTTTTTGAAAAAAACAGATACTTTTCATTGATGTATGAAAAAGAACAAAAAAGATCTAGACTATTTGATCCTGTTTATTTCATGTCAAACTTTAGTTATGAATATCTTTTTAGTGAGTTTCTTAATAATTTATCTTTAAAATTTTACTCCCTATTTTGATCTTTCCTGTATTAAAATTGTTACTATTTTATTGATTTATATTAATGATATTAAGTGTATTTATAAAAGTATGGAGATTAGAATTAGGAAAATTGTTATAGATATACCTCAACAATTTTAATTATGACATTTTTTCTAAATATCTCATCTATCACAGATTTTTGTGCGCTACTGAACTTACATAACTTACATGCTTTCAATCAACTCATCAACTCTTAACTGACTAGCTTTCAATCAGTCAAAACTTGATGATTTTAAGTAAGAGCATTTTGATTAATTTACATTAACCCACCCCTTTTTCTGCTAGATTGTTTTTCAAAATTCTGCTATTCATGAAAAAAATTTTTTGGTTATACATGAAAATCCCCTTAAAATTTTTGAATATTTGAAAATCTACGGACCAAAATGGTCTGGATCCTAAAAGTCAAGTAAATCATACCATCTGCCAACATCCGGTTGAAGCTTCCCTTCTTATTTGCAGAAAAATCCTGAAAAGAAATGAGATTACTCTCACCAGTACAAGGCTATCGTTGCAGTAGGACCAAAATTTAGATGAATAAAAGATCTTAAAGAAAAAGGCACATACTTGTTGGTTATCACTATCTTCTGACCAGCCCTCAGTTCCACCACTTTCAGCACTACAAATACAAGGAATTCATAAACTGATCAGGCTGGTTTTAAAAAAGTATACAACTTGTACCAAGGCAACAAAGTTAAAACACCTTTGAGAAGCACCATCATTTCCAGAACTTGAAGCCACCTTTCCACTCTCCCCGGTCCTACCACCCGAACCGGTAATTCCGGACGTGGCCTTGGGTTTTTTTGAGGTCCTTTCTTTTCCATCAGGTTTTCCTTCATATTCTGGATTAATAGGTGCAGAGGTGGGAGCCTATAAATGAAAAGGAAGTATATCAAGAACCAACTTAAAATTCTTATTTCCTATTTTAGTGATTGTGTATATAAGAATGACTGATCAGGCAAAAAGCATATGGTATTATTAAGATGAAACTATAAAGAAAACGAATTCACTGATATGAATATGAATAAAATCCACCAGCCCATCGTGTAAAATGGAGATTACCATGGCGATATTGGGATGGGCATAAACTCCTCCAGGATATATTGCTGGATAATGTACTGGAGTCCCATAATGTGGCATCAAAGGATGCTGAAAAATGTTATCACAAAATTAAGAAAATAGGAACATTACTGCCCACTGCCGAAAATATCGAACTCCACACAACTTTGATGGATCATAGACTTTTTTTTGTTCTTTTTTTATAGCCGGGAATCGGAGATAGGTTTGGGCATTTAAAGGATTTAGGAGTAATGTTAGGGATATATGGGCAATTAGTTAGAGAGTTTGTTAGAGAATATGGCTATAGATAAGAGGGAATTGGGTAGTGAAAGAGATCCAAATATTGAGTGAAACATTCTTGAAGTTCTAAGTTCCTACCAAAACTTGGCTTATCTTGTAGTTTTCTTGGTTATTTGATATCAATATAAATCTTGGATCTTTTCACTTACCCGGGGCACCCACGCCTGTCTCAAGACCTGGACTCCGGAGACAACAACTTTACAATTAAGATCACTCATGGATTTCATAACTTGGAGACTCAAGTCTCTACCAATGAGGCTGTCTCTCGAGACGAAAGACAATAGACTGATAAAAATACAAATACCTGACTTCCCCAAAGGTAAGGGTGGGAAGCTGGAGAAGCAACAGTAGATGCAAAGAAGGGAGGTGGAGTAGCACCAGCACCATAGTAAGCCTACAAAAGAAAGTAAACTTTGAGACAGCAGATTTCATCAAGATTTTCAAAACTATTCTACGTGTAGTATGAAATCAAAAGTCCATATCAACCTGCATTGAGCTTGGCCAATCAGGATATGGAGGCGTCGGGGCTAGTTCCTGTACGTAACAACGAAAATAACTCAAGATATGGACAAAATGAAATTTTTAGAACTATTTTAGGTGATTAGAATGGTTCTATAACCTGAGATGCAGGGGGAGGTTTGGAAGTTTTAGAAGGGGTGCCCTCTTCTCCTGTCCCCATCAGCCAAAGCTGAAACCAAGACTAACTCAACAATTTCCAAGTAACAGTCTTGTGTCCTTGATGATTTTTAAGAACAACCTGATAATCAGTTATTTAACTACAATGAATTGAACTTGGGAAAAAAGAGAATGAGAAACATAAATACATTAGAATCTTTAGAGAGTGAGAGAGAAAGAGAGTTACTAATTTAGGAAAACAACATAATGTCATTCAATAAGTACGTCGTGCAATAATAAATTCATAATCATAGCTGGACTGGTACCATTCAAATCTACAGAGGTAATCTTTATTTTTATAACACGTGAACTTGGAGCTTTGCTCTTCTAAACTCGGGCCACTGATCTGACTCCAGACTGTGAGACCACGATACACCGAAAGTGAAATTAGAGTCGCTTGAGAAATTAATCTTCACAATCGTCACAAACCTAGGATGTTAAGGCGAGCGAAATTGGAGTATCCTAAAAAATTAATCCTCACAATCCCTTCGAAACTGGAATCTTAAGGAGAGCACACATCCAAACACCCAAACCCAGGAGCTCAACCACTACGTCGCCACTAAGAGACTATAGAGTTAATCAGATGGACATCATTAAAAACGGAAAGTAAAAACAGACCCCACATGCAGTAAATCCGACCGTAGTTTTCCACCAACAAAAGTTAGTAACCATGAAGTTATAGATTTAAATCCAATAAAAAAAGAAACAGACACCAGATTTCGAAATAAGATCTACTTCCCGGAATTATTGAACATTCCCACCACTTGCCCCTTAGAGTTCTGATCATGATTAACTTTCCATAATCACAGAAAATAATGATTAAACGTTCAATTTGTTTTCAAGTTTCACTCTTCCACATCCCTAAGCATAGCTTCCGACATAAACGCCATAAATGAAGCAATCGAACATGTTTCTACATAAGTAATTTACATCCCTAACGGGAAATCTAGCATATTTACACAGATTCCAATCCATTCCAATCCCAAAACATATGGGTAAATAACAATTCCAGCAAAACAACAATTCCCTAAAAATAAGAATTACTCATAAAATTACAGCGCATTACTCCATTAATCATCGAATTAAACATAGAGTGCCACATATTTGGTAGAAAATTGAAGTCATATAAGAAAAATTAGTTAAACAAAAAAAGAATTAGTTAAATAGAAATAAAATAATCCGACGAAGTTGAATGCAAGATAATTTCGCATCCCAAGATTAATTCGAACATAATAGACAAAACAAACCTTAAATTAAGACCAAATACGACCAAATATTCCAAAAATCTACGTGTCTAAGGAAAACCTGCTTTCATGGCGCAAAGGAAACTTTGAGAGAACTGATGTGGAAGTCCAGGTGGAAGGCAGGGTTTTGACTGAAAGATCCAACGGCCGAGAATTGTGGCTTCTGGACCAAGCTTCAAACTCCGGCAGGGCTAAAACTTAGTTACGGCGGAGGAAGAGGGTGGCGCAACCGCTGGAACCGCCGCTGCCGACGAAGAAGGCTGCGCGGGGAAAACAGAAAACTGGGGATCCGTGTGGGCGTTGTCCTTATAGGATAACCTGGGTTAAGTTTAAACGGATTCGGGTTAGGGTTTCGCTAATTTGACACGTGCGAAAGATCCTTCCAGCTGTTCACGTTTTACTGGATCAGATTCATGACGAAGCAAGACTTCGGTGACTCATCGTGACAGCTAAGGGATAACCTTAAATATTGTACCCGCTTTTATTTTTTCCTCTCTTTCTATTTGTTGGACATTAATCTTAATTTTCTTCTTGGTCTTTTGTGTGTTTTATTTTTAATGCAAATGGAGGGAACTCAATTAAGAAATTTTACATAGAAGATACATCTACTCTAAAATAATATAAGAGTTAAATATTGATTTTTGATCTCGAATTCGTGATAATAAAGTTGGAATAAATTAATACCACTTAAATAATTTTCTTCTTGCTATTTTGTTAAATGTTGGGTCTAATATATTTTTTATTCCATTTTTAGAAATTCAAACAATTTTGAAATTTGGAGGTCTATTTAAACATTTCATTTATATAAAATAAACTTATGCTACAAAACTCTATAAATTAGGCTGGAATAAAAAAAAACTCTATAAATTAGGTGTGTTTATTTGCCATATTTAGAGTGGATTTAAATTGAGTATTTATTAATTAAAATTAATTATTAATTATTTTTTTAAAAAAACTATCTTTAAATGAGTTAATTTTGTAATGAGAGGGACCACAAACCGTATAAAAATTATTCCTACTAGATATTGACTTTTGGAATCGAAATCATGACTATACTGTTAAACTGATTAACGTCAAACAATGAAACCATCACATTCTTAAACTAAATATATAATTAAATTTAGTCGCTTAAAGCAATTTATAAATAATTATGGGTTTAGTTAAAAAAAAAAAAAAATTACCTGGGTTACTTTTTTGACAAAAATAATTATAGGTGAATCTTAACAACCGACCTTGTTTAGTTACCTAGAAACTTTTAGATTTAGCGTTCCATTTAGTATATCTTTCCATATATATTCACATTTATTCTCTTCTATTAATAAAATTTTGATTCATTCAATTTTGATAAGTATTATTTTTCTTAAATTTTCTTAAATATTTTATATTGAATAAAATTGTATGAAATTTAAATTTTATAAATTTTAAATTATTTTATATTATTATAAAAGTAATTGAAATAATAAGCCTACTTTGATCGTAATAATCCAAATTACGACCATAATTTACCAAACACCGTGATCTGGTGTTTCAATATTGAATTTTGACCAAAACTAATTTGCTTCTTTTTAAATGTACGAATAATTATTTAAAAAATTATCGCAATTCTAAACGAACCCTACTGCAGCGTTCACAATATATAATTTTAATTCCAAGAAAAAAAAAGCGTCAACTGTAATTTGTAATCAGAGAATAATGGTTTATTTTAACTCTTCTTTCATATTCCAAAAAACTAATAAAAATAAATAAATATCTGATTCAAAATTTTAAAGATTCGTAACTTTCCTTGGTTGAATGTCAAACAATTTTCTTTTGCAAATACTAATAATTTATTAGAGAACTTATTTGGCATAAACGTGGAAGAAGAAGTATGTGGACATCTTTTCTGAAAAAGTAATGAAATGGCTAAAATTTAAATTGAAAATTGATTGAAAAGTCGTGGCAAAAAGATCTCTAATGCTACAACTTTTATCAGTATTTATTTGATCTTTCAAAGATTCTGTTACTTTCTCTATCCATTGAATTAAAAAAAAAAAAAACTTATTTCATACCAATCATTTTATACTAGCCAAAATGAATATAGTCATTTGTATTAAAAATCAAACCAAAATTAAAAATGTTAAAAAATAACTTAAAAAAACTTGAAAATTATTTGGTTGTGTTTATGGATATAGACGAGAGACTTTTATATAACCTAGAATTTATTAACGTGCCTTGCATTGGTTGAAACAAATTAATTAATTAGAGAAGATTTTAAGTAGGTAAAAAAAATCTAATTTATTAACATTTTTTTATTGAGGGAGGGAAGACAAATACAGATTTTTGAGATTAAACTGGTTCACAACTAAAGAATGCAATTATTGAGACCCATTCAATAATTTATCAACATTGTTTAAAAATATAAAAAAGATAGAATTAATATTTAATTTTTATGGTGGATCAATTCACGTTATTGATCTTTACCATTAACTTTCTTTTTAGTATCTAATAACCTAAATTTATAAATTGGATAAAAGAATATGCTATGCATATATATATATATATATATTTTGAAGAACATGCTATGCATATATTTACTATAGATGTATACTATTATCATTGAAAATTAAAATAAAATGAAATCAAACTACTCTAATTATAAATGGTGGTGAAAAAAAGACTTGAAGATTGAAAAAAAAAAGGACCTTTTTTAGCATACTTTTCATCATCTAAAAAAAGTGCAATTTGGAATAAAACAAACTTTGAAACTTTGATGTAGGTTGAAAATTTTATCTTTTGATCTTATATAAATAAATAAATACTTTGACCATATAACTAGAGGCTCGTTTGATAACGATCTCGTTTCTCGTTTCTTGTTTCTTAGTTCTTATTTCTTGTTTCTTGTTTCTACTTTTTT
>JBBMKA010000026.1:7413594-7429887 GCA_037833695.1 Sechiopsis laciniata | reverse complement strand
AGGCTTACACCGTTGGCAGGGTTCCACTCTAGCAGGCTACAGACTAGGCTTATGCCGGTGTGGTAGCTACTTCACACTCGACTGCCGGGGGTAAGGAATCTGTCCTCACAGCCCGGCCGGTGGGGACACGTACGTTGGTCCACTCTCAGCCTCTAGATGATGACAACCTAACAGTTCTATCTAAGATTACACTACCCTATTTCTTAACAAACAAACATGCTTCACAAAAAAATAACCCTAGCATGGTGTACTACGAGCTTAAAACAGGAAATCAAGCATGCAGGAAGAACAAACCTAGCATGACACTAACATGTGAAAATAAGCGTCAAACATGCTAGCAGAATAGATCAGCATAGAAATCCCTATCCACTAAACATGTAAGTAACAGTGAAACAAGTAAACATAAATGCAATCAGAGAAGTCCCGTAGGGTCCAACACAACCCCGGCAAGGAATCCTTACCTGGACACAAACAGAAAGGCACAACAAGTAAAATGCTCCTTGAGCTGCAGATCCAACAACCTAACAAGTAATAAATAACGTACATGATTTAAACACCACTCGAAACAGCTACACGAAACTAAAACGACCAACACAGGCTCGGGAAATAAATTACCCTAAATCGAACACAAGGCAGCTCAGTCAGTAAAGCTCTCGACAAGGAGCGTGCGGCACGGGCAGCGGGCGCAATCGCGACAGAGTGCGAGTGCTGAGTGAGGAGGCTCGGCTTGGCGATGCGCGAAGGGCGAAGTGCAGCTACTAGGTAAGACGGGAACGGAACGACGCGAGGGCGAGCAGCGAAGGCAGTGTGCGGCTGGACTAACAAAGCTGCTGCGAGGCGAAGGCAGACGTGCGGCTGGACTAGCGAAGCTGCTGCGAGGCAAAGGCAGACGTGCGGTTCGCTAGGGCGAATATGACGATGACGCGATGGAGCTCGGAGGGATCGCGAGGGCAGGGAACGGTAGGGGGAGTTTGCGATCTTAGAGCTGCTTGTTTAGAGGCTGCGCGCGTTGTGCGTGCGCGAGGAGGCTCGGTGATGGGTCTCGGCAGAGAGCTTGGGCGAAGGAAAAATCTCGGCAAATGGTGATCAAAGCTTTGGCAAGAGGGGTTTTGGTGGAGGGGCTCTCGGTAATTGGGAGGAGAAGAAGAAGAAGGAGAAGTGTGCAAATGGAGAATGAGGGCTGCGGCCAACTCCTTTTAGGTCTCGGTAAAATAATTGGGATTAATAGGATGGCGACACGTGTCCTCCTAGGTTCCAGCTTCGAGTCCTGGCGAGGACACCTTTTTCTTTCTTTTTCTCATTTAAACAACAAAAGCTCCAAACTCCTCAAACAGCAATACTAACCCTGGAAACCTGAATCCGAAGTACAAACCCAACTTAGCAATTAACAGAACGGCCTTGAAACCCTGGTCAATTACGATACTACCCCTGCAGGAAAAATTACCAAAATGCCCATAGAGGTCCAAACTGCCCTAACGGCCCAACCGAACAACCGAAACAACAAACGAACTTACCTGGGGAACCGAAATGGAAAACTGGGCCGTTAAAGAGAATCTATGATTTCTGTGATTAGAGGGGTAATATCTTCTGGGATATCCTCGAGACTTGATCTTATGTTTTGAATTCAAGAAATGATATATCAGTGTCAATCGAGAATTCAACCCATTTCAATTCAGAACAACACAACAGAAGTTTTGAGTTCAACAACAATTGATGGAAGAATTTCAATTCATGACCTTTCGATCGTGGGTACACAACTTTCATCGGTTGTGCTATTGCTCTTATTGGCACAACAAAAGTAAAGTTTTGTTTTTCGTTATGTTTTCAGAAAGGAATCAATCATGAATTGGCTAATTCTTAGCTAAAGAATGTGGAAAGGTGTTCTTTTGGTGTTCTATATTCTAATAAATACTTAAGAAGGCGTTTGGGGTCAAGGAAATGAGAATGATTATGATGGATGTGAATTCGGAGAGAATACAAAGATAATGATTATCACTCTCTTGGTGTGAAGAAAATGATTATGAGGAAATCATCATCTATATTTGAGGTGCAAGAAATGATTACGAGGAAAACTAACCTATAGTCTGTACTTGAAGTATAGAGAATGAATATGGAGAAAAAAATAGTGAGTATGAGGAGAATGAATTATGATTATAGAGAATAAATATTTATTATGAGAAAATGATTGTCGGGGCTCAAACATACATAATGGAATTATTTCTTCCATAATCCTTCTCTTTTTTTTGCCTCCAAACACCTACTAAAAGTTTATATTGAGCTATAAAATGAACCTATAATCCTAGTTCATTCTCGAGATTTCTCAACAAAGACCTGCAACTTCCTATTCTTAACATTTCTAGAAATTTTTATCATCTATACTTCTAGTTGAACCTTAAAATTGCAAATGAATTGTAGAAATGAACACACTTTTTATCAGTATCAAAGTCAAAATCAAACCTTGGATGTGGCATATGCACCATTACATTATTTCTGCCCTTGAATGGAATCGTGTTTGTCATCAATTTCCAAAGAATTATTTGTAACCATAGCATTTATGTAACAATCCGACTTTTTCCACCCTTGTATTTAGGTAACTTTGGATCATTTCGACGTTATGAGTTCGATTTTGTGGGTTTAAGGTGCTAGTTTTAACCTGTTTGCTAATTATAGGTCACAGAAGTCTGGAAAAGCTTCTAAGAGTTCTGTGATTTGGAGGATTGTGTAGAACCTTTAGATTTCGGCCAAGTTAAGGGTATTCTTCACCTAAACTAGGCTTTAAGGTTTATTGTTGCATGTGCTACTATATCGTAATAGTTGAGGATGTTGATGTTGATTGAGAATCATACTTGTTGTTTGCTTGGTTATCTGCTCATGTTTGACTTAGGGTGAAAATGAAGTGTTGAATGAAATACACAATGACGATTTTATTAAGATATACTGATGGCTATAAATGAAACACCTGGATAGTAATTTATGATGCATGTGTTAGTCATAGAAGAAATTATTGTTGATTGATTACCTTGGTAGGTAAACATGCACATACATGTTACCTAGGAATGATGTATGCTGCTCTGGCAGGTAAACATGCATAGACATGTTACCCAAAGATAAGCCTAGGGGTTTATGCCCATTTTTATTCAGGGGTTAGTGTCCACTACTACTATTCAGGGGTTTAATGGCCAGTATTATTATTCAAAGGTTAGTGCCTACTACTACTATTCAGGGGTTTAATGCCTAATATTATTCAGGGGTTAGTGCCCACTACTACTATTCAAGAGTTTAATGCCTAATATTATTATTCAATGGTTAGTGTCCATTACCACTATTCAAGAGTTTTGTGCCCAATACTATTGGGTTTTATGCCCAATACTATCTGGGGTTTTGTGCCCAATGATTGTTAAGGGGTTTTGTACCCAATGATTGTTCAGGGGTTTTGTACCCATTGTTGTTTAGGGGTTTTGTACCCAGTGTTGTTCAGAGGTTTTGTGCCCATTGTTGTTATTGATAAATCATGTCATTGCTCTTATAAATGTGCTAACCGATTCTTGTAGGGATTCTTATTGAGTTTAAAACTCACTCTTTCTTCTATGGTTTTCCACAGGTACTCATGAGTTGTACCGGGATGGCTGATTGGAGCTGAGACGACCATGGTATGTGTCTTTTATTCATAGTCATGATTTAATTGTTGGTGTTACTTTCCTTCTGTATGAACACGTCTTTACATATTTTCACTAAGGTACCCTGTTGAATTGGTTTTCCAAACTTAGGATTGTTTTATGAGGTTCAATAAATGAACATTTTTTTTAAACATGCTTGATTGTTACACTTTAAGCCCATGCATTTATAGTAGAAACCTAGATTGAGACATTAGATTGGGGGGTCTTTACAATTTCTTACTTCCAACAGACTATGGATTAATGCTAAATAACTGATAAGAAAGAAAATAGATGCATCAACAAAAACAAGACAAAATATGTCAGATATCTGTGATTCAAGACATCTGAGATTCCGAGCATTAAAAGATTTCAATTACCCGATTACCTCAAAGCGAAGGACCCGTAAAAGATATCTTTCTCAAACCATACAAAAAAAAAAAAAAAAAAAATCCTTTATAGCCAACACAAAATCTTCCGATTAATCCGTTGTTTGTCTTCTGTCAGTAGTAGATTGCTGAGTAAACTGTCATTGTTTTACTAAAACTTATAGTTATTATACTTCCATGTTCAATGGCAAGGACTTGAAATGTTTGGAAATAGCCTCTACGTTCTAGTTCAAGTCTTCAAGTTGAAAATGTACCTACTTCAAAAATTACAGGAAGGAGCACTCTGATTTATATTTTAATATTCATCAGTGTCTAAATCAGTTGCGCATCTCTACTATCCTCTTGAAATATATTGACCAATCCTATAATATTTGGATATCAAGAAAATTCATAAGAAATTATTTTATAAATAGTCACCATAGATTGAACCAATAATTTTTTAAATACCTAACGTTCTAACAAATTATAAAAAAAAGTTTTATGGACAAGAAGATGATAGTATTGTAGATAAAGAAAACAACATAGTATTCAACTTCAAGTTGCGATGAACGTGATAAGATCCAAGATCTATATTGATATCAAAAGGATAAGAAAATACAAGATAGCCCCAAGTTTTAAAATAGGACTTGCATCCTCCCTTTACTTTTAAAATTTGGTCGGGTTGTCGAAACTTGCCAAAATAAAAACTAATTTACTAACTCTGACGCATAGAAATAGTGAAACCAGGTCGAATCCCAAAGGAACTAATAATTAATTTCTCAATCTTAAAAACAAATAAAAAGGGTTTTGGTATTTTGAATGAGATTCCGACTAAAACAATAAAATTAAATCAAATTCAAAGGTTTAGTTTAATTTAACCATAATCTTGATGATAGACTACAAAAATTATTTAATTTTCTTAAATTCAAGGAATTAGTCTACCTACCTAGAAAAACCACAATAGATAATTGTTTTTTTACTCCCACCCAACATCAAAACTAAATCTTATTATTCAATCAATTTTGTACGATATCGTTCCATATCAATTAAATAATATGATTAAAATTATTGAAAAGGACTAAACCAAAATCGATTAACACAAATTAAACGCACTAGACCGAGCCCTCTTAACAAATTGAATTTTGTATAAAATTAAAATTTGAAGTTAAAAAGGCACTCGACAATAATCTTATTATATCCCATAAAAAAGACAATACTCTTTCTATTTTTTGAACGACATTTTGTTTTTTAAAAAATCATAACTAAAATTTGATCAGTTTTAATTTTCTTATGAATTCAGTTAGGATCTTACAAAGTAAAAATAATAATAATAATAAAAAAATCTATACTTTTCTAAATTATTTCTACCCTTATCTTTTGGTCAACTAGGTCATACAATCATGCAATCTTTTTTTTTTTTTTGAAACGAATACAATCATGTAATTGAACTATGCTCTTTTTCGAGATTCTAAAATATAATTAGCGTGAAAGTTAAAGTTTAAATTTTTAAGAAATATTGAAAAATTTAGGATTAGAAAGAGAAAAAAATAAACAAAATTGTTAGTTATTTTATTGTTGTCTAGTAATCCAAATAATAACCTGTATATAACGTTCTGGTATCCATCTCCCAATTTACTTTTTAAAAAAATCCTTTATTTAAAAGTATCAATTCTATTCGATTTAATTATTTTATTCCCATTATATATATAATAGGCCGATCTTGAAGAAAGGAAAAAACGCAAAACTGAGAGCGAAGGAGAGATAGAGATAGAGAGATGGCGGATACTCTGAGCGCTTTGAGACTTCTAATGGCGACTCATTCTCCTCCACTTGACGCTTTGGTTGTTCCTTCTGAGGATTATCATCAGGTTTTTCTCCAATTTCTGCTTCCAATTTTGCTCTTTCAATCGCGAATTCTGAATTTCTATCAATATCTAAGTATTTTGAATTCTGAATTTCTATCATCTGTTTATGTTTCCGAGGATCTGATTTGACCTATTTGTTCTATGTTTCGATTCTTGAGTTGTGGTTGAAATTCTGAAATTGTCTATTTATGATCAATGTTTTAAAAGGCTATTGAGGCTTACATCTCAAGGAAGGCTCGAGTATTACGCCTTTGTTGGATCATAAGAGGCTTATGGCTCACACAAGAGAGGCTTACGCCTCTATGATAACGCACTGAGGAGGCTTAGAGTCCCTATGTCGAATAACCAGAAGAATAGTATTAATTTTTTTTCATTCTAAAATTTTGGAAACGTAAAAGGACTTAGTTTATGATCTTATTCTGGAGCATTGCTTTGTCATCCATTTAAATCATAGATTTTCTCTTATGGATTCTTAGGAACTTGATAATTTGTTGGCTTATTTTTCTCTCGCATCTCCTTTTGGAGTTCTTTGTTGTATTCACTATAGGTGCTTATAGAATTCACTTATGTTTCATTCATCGATCAAATTATTTCTTATTTCAATAAAACTCAGTCATATAGTGTTGATAAAATGTTTTATGTATTTTACGTAAGTATTATGTTTTACCATACATATTTACACAAATTAAAAAAATTTATAATATTTTTAATTGAAATTGAGGCTTACACCTCGCCTCTTCAAGAGGAAATGTCTGCTTTTAGCCTTTTAAAACATTGTTTATGATTTTGATCAAGTCGCAAGACGCGAGCTTTGAAATAACTTGTTTAGTTATGTTCTTCTGCAATTGATTTCCTAATTTGACGTTTCGCTGTTTTTTCATTAGATTTCTCACTTTTTATGGTTATTTTCTTTTTAACCTTTTGATTTCTTTTCATTCGAATGATTTTATGGTTGATAATTGCCGTCTACGTGTTGTTGCAGAGTGAATACGTATCTGCGAGAGACAAACGACGTGCATTTGTTTCTGGTTTCACCGGAAGTGCTGGTAAGTATTGCCAGTAAGAAGGTTTCTAGTACTGCAACGATTTTCCCTCCATTGTTTTTTCTTTTAGTGAAGTGCATGTTGTAGTTAACTGATGCTGTATTAACAAGAATTTTTAGGCTTTTTTTAATCTCATTAGTTGTTGAAATAAGACTTGAGTAAACAGATATAAATACAGAATCACTTATAATAAATGTGGCCCGAGTAAATCATAAAGTGTTTAGAGGGAGTTTAGTTCTACCTAAATTCGAGTCACGTTACAACCAACAGTAAGTTTGAGATGCTTGTAAGTTGGTCTGGACACTTATTGATATTAAAAAATAAGTTATAATAGATATGGAGGAGAGAGGAAGAACAAGTAGGATCAATCGTTTTATGCTGGTTTTGATTACTTGGTGAATATACTAACCATATTTCTTGTCACTTTTGACTTTTTTTTAAATGTTGCTAGAATTTAAGTTGCAAATTTAATAGAGAAAAGTAAATTCCTTTTGAGTATTCTACAAATTTGTATATCAAAGTATTCTACAAAGTCTGATCACTGCTCTTCATGTTCACTCTCTTTGATCATCTTGGATCTTATTTTTTTCTGAAGGTCTAGCACTAATAACACAGAAAGAAGCATTACTGTGGACCGATGGGCGATATTTTCTGCAGGCAACTCAACAACTTAGTGATCAGTGGAAACTTATGCGAATGGGAGAGGATCCTTCTGTAGAACTCTGGATGGCCGATGTATGTGATAATTTATTTGAAGATTTCGCTCCACATCAAAACAAGGGAAATTCAAATTTAAGTTCATAACTTTTTATTGGAATTATGCTAGTAAACTTGCAGTCTTCAAATACGTCTTTATCCTTCTATTTTAGTTGCCACTAGAAACTTAACTAGTTCCCCCATGAATTTCTTTCCATTTTTCGTTGGGTGTTTAAATTATTCAGTTCTGCAAAAAAATGCAATATCAAACGTTCTTTTTTTTTTAACTAAACTATAATTATTCAGATCTTGTTCTGGGTTTCTAAATGAGGACGCCTAAGTTTGGTCGAGTCCTGTTTTACCACCCCTCAAGTAGGCTTTGTGGGTTTAATTGAGATTCTAAAATTAGAAGCATGAAGTTTCTATGATTCCTGCTACTACTGTGTTTTTCTTTTTATAAAACCTTTTTTTGTATGAAGATAATTGTTAGTGCTATCGTGTTAGGCTAAGTTCGTTTTTGCAATTTTGTATCAGAATCTGCCAGCGGAGGCATCTGTTGGAGTAGATCCTTGGTGTGTGTCAGTAGACACTGCACAAAAGTGGATTCACGCATTTTCCAATAAGCAGCAGAAGCTGGTGCAAACGACCACAAACTTAGTTGATGAAGTTTGGAAGAATCGACCACCACCAGGAGTAAATCCTGTTAATATTCACCCACTGAAATATTCTGGCCGCTCTGTTGAAGATAAGTTGAAGACTTTGAGAGAGAAGCTTTCACAAGAGAAATCTTATGGTCTAATTGTGACTGGACTTGATGAAGTGAGGTTCCTATCTTATTAAATAGTCGTGTGTTCTTGTGTTGGTTTTTTCTGATTCGAACTAATATGATGCAATACATTATGAAAATGAAAAATGCAGGTAGCTTGGTTGTACAACATCCGTGGGAGTGATGTTTCATACTGTCCAGTTGTACATGCATTTGCAATAGTGACTCTCAACTCAGCATTCTTTTACGTGGACAAGAGGAAGGTGTCTGACGAGGTATGCCAAAACATTTGTGTTATGTTTTCAATCATAAAAAAATATGTATATCAAAATTGAAACGATACGTTGCACTAGGTTATCATTCTAGTACTTGATTCAGTAGTTAATTTCGAAAGAAGAAGTTAACTCTTATGAACATAGGTTTGAGCTTTCTTTTGTTTTATATTATCTCTCTTAACTAAAGCTTAGAACTCATTCAAAATAAATATCTCATCTTCAGGTGCACTCGTACATGGAGAATAATGGAATTGAAGTTCGGGATTATGGTGCAGTAATAGTAGATGTGTCCTTACTTGCATCTAATCAACTTGACTTGTCATCTCTTGTAAAAGGTCCTGATGAAGGGTCTAACGGAACGATACTGGAAAGCCAGAGTTCTGGCCTCATATGGGTTGATCCTGCCCAATGCTGCTATGCTTTGTATTCTAAACTGAACTCTGATAAGGTTATCCTGCAACCGTCGCCATTGGCCCTTGCAAAAGCTCTAAAGGTAGCATTTTGATTTCCAAGTTGATTTTTCCCCTTCAAAGACTGCCATGGTGGTGTTTGTTAATTTTCTTATTGATAAGGATGACGCCCAACTCGAATCTTCACATTTGTATGATATTGTTCACTTTTGAACATACACCTCATGGCTTTACTTTTTGTTTTCCTCCAAAAAGCCTCGTATCAATGAAGTTGTTGCCCCCTTCTTATATACTCAAGTTCTTCCCCTCACTAACCAAGGTGGGATACTTTGTTTGTATTTCAACACTTATCATGTGCAAGCATTTAGCCATTACACTGGTGTCTGAAATGATATTGGTATAACATATATCTTATTATCGGTAGTCAAGATTTATTAAATCATCTTCTTGAAACTTGAACAATAGGGTTAAAAGTAGATCTTTTTTCAAAGTCCATATTTTTCTCATTGCTTTCATACTTTGATTGCCCTATAGAACTCTGTTGAGTTGGGCGGACTAAAGAATGCACACATTCGGGATGGTGCAGCTGTTGTACAATATCTTGTGTGGCTGGACAAGCAGGTATTTGAAACCTATAGCATCTAAACTTCGTACATTCTGATTGACTTTAGCTTAAGCTTACATTCACTTCAATAACCTTTTACTTGGACCCAAAAAACAGTCATTGAATTTCATATTTATACTTTCTGATTTCTAGCTTTTTTTAAAATTTGCAGCTGCAAGAGACTTATGGGGCTTCTGGTTACTTTCTGGAAGGGGATGGAGTGAGGAAGCCCAAACCGTCGTGAGTTCTTACTCATTTTCGCGATTAAACCACGTCAGCTTATTGTTACAATTATTTGGAGCATTCATTTATTTTGCTAATTGTATTAACGTTCCTTCTTAGGGACTCAAAGAAGCTGACAGAAGTTACCGTAAGTGATAAGCTTGAGGCTTTCCGAGCATCAAAGGAGGTCAGCTTCATTGTTAATACGTTTTAAATTCTGTACCTCTCTGCATGTTTTTCATTCTCTTTAAAATATATACACAATATAAACGAAGAATATTAGGTAATTAAATTTTATTCTGAACCCATGTCTTCTGGAGAAACATGCATATCTATTAAGTGTAAATTAACTAAATAAGTTATTCTAATGTAGCCCAACCAAGAATATCATGTCATTGTGGAGTTATTTCATTAACCAGCATTAGCTAATTCTTCCGCATCCTACAAATTTCTTTCAGAGGTTCAAATATTTGTTGGCCTTGTTTTAGAATTTTCATCTGCTGTTAGGGGACGTTCGGCAGTACGGAATATGTTTCTTATGAAAAATTGGTGCAGACTATGTAAGTAAGATAGATTAAAGGACGTTCCATGTAACTAAGCATATACAGGCTTTCTTTACGATTAGCCGATTAGGTACATGAAAATTTAGAAACTTGAACGACAGTACTTTTTTCTTTCTCTAGTATGTTACAATGAAATGAGCTTATATTTATTTGATTTTTCATTCTAGCATTCACATAACAAGCCCTGCAATTGTCATTTGCTGAATAAAATGCCCGTTTTAACCATCTCTACATACATTTGCATGCTATCAATTTTGGAAAGGATAGGGATTGATTGTGATAGAAGCCCAAGAAATGTCTCTCCTAGATCCTTAACTATTCTACCTTCTACCTATCAACAGCCCGACTCTTTCCCTTTTACCTTCCCTGTACATAGACCCGCATGCAACACCAGCTGACTAACTCCACATTCTTTTTCCGACTCCATCAATACTGACTGTTGACTCTGCACATTGACTTTTCCTCCATAGATTCACGCTTCTTCCTTCAAGCAAACTAGCGACCTTACATTTTGTTTGTACTTTTCAGCATTTCAGAGGCTTAAGTTTCCCTACTATTTCATCTGTTGGTTCAAATGCTGCAATTATACATTATGGACCACAAGCAGAGACATGCGCGGAGTTGGATCCTGAAAGCATCTATCTTTTTGACTCGGGTGCTCAGGTTAGTTGGACATTCAAACCTTAAATGATGCAAACCACGATCCTTACTTTCTGCTCTGACTTCCCTTTACCATGATGGTTGTACTTTTCATTGATGGAATTAATTCTGTTTCGATTCTGCTCTTTTTCTTTGTGTATTTTTAGTATTTGGATGGAACAACCGATATCACGCGGACAGTCCATTTTGGATTACCTTCAGCCCATGAAAAGGCTTGTTATACTGCAGTAAGTTATTTTAGCTTAATTATTAATGAAAAAAGTTCAATGTTCTATGTATTTGGATTTATCTAAACTGAAGCGTCATCTTGACTGACAGGTTCTCAAAGGTCATATTTCTTTGGGAAATGCAAGATTTCCAAATGGCACAAACGGTAGGAGTTCTCACTTTTGTGCTCTATATTTTGTTATCCCAGTAAGCTGATCAGAGATACATTGGCTTCTCTTACTCTCAGGCCACACACTGGATATTCTTGCTCGAATTCCTTTATGGAAAGATGGTCTGGATTATCGACATGGCACTGGCCATGGAATTGGTTCTTTCCTGAATGTTCATGAAGGTAAGTGTCTTCTGTGACTTTCACATTACTATTCAGTAATTAGTTATGTTCAAAGTAATGATTTCTTAGCTATTTTGAGCAGGACCCCATTTAATTAGTTTCAGGACTCGAAATGTTCCACTTGAAGCTTCAATGACAGTAACAGATGGTAAGTATATATTTTATTTTATTCAAACAGCATTTCGGGTGGTAAGTAATGCTCTTGTTTACTTAACGAATGGTAAGTATAAGGAAGTCATTGATACTCATTCCGGTTGAATTATATTAGATCACCAATCAACCCGAAAACTTAAACTGATAGGTTGGAGTAAATTTAATTATATCAACTAATACTCCTCCTCACTTGTGAGGTTTAAAATTAGAGAAATGCCCTACAAGTGAACTTTAATTTTAATTGAGGATGAAATGATTCGGCAGGGATTCGAACTCGAGACTTTCTGCTCTGATACCATATTGAATTATATTAAATCACCCTCTCCCTTCCTCACCTCTTTTTCTCTGGAGTTTGTCTGCATAATAGCTAATCGAACCTACTTTAGATAAAATTTTGCAAACTCGGTTTTTTCGTTGGATATCAGAAACATAAATAGCTTAGAGTCATAGTCCTAGAATCATTTCTTGTTGATACCTCTAATTACAAATCTCAGAGCCTGGCTATTACGAGGATGGTGCCTTCGGTATTAGATTGGAGAACGTACTCGTTGTGAAGGATGCCAACACAAAATTCAATTTTGGCGATAAAGGCTACTTATCATTTGAGCACATAACATGGGTAAAACTCGTACTTTTTGTTCACATCGATCTTTCTTAAACTAGAGAAGCGATTTCTTACCATTGTAGTTTTTGGTTGTTTGGGCAGGCACCATACCAGAAAAAGTTGATAAACATTAACCTTCTCACATCTGAAGAATTGGATTGGTTGAACGGTTACCATTCAAAATGTAGGGACATTCTTGCTTCATATTTGGATGAATCTGAGAGGGCATGGCTGAATAAAGCCACTGAGCCAATAACAGCCTGATCTCTGGGGAAAATATTTGAAGTAGGTTCTTCTTCCCTCATGTTGGCCACATCTTATTTCTTTCAATAATGTTATCTTTTGAGTATTATTTTCATCACTGTATGCAACCCTAACTAATAATATTATTGTTAGTTATTTTTTCCTGTCTAATGAGTTTGGACACATCCTTCTCAATAAAACAGGTTGAAGCTCCTAGCCTAGGTCATCTCAAAAACACGTCCAATAACTACTCTTATCTTATTATGTATCTGAATATGTTAACAAAGTAAATAATTTAATGAATTAAGATCCTTTTGATAATTAGCATAGTTTCACTACCTGACAGGTCATGAGTTCACATTTTTCTATGAATTTAAAATAAAATATATTTTGGTTACATTAAATAAAATTGAGAACCTTAAATTATAAAAGAGAAAAAAAGTGATTTAAAAATTGTAAGTGTTTTCTTAAGATTGACGCTCATAAAATCATTTTAATGTTTTGGTACAAAGTTTTTGAATGTTATTCTCATAAAATTAATATTTGATTTTAAAAGTGAGAATTGTTAAATTAAAAAAAAGCATTTTAATAACTTTTCATTAATAAAAGAAAACACAATCTCGTTTTTAAGCTAAAAATACACGTTTCTTTATTTATTTTTTTTTTAATTCTAAATTTAAAATGTTGAGTGTGCAAAACATCAAATGTCAAGTATTGCTGATTTTTGTTTTTGTTTTTTTTAAGACGAGAACTTTCATTAATCAAACCAACAAAATGGAGGGAGAACACCCTAAAAAATTGACTTGGACTCAACCCACACTTTACCGACCAAAAAGAAATCAAGAATAAAGAACATTCTATCAAAGAGAGAAGTCTCTCGTACAATGATCTTAACATACAAGAAATAATAGAATTACAAGAAAATAGATTTGATAGTCATCTTCAACACTTTCAAGATTGAATTTTGAAAGGACTTCTGAGATAAACCTACACATAAAATTTATTGAAGAACATCATCCCACCAAGGTAGCCGGAAAGAACCTTTCTCACGAGATAAACTTGTAAACCCTTGAAAAGACTGACCTTTATCTATCGACTCCTTTTTTGAATGCGACAACAACACTCCACTTGGCATCAATTTACTCAATAACCCAAACAAACAAACGAAAAGACTGAATAACAATAAGATGAAAGCAAAGAACACATAAACGAGTATCACAAAACTCTCTCCCACCATGGAGAGAGTGAGCCTCTCGGGCCATAACCATCCCTCAAGTGACCCCGACCAAGGGCTAAAGACACCTGACGAGGCAACCAACCCTTGTCTTCCAAGGGCCTTGTGGGAATTTCTAAAAGCATCCCCAAATAAAATTTAATTTTCTGTATCCAAACATCTTCTAACAATGGGCGTTTGAGACCCAATGAAGTTCCTTATTTACCTTCAACAACCTCATGAATCTGCATGATCATATTGTATCCTTTCCTGACTTTCCTCATCCAACAAACAACAAGCATGTCAAATCATGTCTGGTATTGCTCATTTTTGTAGTAATGAACAAATAAGAGAAAAGTGAACTTTTTTTACTTGACTATTTATGTATTCATTTATTTTATTTTCTTAGTACTGTAGTTTGTTTATTATTATTTTAAGTTTAACGAGTAGTAGATTCGAATTGATGTCCACATAGACTATTGTTCTTATTGTTAGTACGTGTAATTATTTAAATTATGGTGAAATTGTTTAGAAGATTTCAACCATTTCTAAGTTTAAGCAAGAATGCAAAAAGGAGAGTATCAATCTTTATAATCTAAATTTAACTAAGCGTAGATATTAAGCTAGCTGTCCTTCATAAAATTTCACTAAAAGTTATTATAGATTGTTGTTATTTGATTCTTAAACGTATATACTAATTTCAATTTCAATTTTGGATTTGTTGCCAAAATTGCTTAAAGTTTCCATGAGTGGAAATCCCCAATGAATGTAAAAAGAGAAAGTACTGAGTGAGGAAATGGTAAAACGTCTGAATGAGCAGAACTTAGTTCATGTAAAAAAGTGTTCATTTTTATTTGGCCACATATTTGTTTGTATTTTCTGTTTTTGGTCTTTTTTCCTTTTTTTTTAATTGGTAAATAATGAAATAAAAATGTAAAGCATATTTGAATTTAAATTTTGAAGGTGTTGCCAAAATTGCCGAAAACTTTCATGATTGGAAGTCCCCCAATGAATGTAAAAGAGAAAAAGTAGAGAGTCAGCACATTTAATGCATGTTGGGTTCTAGTCTTTTTTAACGCTCCAAATTTTATTTGCCCACATATTTGTTTGTTTGTATTTTTTGAAATTAGTCTTTTTCTTTTCTTTTTTAATTGGTAAATATTGAACTATAAATGTTTTTTTTTTAGAGATTGAACTATAAATGTTTAGATACAAGTCAAGATATTGAATTTTGTGGCTCTAAATAATAATATAAAAAAAAAATTGAGTGTTCGATTGAATCTATGGACATTTTAAGTACGATTTCTAAAATTTTTGAATGTGTAAAAATAAATTATTTTTTATGGACATCTTAAGTACTATTCCTAAATTTTTGAATGTGTAAAAAGAAATTATTTTATAGATAGATTTAAATTCATAACGCATTATATCTTTTCTTACCACTTTAATGTTTATAATAATGATAAATTTGTAAGAAATGTATAAACATTCTAATTTACTATTAACTTCCCACAAATATATAAAACATTTTCTAATAAATCCTATCAAATATCTAATAAATATACTAATAACTCTAAATAATATCTTAACTATATTTTATTCAAATAATATTTCTGGCTCTAAGTTCAACCGGTAAAACCTAGTAAATAGAATTATACATATATAATCTTGAAAATTTAAGAACATAAAACCTAGTAAACAATAGAATAATAGTTCATACTCATTAAAAAAAAAACAAGCCATTATTACTAATTAAATGCAATGTTTTAAAAACGTTACCAAACATTCTCCCAATATCTCTCTGATGTGGCCCATTAGAGCTCTCTCTTCCGACGAAAAATTTCACATTCTTTAGCTACTTGAGCCAACGCATTATACGACGATCCACCTTTGGAACTAACCTTTTGTCCACTATTCTTAAGCTCCTTAACCTTCTCTCTAATTCTCCTCCCTTCTTCATCTTCTTCTTCCATTATCTTCCTCACATTCTTTTCTATCTCCTCCCTCCCCACAGCAGCCGCCGCCGCCACCACCCTCACCGCCACTCCCACCTCCTCCGTCAGCATCACCGCGTTCATCTTCTGCTCCGCATACAAAGGCCACGTCACCATTCCCACTCCGTTTACTATACTCTCCACCGCCGAGTTCCACCCACTGTGCGTCACAAATCCTCTCACCGCCCGGTGGCTCAAAATCTCCGTCTGTGGTCCCCACATCGGAACCACCAAACCCACCTCTCTCGTCCTCTCCATAAACCCTTCCGGCAGGTATTTCTCTAGCGGTTCCTCCGCCGATCCCGTCCCCGCCGTGAAAAATGTTCCCACGCAATCGGTCCCCACCGGCGGCCGTACCACCCAAACGAACCGTTGCTGACTCAGCTCCAACCCCCACGCCAA
>JBBMKA010000026.1:7401897-7413494 GCA_037833695.1 Sechiopsis laciniata | reverse complement strand
TAAATAATTAAATAACATAATAATTATGTTACATGTACAAAAAATATTTTTTAAACTAAATAATAAATTCGGGTTGGTCGGATTGGGTTGAGTTAATTTTAAGTCAACTCTTAACACAACCCAACCCATCAAAGTGGGTTGTGTTGGTTCGAGTTACTCGGGTTGTCGGGTTTTTGTTCACCCCTAATATCTACGAACAGTAAGCATAAGGCAGTTGTCAATATTCATTACACTTAGCGATGAACTCTTTTGTTACATAGGTTTCACTTCTCATATCGGTTGCTTCCACATTATTTGATGTTTATTCAGATAATTTTGTGAACTCGGTTTTTCCGTTGGAGTTCTGACACGTAAATAGCTTAGAATTTCTGTCCTGGAACCATTTCTAGTTGATACCTCTAGTTGCAAATTTTAGAGCCTGGCTGTTACGAGGATGGCGCCTTCGGTATTAGATTGGAGAATGTAAATCTAGGGAAGGATAAAGGCTACTTATCATTCGAGCACATAACATGGGCAAACGACTCGAGGGATTTTAGGCCACCGTTTAAGGGTGAGTTAGTCCATAACCTCTCATCCTAACTATAATAATCTTCGGCCAATAAGAGCAGTAGTTCAACGGCATGAGTATATATCATTGATCACAAGGTCATAGGTTCGAACTTCCACCTCCAATTGTTGTAGAACTAAAAAAAAAACTATAATAACCTTCTGCCCTTATAATAAACCATGTTATAATAAAACTCTCTATTATAATAACCTGCATTCTAAACATTGGTTATCATAATTCCTATTGTAATAATTTGCACTTCAAAAACATGTTATTATAAAATCTCGTGTTATAATAACTTACTTATTATAATAATTCAATCATTGCTTCAAACATTTTCATTTGCAGGTGTTGTCAACTAATCGATCTCTTTCTTAAAATAGAGAAAACTGTTTCTTACATGGTGTAATTTTTGGTTGTTGGCCAGGCACCATACCGGAGAAAGCTGAACAACCCAAGTCTTCTCACATCTGAAGAATTGAATACTTGCCATTCAAAATGTAGGGATATTCTTGCTCCATATTTGGATGAATCTGAGAAGGGGTTGTTGAATAAAGCCACTGAGCCAATAACTACCTGATCTCTCTGGGTAAAAATTGAAGTTGCTTCAGCTAGGATGATCGCCGAGTGACGTTCTACTCGATTAGCCAAATGCGAGTGAGATATAGGCTTTTCCCATTCGCTAGGAGCCACATCTCATTTCTTTCAATAGTGTCTATCTTTATTGTCAATAAGAGCGTAACTCTAATGATATCTTGTATAACTTAGTAATTATGAGGTTATAAGTTTGAATCCACCTTTCTTCAATTGTTGTTGAATAAAAATAAAATAGTGTCGTCTTTATTTGTCGTCTTTCGAGTATTTCAAAAAGTCAAAGCAACCCAAAGTAATATTAGTTTTAGTTGGTTTTTATTTAAATGAGTTTAACAAAACTGGTTGAAGCACCTAGACCATCCAACATTCACACTTTGGTGAAGACAGGTTTGAAATTTTCCTGGTTAGTACAAAATCTCAGTCTCATTTTTTCACAAGTTGAATCGCCTTTAGGCGTTTGACTTTCATATGTGAACTAACTATTAAATTAGACATACAGTTGTCCAAAATTATAGCATTCAATTGAGATTGCCAACTTAAAAAAATTTATTTTTAATTTCTGTTACTTGCGATAGATATAAATAATAATTTTGTTCCATACCAACAATAGAATTTTATTTTGCTTTTATACCAATAAAACTATAGATACATGGTTCACAATTTCTTTTTTTAATGATCAACAATTCAATATCTAAAAAATGGTTTATAGTTATTTAAGTTGCAAGTCTACGTGAATTAATTTCTTGGGGAACTTAGAGGTGGGGGTTCAATCCAAGGTGGTAACGTACGTAATTTTCTTTAAATCTAAATGTTATAAGGTTGTGTGGCATGTTCCGTGACAATAATTGAAGTGCTCACAAAATAGTCTGGACATTCACATATATTAAAAAAAAAATGTCTACATGAATATTTTGTTTTTCTAAACTCAATCCAACTTTTTAACTCATGTGTAACGTGGTTGTTTGGTTTGATTTAAACATCAAGATGTTTTTAATAATGTCAAATTAGCATAAAGAACGACGACGGATCCCAACTAAAAAGATCACAAGAGTGTCGTTTACCTCTTGAATTATTGTCGTAGATAGTTGTCGAAAGTTCGATAGTCATGGACGACGATGGTCATTTGGAGAATGTAGTTTGTGGTTTCAAATATAGTCATATGTTGCAGGAAAAGGGCGGCTGCACCAGCGATGGTTGCAGTCGACATAAAGAAGACCATCAATGGCCTCGAGATTTAGGAGAAGGTCTTGACAATGGTTGCTCATGCTAGATCAGTGCTGGCTGGCTTAAAAATATCAACACAATGACAGATTGCGTTGGCTTAAAAATCCCAACCCAATTACTTGAACTTTATTCTTAAAAGTTAAAATGTAGCATATTTTGCCAATCGATTTAGCCATGTCTTTCGAATTTAGCTTCTAAATAAACCAAAACAATTGACGAGGATCTTATGTACTTTTCACAAAGAGCACGAGCGTCAACAACAATAGTAGTTCAACCGCATTAGTGTAAACTTAATAACCAAGAGGTTATGGTTTAAATCTCTCGATTGTTATAACTAAAAAAAACTATATTTACAAGTAGATGAAAAAAATTATATAATTTAAGAGATGAAATTACAAATTCTAAATTAATAGGGCATGAGTTTGAATTTATATAATGCACCTATCATAAAATCTTAATAAATCATTTGACTTAAATTATATAAAAGTCCAATACAAAAATACTAAATGTAGTTAACATATTTCAAGACTTTTTTTTTTTGGAAAGAATTTCGAGATATTTCAACAACTTATTAAATCATCGTTAAATTCTCTTCAAGTATTATATATTATATTATACCTACTAAAGTGAGCTTAGTTCCACGATAATCGACAATATATATGTTATGATGTTTGAATCTTACCTTAAAAATTGTTGTTTGAACTAAAAACAAAAACATATATTATATTACATCACTATAACTTAAAAAAGAACATTATTAAACTGTATCATATTAAATCTCCATTAAAGTCAAACTGTTTTTACTGTCTTTCTTTAAAGTATCCCATTAGAAACCACAATCAAATCTTAAAACCTCCGCCTTTAAAGTTGATAGGATTAAAATTGATATTCAAAAAACGAAAAAAAATAAATAAAAATGGGAGAGTCGAAAATAATGGAGAAAGGCAGTTAAAATTCCAAGGTTCAGAAATGTCCCGAAAAGAAAAACGTGAGGATGAAAATTAGTTAGCAAAAGGAGAGTTTTATTATTATTAATTCTAATTAACCAAACAATTATGAAACTGAAACATTCTTAAATTAGCAAGGAACTGAGATCTATTAATTAACCCCATCTCCTTCCAAGGTTTAATAGAGAGGGAAAGCAATAGAAAATAGAGAATTAAAAAAAAAAAACATTCCTTGACATTTTTTGTTCATTCTGAATAAACTTGACAGGGAATGCTCTTTCTGAGCTCCCTCTCTCATTATTTTTCTCTTTAAACATGTATTCCAATTAGATTTTTTTTCTTCTTTTTTTTTTCTTTTTCCATCTTTGCATTTCATTTGCAGATCTGGTATTGATTGACCAATCAAGGTAGATTTCAATATAAAATTCATTTGAAATCATTCAAAATAATGGATCTTGAATTGTTTTTGTTTCTGGTTTGCAGCTGGACAGGTTAACAATGGTGAAATGCTTATTGGTCATAGTTTTCTTGGCCCTCTCGGCCTTTGCACAGGATATCCCTAAACCAAAAGGGAAATGGCTCACTTTAAATGGTCTTTTTTTTTTCCTTTTCTATTTTTCCGCTTAAAGTTCTATGTCTAAAAATTATGCCTCTATATATATAGTGACGATCTGCTTAAAAATTAATGATAGATTTATTTGACAGCCAAATATTGTAGGGTTACACAATCTGTATTAACTATAAAGTCATCTCAAAACCAATTGGTAATTAGTGAAATAGTTTATCTATCTTGTAAAGTTAGGAGATTTACTCATCTTTCTAACGTAAGATTCTCAACATGTGCTTTGGGGTTTACCAATTTTGGATCGAAACCCAATTTTTATTTTTTTGGACCGAATGCTCGTTTATGTTTTACAACTTTGATACCATAAGTATAGTAACTCATTTATCATGGGAGGTGTTTTCATGTTCTGATGTGAGATCATCAACATGCCCTCACCTACTATACCCAACTATACAATAAATTAGTAAGGTTAGGCTAACTCTGCCACTTACTTCTACTAATGTAGAGTAAAGTAGCGTCTTTTCCTTTAGATCCAATGTAGCGTTGACGAAGAAGAACAGACGGTTAAAAACCGCAAATCTTTAAATATAAATCTATATAGACCAGCTTAAGAAGCTACCCTTCCTCTTGATTTGAGGTACAAAGAGAAAGATCTATTTTTTGTGAGTTCCACTTATCGATCCCAGCCCGGAAAAGTGACTGATTAGGGTCCTATGCCTCTTTTAAGTTCACCAATTGTGAATTAGATCTTAACTTCATTTTATTTGACCAAATACTCATTTAGGTTTTATCAACGAGTAAAGTGGTTCATCTTTCTTATAAACATGAGAAGGTTTCTTCACTTATCCAATATGAGATCTTCAACGGTCTTTCTATAAGCTAGGCTAGACACTAACGGATATAAAAAGAAAAACGACGTAGAACTAGGATGAGCAGTTGAAAAGGGTATTTTGATATTGAGTTTGGTGTGTTGTTTTGATGCAGGGGAAGAGCCATTAGTAATAGCAAGAGGAGGATTTTCTGGATTGTTTCCAGAATCAAGTACTTTTGCAAATCAATATGCAATTGGTTATGGTTTACATACCACTGTTTTGTATTGCAATATCCAATTAACCAAAGATGGGGTTGGCATTTGCTTGACTGATCTTAGGCTACAAAACTCAACCAACATTCAAGAAATTTTCCCAAAAGCTCGCCAGGCTTACAAAGTCAATGGAAATCTTATAAGAGGGTGGTTTTCTGTTGATTACATGTCTGATGATCTTTTGAGCAGAGTCAACTGTAATTTCTTTTCCATTCAAAACTTTTTTACATTTTAAGTCATTTTATGTTCATTTGCTTCATTTGCTTGTTGGATTCAGTGGTTCAGAGTACTCTGTCCCGGCCTAGTATCTTCGACACTACCCTCCCGATTTCTACTGTTGATGATGTTATGGGATTGAAACCGTTCCAACTTTGGTTGAATGTCGAGGTATTCAAAATCAAATGGTTACGAAACAAGACCCTCGTTTATGAATTGCTAATAATAGTGGGCATGGTTTGTTTGTGCAGAATGAAGCCTTCTTCAAAGAACACAACCAGAGTATAGTTGCATACCTTCAAAAGAAAATGAGAATGATGCGAGTAAACTTCGTATCATCGTGCGAGATCGGAGTCTTGAAAAGCTTAATTGGGAATGTGAAGAACACCAAAACGAAGCTCGTGTTTAAATTCTTGGAAGACGGTGTGACCGAGCCGACGACAGGAAAAACATACGGGGAACTGGCGAAGGATTTGGCAATGATTAAGTCTTTTGCGTCGGGGATTCTTATCCGAAAGGAACACATTTGGCCTGTTGGTCCAAATGGGTATATGATGCCTGCAACAACACTTGTCACTGATGCTCATAAGCTTGGCATTGAAATCTATGCTTCTGGCTTTGCAAATGATGCCCTTGTTGGCTACAATTATAGCTATGATCCTATTCGCGAGTACCTTCAATTTATTGATAATGGGCAGTTTTCTGTTGACGGATTGCTCACTGATTTCACTATTACTGCTTCTCAAGCCGTTGGTACAAAACACTCCGCTTTTCTCTTTTTATTTCTTTCCCTTTTTATCATCTAAGTTGTCTGTGTTGTGTTCTTCTTGCAGCCTGCTATTCTAGTATTCGCGGCCCTGCTCGGCCTGGTAACCATCTTGATCTTAATGAGGACTGTTTGATAACTATTTTATTTTTTTGTTTTTCTGAAAGACGGTGTGATTTGAATGTTATCAGAAAAACACGACTTGTTGGTGATAAGCAGCAATGGGGCAAGTGGGGATTTTCCGGGCTCGACGGATCTTGCATATCAAGGAGCCATTGATGATGGGGCTGATGTCATTGATTGTTCAGTACAATTGTCAAAAGATGGAGTTCCTTTCTGCATGGACATGGCTGATCTTATGCCTACTACCACTATTATCACTACTTTCTCCGATAAAACAACAACTATCCCCGAAATTCAACGCGAACCCGGAATCTTCTCCTTTCAACTTACTTGGCCTGAAATTCTTACTATCAAGCGTACGTTCATTTCTTCTTTCAATTACTCTGTTTTCTTGTACTCTGTTTCCATATGCTCTGTTTTCGTGTACTCTGTTTTCTTATACTCTGTTTTGTATCTTAACTTGTTTCAGCTCAAACTATTAGCCCTTTCTTGTCATCTTCTCAGCTTGCGCGAAATCCTGCCTTTAAGAACAAGGGCAAGTTCATGACACTTCCCGACTTTCTCGACCTCGCCAAAGCCAAAGCGGTTTCGGGGATTATGATCAACATTCAAGTAAGCATAGTCTTCGTTTAGTTATTTGAACAACCATTCTGTTTTGTTTCTGATCGTTGTTGTTGTGTTAGAATGCGGCGTACCTGGCTTCAAAGCAAGGTCTTGACCTTGTGGGAACTATAACAACAGCGTTAACTAATGCGAGTTTCGAGAAGCAATCGACGCAAAAGGTTTTCATACGGTCGGATGACACTTCTGTGTTGTCCATTTTCAAAACCAAATTTCCAACTTTAACAAGAGTCTTGACTCTTGATGGCAAGTATGGCTCCATCCCCGAAGCTTCCATTGAGAAAATTAAAAACATTGCTGAAGTTGTGGCCATTCCTCGGGGGTCAATCCTCGAAATATCGAACTATTTCACCACGAATAGCACCCCAGTCATCGCAGAATTAAAGGTCGCAAATATCTCCGTCTTCGCTTACGTCATGAGGAACGAATACGTCTCCCTTGCCGTCGATTTCTACAGCCAAAGCTCGATGGAGATTTCCACTTATACCGACTACTTCCATGTCGATGGCATCATCACTGAATTCCCTTATACTGCAAAGAAATTCTTAAGTAATTGATTAACTGATATCATAACATAACTTAACTAGTTAAGATATACAGGACCGTAATTCCTTTCCTTTTCTTATGACTGCAGCAAATCCATGTCGGCCAAATAGTGAGAACCCGGACCAGAATGTCTATCCAGTCTTACCAATTGAAATTGGTTCACTGATAAATATGGTGGAGAAAGAAGCTAGACCACCTATCAATCCTCGGTTGCCGCCATTGGATGCTGAAACTATCATTGACCCGCCGCTCCCACCGGTCAGCGAAGTGTCATCGAGCACCGCCACGCCTGCTGACGGGCCTGCCACTGCCCCGCCATCAGCCGCTGTATCAAATGTTGTTAGCTGGTTGTTTTCTCTACTATCAGCTGTTGTGCTCATCTCTATTTCTCACTCTGCACTGTAATAATCATTATACAATTATCGTTTTTTCATGTATCTATATAGTTTTTTTTTTTTTTTTTGGGTTGATGTATTGAAAGACAAAAAATATTATGTTCGTGTGTATTTTTCATATATTTAATGAATGATCAACCATTTACCCTTTCTCTGATAATGTGGATATGTTTTTTTGGAGGATTAGTTCTATTATGAAGATATTGATGTCATCATATGTTCTATATTTAAAATAAGCCTAGCATAATGTAATATTAGATAGGATGTGTATGGGGTTCCATCTTATTGAAAAATAAAAAATGCTCCTATATAGAAATTATGTTCAAATTAAAATGACAACAAAAGCAGAATTCTACCGGTATCTTATAAAATTTAGTAACCAACCCTAAAGTTGCAGGTTCGAATCTCCCTTCTTCAATATTGTTGTATAAAAAAAATGTTCAAATGAATCAAAACAAATTATAAGTAAAAGGAAAGGAGGAGACTAGTTTAGAAAAATTCTCTACATCCATTTTCAAACGATACCATATTTTATTACTTGCTTTTCAAGATAAATGATACATAAAAATCTAAGTCACAAGAAAATATAACAAATTATTAATATAATAAAATATTAAAAAAAAAATCCCAATTATCATAGATTATGACACTTCTCTACCCACCTTTTACTTTTTATAAATGTTGGGAGGACTTATTTTCTTTTTAAAGTTGAATTAGCCCATGCGAGACTTGCCCACTTTTCCTATGTTGGATTTTGAAAATATATAAGCAAGGTATTTTTAAGAATAACTTAATATCTTTTTTTATTTTCTGTAATTTTTTGTTTTTCTTTCGTATTTTAAATAAAATAAATAAACTGTGGAATTTAATGTTATAAGATTGCTAACCTTATTATTATTATTTTTTTTAATTCAATAAAATTTTGAAAGGGAAGATTTAAGCCCATAATTTCAAGATTATTAGGTTATACAAGATACTATTGGAATTCTTCCTCCTTTTTTATATCTTAATCTATTTCAACCGACCCGAAACATGCAATTTCTATAATTTAAATCTTTATTGCGTATTTATTTATTTTTTAAGAAAAAAACCTCTACCCTAATATTTATGGTTTAAATAATTTTTTTTAGACTAACCTGACCTTGAGCTATGTTAATAATAAGGGGATTTTAGATGTATATTTAAAACTACAAAAACTAAAAAAAATCATAAATAGCAAAAATTTCAAAATATCTTTTATATAACAGTAAATTTGAACGAACTCGGTAAAATGTTCACGTTTCAATGTGTTCGTTGATAGCGTTCAATAAGTTCCATTAATAACTTCAATGAGTTGAGATGATAATCTTCAATTAGTTCAGTTGATTGTCTTCATATACATGTGAGCCTCCTCTCGTACTGAGGAACTGCTTCTTTTTTCTTAATTTTCTGTCTTCTAATTTTCAACTCGATGTATTACTCTGTATTATTCTCTTCCGCCTACGATTTCTCTCGAGAATCATTGTTGGGTTCACTGATAGCATCTTTGATGAATTCAGACTACAATTCTCTTCCTTCAATGGAGAATGACTGGGAGAAAATGCTTCTCCACGAGCTAATTTCGGAGGTGACAAATTTTTTTTTTTGGAGATGGGTATTAGTGTATATAAATATTTATTAATTATGTATATAATTTAGCTAAAATTACTTTCTATAATCAAGCCAATATTATGTACTACCATTGAGCCAATATTTTGGCTATGATTATTGACTAAATATACATACCAAAATCAATAAATATTTACACAAACTAATAATGGGTTTCATGACGGTAAGGAAGAGGAGACGAATTCGGTCGGCGAAGAGAACCCAAAGAGGGAAAGCTGTTTTTTGAATGAGGGGAGTAAACGAAGGAAGAAGAGGAAGATGAGATTAACCAAAAATTAAAAATTGTTATAATTTAAATATAATTCTCAAATAATAACTATATTAACATCACTATGTTGACTTCTTTTTTTTTACATGTTAAAAACTTGTTAGCTGGGTTTCAAAATAAAATTGCTAGCTGCAACATAGTATATATTTTAACCTAAGTTTTTCACCTCTTTTCGAGTATTAGAATTTGTTTTAAAATTCTTAAAAATTATGTCAATTTACGCATAATTTAATCAAGACATTAACCATATGTTTTTTAAATTAAGAGAGATTTGAATTTTCTATCTCACATGTGTTGTTTTTTTTGTTTTGTTTTTTTTTTTTTTTTGTTGCAAACTAGGTAAATGTCTAAAATTAGAAATTATCTTAAGGGAAGGTAAATTTTTTTAGACTTTAAATAAATGTATACTTTAATTTTTTTCAGATAAATTATTAATCTATAAAAATAATATGGACAATTATATCCCAAATTATATCTCTTTTTATTTTCTTAATCATTTAAATAATAATTTTTTGTAACAACCAAATGCAAAATGTCTTCATATTTAAAACAAAATCGCTTGACCAAAATCATAAAAAGTTTAAATAATATTTTTAAAGATAACAAAAAAACCATTGTTGTTATTTTTTAAATTTAATGATAGCAATATTAATGAAATGAAAACGTGATCATCACTAAAATTAAGATTAAAAAAAAATTGAACATACTAAACTCACCTGCCATATTGAGTTGTCTCTTGCATACTAACGATGAGCAAAAAATAGCTAACATGCTTGTTCGATCGACTAGGTTTATTTACATGTATTGTTTCGTGTTTTTTTTTTCATCTCTTGTTCCTAGTTATATACTCATATGTACCAATACATATTGTCGTGATTTCAATCGAAACGCATCACTCAGTGTATATATCATTTGCAAACCCATTGAACATCCACTGCACGTCTCTATTTCCTTGGTGATGTAGGTGTATGCTACTATGTAGGTTTATTTATATGTACTATTCCCTCTTTTTTGCATCTCTTGTTCCTGGTTATATATCCATGTGTACTAATACATACTGTCGTGATTTAGGCTAGAATGCATCAGTCGTGTACACACCATTTGCAAACCCATTAAACATCAATTCCACGTCTCTATCTTCTGTTACCAGTATGCTCTTTGCTTTGTCATTCCCGGATTTATAAAGAGAAAGACTAGACACTCGAACTTCCGTCCAATTCGAGACATGCAGTGATGATGGATAAAAGTTGAGATATTGTTGGATCCGTAGACGATGTCAACACATATTGTGGTGTCATTGGAATATAGATTTGCATCGTCTCAAACTCCATTGAAAGCAATTGTAATTGAAGTTGCTTCCATTAACAAAGAATCGAAGAAAATCAAACAAAACCTTTTGAACATCTTGGCTCAATGAAAGTGATATCCAACAAAAACCCATGAAATACCTTGGGAATCTACAAAAATAAAATAACAATCTAAAGTGGGAGTGGGAATGAGATCGATCTACGACTGAAGAATGTGGCAAATGTGAGATACAGTGATGTGACAAATGTGAGATACAGTGCTGCAAACGAATAAAAGGATAAAAAATTAAAAATCAATGGTCGAGATTGAATGTTGAAGGATATATATTATTTATTTGATTCAAATAATTTATGGGAGTAGATATTTAGGGGTATAAAAAAGCAAAAATAATTAAAAAAAAAGTAAAAAAATAAAATATTGATGTTAGATATATCCCTTAAATTAAGGGAAGAGTTTCTGACGTATGATTTTGCTTTTTTATTCCTTAAATTAAGGGGTATGGTTGACAATAGGAGTTTTTATTTTCTTATATTTTTTTAATATTAAAAATGTAAAATAGGGACTAAAGGAAGGTAAATATTACACCTCTCTTCACCTAATTTTGATTTAGACAAAATTTTAAAGTAAAAAAACGAGTAAACATTCTTTTAAGATAGTTTCTAATTTTAGACATTTACTACTATTTTCCTTTTTTTATATTTGTTTGTTTGTTTATTATTATTATTATTATTATTATTATTATTATT
>JBBMKA010000026.1:7378435-7401797 GCA_037833695.1 Sechiopsis laciniata | reverse complement strand
AAACAAATAAATTATATAATATATATGAAACAGTATTTAAGGTAGAAAAACCATTCATATTTAATATATGTAATGAACTGAAAAATGGTTCGGCCAATTGATAGCCTATGACAATTGGTGTCTATCGACGTTTCTTAATATTGTATTATGAAATTTCTTAGGATATACTAAAATACCAGAATGAGATGAATTCTGTTAAAAACTTTCAACACTAAGATAATATTAAATCAATATTACGCCACCGTATATGATATTGTATGTGTAATTAACGAGTTTGGTCTAGATGTAGGAAGTTGGAATTCTTCGAGTTCTTAATTGGATTAAAAATCGAAATGTGTGATGACAATGTACTTAAAATTTAATGGATAGAGTATAGATGATTTTTAGCATTTTTTTTATTCAATTTTAATTAATGGCGGGGAGATAGATTCCTACAACAATTTCTTGATTATTTGATTATAAATAATATTATGCAGGATTATCACGTGCAGCCGAGCAGAGGTCTGTTTGGCGGCCAAAAGTCTGACATTGTTGAGCCACATGAGCCAAGGAATTATAGGAGGAGCCACCTTTGGAACCAACCTTTTGTCCATTATTCTTAAGCTCTTTAGCCTTTTCTCTAATTCTCCTCCCTTCTTCATCTTCCTCCTCCATTATCTTCCTCACCTTTCTCTCTATCTCCTCCCTTCCAACCACCACCAACTCGGTCGCCCTCACCCTCACCGCCACCCCCACCTCCTCCGTCAGCACCGCCGCGTTCATCTTCTGCTCCGCATACAGCGGCCACGTCACCATCCCCACTCCGTTCACTATGCTCTCCATCACCGAGTTCCATCCACTGTGCGTCACAAATCCCCTCACTGACCGGTGGCTCAGAATCTCCGCCTGCGGTCCCCACATCGGAATCACCAAACCCATTTCTCTCGTCCTCTCTATAAACCCTTCCGGCAGGTATTTCTCTGGCGGTTCCTCCGCCGATCCCGTCCCCGCCGTGAAAAACGTCCCCACGCAATCGGTCCCCACCGGCGGCCGTACCACCCAAACGAACCGTTGCTGACTCAGCTCCAACCCCCACGCCAATTCCGTGATCTGCTCTTCACGCAATGTCCCCCCGCTCCCAAAAGATACGTAGACTACTGATTCATCTGGTTGCCGGTCAAGCCATGTCAGCACCTCACTTTTCAAGTTTGGTTCGCCTCGTCTGGTCAACGGCCCAATTGGATAAATCGGGATACGGTTTACTTTTCCGCTAGTGAGAGTCTCAGCGTCAGTTAACGCTTTTATTGTTGTTGGCTCCAGATCCTGCCACGTGTTCGATAGAATCCCATCCGCCGTTCCAAGCTCACGTGACATAACCCCGAATCCCTCGTACGCATGGTCCTGGTTCAACTCGAATAATATATTGGTATCCTCGAACCGGACCGGAGTGCAACCTGGGATTCTCAGGGCCTCGTGGTTCTTAGCGTGGTCGTCAATCATTCTCCTGTCCATGGCCGGAAAAAACAAGGCTAATGAAAGAAACCAAGCACTAGAAGTCATGAAAACGAACCCCAACATGCCGAGTTCGTGGGCTGTGGCTAGAGCTTTGGTTCCGAAGAGGTCGACGATCACCGCTGCAGGGCGGGGCTGGGCACTGGAGATGGAGGAGCGAAAGAGGGGGAAAGAGGCAGACATCATGGCCGTAATTTTTTCGATATAGTTGGCGGCTGGATCCAGGTTGAAAGAGGGGTAGAGAGGGACGATGTTGAAGGCGGAGGATTTCTGGAGGTGGTAGGACTCGGCATCGGAAGATCCGGAGCCAACGACGTAGAGGGTAGCTTGAAGGTTGTGGTGGATGACGAGACGATTCGCAAGCTCGAGGAAGGGAATAAGGTGGCCCATTCCCGGGCTTACCAGTAAAGCCACATGGGTTGTGGATTCCTGGACTGGCATGATCACGATGAAAAAGAAGGATGAAGGGTGCTTGGAAATGTCTTTTGTGTTTCATTGGGTGGACTCCATAGGGTGGTATATATAATGGAAATTACGTATATTGTTTTTACATTAAATTATAATTTTTTTTTTTCTTTACCATCATCATGTTGTATTATAACTTTTTAAGTTTTTTTTTTTAGTTTACCAATATTAAAATATTTGAGTTTGATGGGTTTGAGTCTCTGAATTATATTATATAATATCACAAACTAAATTTTTATTGACAACTTTATATGTTGGGAATTTGTAAGTTAATTTGTGATATATCCTCAAAAATGAAAGAGTGAATTGTGTTATTTATAAATGAGGAAGATTTGGGTGCAAAACCATGGCGGCACTTTCATGAGTGATGTGGCTCTTTAAGAGCCACGAGTTTTTTTTTTTTTTGTATGGCTCTTAAAGTAGGTGCAATGGAAGTCTAGTCATGGCTGCACCAAAATCTTTCTTTTTATAAATTACCCAAATTTGAAAAGAGTAATACTTAGGTAAGAGTGGATAAGTATTTTGGAAATACTTACCCACTTTAGAGCCACATATTTTTACTTTTTTTAAAAAAAATTAACTTTGATTGATGGAAAGAAAAATGTTAAAGTAGAGATAAAAATACAAAAAAGTAAAAATATGTAATTTTAAAGATAGATAAATATTTTTAAAGTACTTATCTACTCTTACTTAAGTATTGCTGATTTGAAAATAGCTTAGCAATAGGCAAACATTAAAGTCATGGAACTAGTAGTAAATATTTATTAGAAGAGAAAAGTTGAGGTGATAGTTGGGCAGCCTTTGTTTTTTGCTACCCAGCCATGTGACACAATTCGATTTGATAAATATCTTTCTTTTTTTTTTTTAATTGTTTTACACCGTCTAAACGCCGTTTGTTGTTGTTGTTTTTTTTTTTTTTTTTCCTCTTTTTTATGGCAAGTTTCTTTCTATCTCTTCCTCTTCTCTCACTTCTTCCATTCAGCCCAAACCTCCAAAAATACCATTTTTTTTTAATTTCTCACGTAAAGGTCTGTAATGTTTGAAGAGAAAATGGTAGTTCTCCCCCCATTAATTGAATCTCATGCTGCACCATAGACTAATCTGTAGAAGCACAAAGTGTCAAAAAACCACCGCTTGAAATTGATTGAAATCCTAAATTGTTCCGCCAGTGCCAACAATTTTCAAATTATTTGGTGGGTTTCAAAATCGCCAACAATGACTCAGCTAGAACCCACTAAACTAATTTTCAAAATGAAATCGATTCACTAAAAAAAAACCACTAAAAATCGAAATCGATTTTTCAATTTCTCATTATGTCTCCTCCACCCAATTAAAATTCTTAGCATTTTAGGTGCCAGCATTCTCACTCAAGGTGAACCATCCAAACTTCCTAAAAAGAAAAACATAAAAAAATGTTGGCAGAAGAGAGAAAAGGGAAAGAGGTGCTGGAAGGAAGAGACAGAAGAGAAAAGAAATTTGCAACAACAAAAAAAAAAGAGAGACAGAGAAATTACAAACGGCTTTTAGACGGTGTAAAATAATTAAAATATATATATATATATATTTCTCAAATCGAATTGTGCCACGTGGCTGGATACCAAAAAATAAAGGCTGCCCAGCCATCACCTAAAGCTTTTGTCTTATTAGAATAAATAGAAAGGTTTGGGATGGAAATCAAGACATTAATTATGATAGTAGTTGGTTTTTTGTTTTTGAAATAACTATGATAGTATTTGGTGTACTATATGATGTTTTAACAAAACAGTAAAAAAGAACTTTTTGAGAACTAAGGCACTGTTTGTTTGACGTATTTAACAAGGATTTAATTTTATGATTTATTAATTTCTCCTCGAAAACTTACATTCAAATAAGTTTTTACTAACTTTTTCTCATTTTTACTTTTAAAAATAACTCTCATTTCTAATCATTCATTTTTAATCATTCATTTATAACTACTCAATCATTTCTAACCACTCATTTTTAATCATTCCTTTCAAATCAATCAAAATAACTCAATTTTAACCATTCATTTTTAATCATTTCATTTTTAACTACTAAACATAACTACTCATTTTAAATCTACATCCAAACGAGTTTTTGACACAACTCTCAATTTTTAACTACTCAATATAACTCTCTAACCTAAATCCTATTTAAATATGTCAAACAAACACCCCCTAAATTAGCTGCAAATAATTTTATATATATATATATATATATATATTTGAATTCAATTATATTTGAAAGTATTAACTTTGTATTTTACTATGAGAAAAATGGAAAATAAAATAGTAATAACTCACCTCCACCAAACGATTGTTTCAACCAGACTTTCTTTATACATAACATTAAATTTCCATAAAAAATAAATAATTTAGCCGACAAATTATAATACTGTGATATATTCGTATAATATGTGTTAGATAGGAAATATTACAGTAAAGTAGGTTGCATTGAGAAAATTATTGAATAAAGAGTAGATTGAATCTATCATTTTTTAACTTTCAAAACCTTCTCGATCACTAAATCATTCCATGATGATTAAATTCTTTCAATAAATAAATAAATATATTTATTATAAGTGGATTGAGTGGCCACATTTAAAAAATACAAAAATTATACCATGCTAGTTGCTAAAATGTTAGATAAGGCAGATGCTAACAAAGAAGGCTAGTATTTATTCATGTCATAAATGTCGGTCTCTTTCAATGACTCCAATTTTATAACTGCATATCCATTTCAAAGTTCAAAAACAATTTTTTAATGAAAATTTCAAAGACTTTAAATAAGAACAATAAATGAGACAAAAGAAAGCTCTCCAATAAAATTTGATGAATCAAATCAATATAATAAATGGAACAAAAAAAAGGGAGAATAGTCCACAAAATAAATAATTAAAAATATTGTATTCTTTATTTTATTTTATTTAAGTTCATGTTTCCATTGATTAAGAGGTAGAAAATTCAAATTTCACATTCTAAAAAAGAAAAAGAAAAAGATATATGTGCATTATACATAACATGTTTTTTAACATATAGATTTTAATTATTAAACTTCATTTTAACTTTTAAAAAAAAATATATTAATAAAAATATTAAAACAAAACATTGTAATATATATTTCTCATTTTTAAATATTGATTAAGATTCAAAGATCATTTTTAAGTCTATGTGATTCATTTTAATTTTAGTATACACTACAAAGTTTTTTTAAAACTCTTATTTATAAATATTTAAGGTTATATAAAAAGAGAAAAAAACTATAAAAAAAAAAATATATATATAATTTTCTAATTTTTTATTATAAATTAGAGGAAATAGACCACAAACCCTAATTGACCAAACACAGGGTTGGAAATAGTCCTCATAGATTTTATGTTAAGTAGAAAACATTAGAAAAGAAGTAGTGTAAAAAGAAGAAAATAATTGTTGGGAGTAAAGGTTAAGTTTGGTATTTGAAATCGAAGATTAGGCCATTAGGGTTGAAATACCTAAAAAAAAAAAAGCATATATATTCTATTAAAAAAAAAGAAAAAAAAAAAAGAAACATGCGCAAAGAAAGAGGGAATGTCCACCTGATCTGTCCATCCACTTAATAGGCCTTTGTAGGCTTTCTCGTCCGACGTTCGTGTCCATTACACCATAATCAACCATCCCCAAATCCCCCTCCTCACACTGTTCCATTCTCAATCTTTGATTTTGAATTTGAATGGAGAGTGAGAAATGGAGTTTGAATGAATACATGAATGTACCATTTTGCATGTATAATATATATATTAACAAAAAAAAAAAAAAAAAGCAAATAATTCTATGTATAATACAATTTTCAAACTAATTCATTTGGGGCATAGGAAACCATGAGCTTAAAAAGATTAAAATGCCCACTTCAATCAATTTGTTAATGATTGATTCTATCAGTTTCTAGTGATTGATTCTATCAGTTTTCTGGTGATTAACTCTATTCGTTTCTTGCTAATTGAATTTATCAGTTTCATACCGATTGAATCAATCATTTTTTTTATTTTGGGGTTGAGTCAATTTTTTGTTTGGATTTCTATCATTCACATGTTTCATTATTAATGATATATATGATTTCTTTCACACATACGTTGTACACAATTTCGATACGATTTCTTCAATCGTTTAAAAAATACATCACACTTTTCACGATTTAAACTAGCGCTTCGATCGGTAGGTTTTTTTTACTTGAACTCAATTTACATTACTTATTTTATTTCTTCTATTTCAAGCTATTTGTATGATGATACTATGTTTGTACTGATTTCATTGTTTCTCTATTTCAATAGATTTTATTCTTTTCAGTTGAGTCTATCAATTTTACTATTAATTGAATCTATCAATTTGCTAGTGATTGACACGTTAGAGACCAAACTTATTATATACATTTTAATTTATTCTCAAATTTTATGGATTAAAATTGAGTTTTTGAATTCAAAGAACAATCAATTCAATAATTTCATGTTTTTATATGTAATCTAGCGTTGATAAAATCTATCTGTTTATTCCAATTCAATTTGTTACAATATTGTATAATTATTTTAAATATTAAATGTTGAAATCTAATCTATCTCTTTTTTTTAAGAGTAAAATCTATCTGAATTTGATTAATTTAAAAAATGGATATAAAATTGCCGACTTCCACGTTGACGTAGGTAGAAAAGACATTAATAATTAATATATGTAATGAATTGAAAAATAGTTCGACCAATTGATATCCTATGACGATTTGTGCAAATATAAATGACAAAAGGATCAAAACTAATGGACAGTGTTAAAAGAATAGTATTTGCATTTTCGACGTTTCTTAATATTGTATAATTAAATTTAGTATATACTAAAACACCGGAATGAGATAAATTCTGATAAAAAAACTTTCAACAATAAGATAATATTTAATCATATTATGCCACCGTATATGATATTTTATATGTGATTTTAAAAAAAAAAGTATATGATATTTTATATGTGTAATGAGTTTAGTTCTAGATCATAGTGTGAGAAGTCAACCATTAAACAGTGGTGTTAAGGGACGACAAACCTACTCGGATCTCCACAATAGTATAATATTGTTTACTTTGGGTCTAAACCCTCATGACTTTATTTTTTGACTTTCCCAAAATGCCTCATATCAATGGAGATGTTTGTCTTCTCTTATAAACCCAATATCTATTTCTTATTTAACTAATGTGGGATTCTACAACACTTTGTTTGTATTCCCAACAATCATTCCCTCGAACAAAGTACCGCATGCCAGCCCCTGATAGTCATTTCTGAATTACACTTGAGCACACATTCACTCAAATTACGAATCCTTCTAAACGATTTATATTTGAGTGCACAACAGCTACCCTTCATCGAGACAACTATTTCAGAAGTACTTCCACCGGAGCACACATAAGGCGTCTCAACCACGAATTTTTCATTCTGACTATTTCATACCCCACATATTGAATGTAACAAATCTTTGTTTCATACTCGAGGTTCTTTCGATATGGTTAAGTTAGGAGCACAGCTCTGATACCACTTGTTAAGAAAACAACAATCAACAATCAATTTAAAACAATAAAAACGTAAAAGAAGAACACCAAAATTACGTGGTTCACTAACGTTGTGTTAGCTACATCCACGGGCAAAGGAGAGAACAATTTTATTACTTTGGGAGATAAGAATACAAATGTTTGATCTACTGAAACTAGAGGGCTTACCAAGCTTATATAGAGCACTCTCTTAAATCCTATTACAAATAGGGTCAAATGCATAGAAGCCTAAATCCTATTTCATTTAGGTATAGAATAACTCAATCCTATTACAATTAGGTTTAGGTTCAAGGCATATCTCAACAAATCTCTACCTTGACTTGAACTCTCCTTCAAATCAACCAGATGTATACCAGACGTATTGTAACTACCCAACCTCCCAAATTAATCGGGTGGGTGTTACCCATGCATGCAGTAAAAATAAATAACATAGGTGACATAAATGTAATACGACTTCCAAGAAAAATTAACTCAAGACATTTAATAGTTTTAGCATAATTAAATTGTTCGACGTTCCCCTATAGAAATTCAAATGCTTTAACTAAAATAAAAGAAAAAGGTTTATATGAAATCAAAATGCGGAAGATTTAAATGAAATAAATAAATAAAACAGACAGCCCATGATCGATCAGCAACCCTCGTCAGCCACTCTTGTATGCACCAGTACCTAGGGAGGAAAAGTAAAAGTGAGTATGTAATATACTTAGCAAGGAAGCCTCTACCAGATAAAGTCAGCAAGTAGACAATTGAGCTATTCATTAAGTGAAACGATTAAAAATGATAAATAGCTCAGATAAATCGTAACCACAATCCTTAAAAACAAGACCGTTCAAAATTTCCATAACATTTATGGCAGGAACCAAATACAATAATAAAAGTTATCTAAGATATTGAAAATGACACGCTCATACATGTCATAACTAAATTAACAAACATAACACGCCCATACATGTTATTCCAATTCTCGATACTATAAACCAATTCTTGAGCCTAAGGGTACTTATCCGCCCTTGGCAACATAAACGTGTAGACCTAAAGGTACTTATCCACCCTTAGACAAAATTAGACCATAATCTATAACTGAATAACAAGCTCGAACAGTTCCACAGAAGATTTCATAAATTAAATTCTACCGCTTCAGATAAAAGATATATGCTTATTCAAACATATTGTTGCCACTTCTTTGAGAATTACTGACAAACTACATGCTTAAATCCTATATTCGAGGGAGGCTTTATGTTTCTACGAAATAATAACACAATATGAATACTTACGAACTGCCACACACCAATAAAAGGGATTTCTTTACCTCAACTGAGACTCAACCGTTACACCGATGAACTCTTGACCCGTATATCCACCTTATCCGACAACAAATATTTAATACTGATCTAAGTCTAAAAAAAACATGAGTTACAAGCACATACCCAAATGACACAACAGTTGAAGAATGTTTGTTGTTGTGCACGCAAAGGAGGCAATTCGAAGGATACATATGGTTTGGGGATGACTGAGTTGCTTTGTTCTGTCTTGCCTACTGTGAGAAAATAATGAACGATGAGTTGTTGGACTTTGACAAAAATGGTGAAGAAACAACTTGATCTGGTCGGAGAATCGCTAGATCGAAGTTGGAGGGGAATGAATCGTACATTAAAGTGAAGATATGTTGTCCGTTGTACAAGCAGAATGAGAAGAGTCGAGTTTGAGATCGAGCAAAACAACAAATCGAACTGAATGACCAGTGAGGAGTTTGCTCATAATAGCGGTGGTCGGGGTTGCCGGTGAACAAATAAGGTGGTGGTGGACGGAGAAACTTAACAAATAAGACTAGGGGTGGATGTTTTTGCGAATGGTGAAGAAACAGGTGCAGGAGAGGATAATTAAAAGAATTAAAGAGGAAAAGAAAGGAAAATATAATAGGATGATTTGACCATTAAGGGGGCTGGTACAATTTAGGTAAGAAAGAAAAAATGGAAAATGGAAGCAATTGTATTTTAATATGTCTATTGGTTAAAAGAAAACAAAGATTCTATATTTTCCCACCTACGTAAATGCCTTTTAAAATCTCCATTAATATTATACCAAAACCCATTTTAAATTTGAAACTACAAATCACCACTTTCCAAGCCTCATTTATTAATAATAACTATAAAAATATGAGATTATTACACGTATACCAAATGCTTCTCCCTCTGCCTCAGATGATCCCCTTAGGGATCTCAACAACGGTAAACGTTCAACAAGTCCAAATAATGTTGGAATCCTTACAAACAAAGTACCGTATGAGAGCCTCCCTATTAGCCATTTTCCAAATTACACTTGAGCACGCCTTTACTCAAACTACGAATCCTTTTCAATAACTACCCCTCACCGAGACAACTATTTCAGAAGAACTCATACAGAAGCACTCACACCAGAGCACACATAAGGCGTCTCAACCACAGATTTGGCTCACAAATCTTTGTTTTATACTCGAAGTTCTTCCAATATGGCTAAGTCAGGTGTACAGCTCTGATACCACTTGTTAAGGGACGACAAACCCACCGGATCTCCACAATAATTTGATATTGTCCATTTTGGGCTAGGCCCACATGGCTTTGTTTTGGGCTTATGGAAATGTTTGTTTTCCCTTATAAACCCAAGATCTACTCCTTATTTAACCAATGTGGGATTCTACAACACTTTGTTTGCATTCCGAACACAGTGGTCTAATGGTCAAAAATGGTGTGCTTAAGGTGATGGGTTCAAGGTGACTACCTACCTAAGAATTAATTTTTTCTACATTTCCTTGACATCCAAATGTTCTAGCCGAAATATAAAATTAATGTGACTTTTTATATTAATGCTACCCTCAAATGTTAGAATTTAATGTCAAACTTTGGAGATGCAAATTAAGCTCTCATAACACACATATAAATTTTGAATCAACTTTGTTGTTTATCATTGCACATAGATCAACACTAGAGAATTTATTTGTAACTATATGATATATTTAAACTTCCTAGATTATTCTTTCTTATCATTTTATTTTTTTTGAAACAATTCTTATCAATTTTAATATGACATTAAATTTAAAATTTTAAAGCACCTATAACAAGCCACAAAATATTAGCTAGTTGGAGCCAACATTCAATGAATTTCTATAATAAATATCTGAAATAAATGATAAAAAGAATAATCACAAGAGAAATATATTAAGAAATTAATTTTAACAAACTAACCATTCAATTAATTAAACTACTAATATTGACATACAAATAATTAATAAGTTAAGAACATAAAGGTAAACAAAATTACAATTAAATGACTAAGGTATTTGAAACACAATTTTAACTTTAAAAAAAACAAAATTAACAATAAATTTATTTTTTAATATTTTTAACTCGAGGATTTTCTTTTTTTATGTCTTTTCAATAAAAGTATTCTTTTTTTATGATAGGGAATCAAATCTTTGCTCTCATTTACTCGGGACATTACTGGCTTGTCTCTAAATTGTGATATTGTGATACATCAAAGAAATGGAACTAAACTTTTTTTAAGACTCAAGGGTATTTTTGAAATTTTTTTAAGGTTCAAGAGTATTTTTTAAACAAAATTTTAACAGTTTTCATCCAAATTTTACAACAATGACATTTTTGACACGTTTATTAAAGTTCAGATGTATTTTTGAAACTTTCAAAATTTAGAGATATTGTTGACACAAATCCATATTTCAATAGTATATTTTGATCATTTAGCCTATTTTTTATCCTCTATGTAAGTTTAATTATGCTTACTTGTTACTTGCATTTGGCAACCCTCAGGGGCTGTTTGAATGAATATTTGTAGGAGTGATTAGAATGAGTGATTAGAAGAAGAGTTATTTTAAGAGATTAGAAATTAGGATTTGTGCAATAGCTTGTTTGGATGAAGTTTTATGTAGAGGAGTTGCAGGCAATAACTCGTTTGGAAGAAGATTTTGGTGGAAGAATTGCATGAATAACTCGTTTAGATGGAGATTTTGGAGGAAGGGTTAGTTTGACTTTTATAATATTTTATTTATATAGACACTTTTTAAAATAACATTTTTATTCGTTTGTACATAATCTCTCATTTTCATTCATGTTTATCAATTTGTTTCTTTTAATTATTTTATTTTAAAATTTTATATAAATATCTAAAATATTCAAATAATATTAAAATGTTGTACTTTGCATGTTTAATTATAATTGAATTTTAAAAAAGAATGGAAAGTTATTGAAAAAATAAAATTTATAGATCGCTGATGAAATAAATAATACAGATATTTTTTTGAAGAACTGCATTTTTCATTCTTTTTTATTTATAAATTGTCCTCTAAATAAAAAAGCCATTGTATTTTCAAATGTATTAATTCATGTAAATTGATGCATATAATAAATTTGAAGCTAACTTTAATCAAAACTAAATTTAATAATAGTTCATTGTGAATAAAAAGGTAATCAATTTAAAGTTAGAATTTAACAAATTTTATACAAAATTTAACAAATTTGAATATAAAATTTAATATTTGTCACTTTGTCTCTTTCAATTGTTTTATTTTGAATTTTTTTAAATATCTAGTTTATTTAAATGATGCTAAAATTTTATAAATTGCATATGTATTCAATTAGGAAATATTCATCAAGTTTATGTACATTCATCCATAATTCATCCATACTCAGCATGTGTTCAACTAAAAACGAACGGTTAATTAAAATTATAAAGTAAAATTACATTGAAATTTCAAAACTGAAATAAAATAATAATTAAAAAAAATCGAAAGAAAACTGAAAAAAAAAGGGAAAAAAAAAACTCTTTCAATTGTGCGTCTCAACCGCCTATTTTTTAGCTGTTCAACAGCTCTTCTAACATCAACAAACAAACGTGCTGCCATTCTCAACAGCTCTTCTAAAAGCTCAATACATCAGCCCCTTAAAGAATATTTGGTTACACACTGTTGAGCTAGGAAGATAACAGAGTTCCAATTTCTAATTTCCTACCTAATAAAGGTGTATAATTAAGGGTGTGTTTGGAGAAGGGAAATAGTAATGATTATGGAAGAATGAGAATTAGGAAGATAATATGAAATAAAATGATTATGAGAGAAATGATTATTTGTGTTTATAGTGAAATTAATGATTATGAAAAGAATGATTATTTATGTTTGGAATGATGGTTATGAAAAAAATAAAATATCGAATATATTGAGAGTGAAAAATAATAATGTATAAAAAGTTATTGAAGAGAATAAAAGTAATTATAAAGAAAATGAAAAAATGTGATTTTCAAAAAAACATAATTATGAGAGAAATGATTCTCGATAGCTCAAACATAAAAAATCATTTCATTCTCATTCTTGTCCTTATTCTTAGTGGCTCAAACACACCTACCACTCTTTTCTAAATATGAAAAATGGATTTTATAAAAATCAGTATTCCTAAATCAGTGTTTATCTTTTTTGAAGCAAACAAAATATCATTTCATTAAACCTGAGCCAAGCCAACTCCATCCTCAAAAACAGCCAAGGAAATACCAAAAAGAGTTCAAACTAACAAAGTTAACCGGAGGAGAAGCTAATATCATCCCGCCACAAACTGGCTAAGACGTCAACAACAAAATTACAAAAGTCTAGAAATATGAGAATGAAATCTCCCCAAACAGCAGAATCAAATCTACGCCAGTGTTTAACGATAGCATTGATATCTGAATGATATCAAGCCTAAAGAGGGAAAGGCATCAAGGTTGTAAGAAGAAAAGCATGTTGTATGCTTATCCAAATGTTTTAAAGACAGACAATATGTTCTGTGATATTAGTCGAGGTACTCGCAAGCTGCCTCGAACAGTCACGAAAAAAAATTAAGTATAAGTACTGTGTACATTAGGCAGAAACAACACTGGCTGAATTTGACAAAGCAGAAAATTAATAATTCAGAGAGGAATTCATTGAACTAATTGGTCGGTACGGTAAGCAATCTGCGGAAGAAAGAGGAAAATAAAAAGGAACACGCAAAGGTCCACTGGCCAAAAAGACAGCCCTTTTTATCAGACCCCAACCCCATTTTGTACCCTTGGATTCTTTGCTCAACCCCACACTGCAAAAAACTCAGTCTCACAGATTTAACCTTCTGATTAAATTCATCTCAAGGTTCTACTTTCTATTTGTGAAGTATTTAGGTTCAAGCCAACATCAAACAGACAAGCAGATTCCATCTGTAAATAGGCTTGGAAGTATATGCTTGGCTTAGGATATCTCTACTCGTAAACAGATTCCTAAAGCTCCATTTTATAACTATTTGATTTTTTGTTTTTAATTCTTGAAATTTAAGCTTATTCTTACTCAATTTTTCTTCGGTATGTTCCATCTTTCCTACACTGTGATGTTAATCAAATTTCAAAAACAAAAACAAACTTTTGAAAGCTACTTTTTTTGCTCTCCAAATTTTTTGTTTGGTATCTAAAAATATAGATAATATAGATATTCAAGTACATATGATAATATAATTGTTGTAAGCTTAAATTTCAAAAACCAAAAATTAAAAACAAAACGGTGATACAGGGCCTAAAATATGGAATATATTATTGAACTACGAATTGACAGTAAATGGAATGAACTATATAACTGACCAGTAAAATGGGTAATGTTCAAAACAACTTTTCCCAAGTTTGTAGTTCATTTCTTTCAGGTTCTGCAAAGATAGAATTCATTATCAATGATGCCAAGCAAGATGAATTAGGGATTCTATATACAAGAAATATTTGATACAGGTGGGCAAATTTTATGGATCATAAGATCATAGAAAAATTGAAAGGGCTCCAAGGAAATGAAAAATATATAACCATCACAAATGCATTGTTCTTGTTTTTCCAGCACTGAATGCTGTCCTTTCCTGGGCCTTGAATCAAATATTGATTGCTCGCTTCCACTACAAGATGTAACAAGTTAAGATCTTTGCAAGGCTCCAAGAGAAAGGAACTGTTCAAATGAAGGTGTAAAATGTGGAACCGGGATCGATCAATTGGTAGCAGAAGTGAAAGTCCAAGCTAAGAAACTAAACATATTTTGTGAACATAAACCAGTAACTTTTAAAGAGCCAGACACTTAATTTCTGGAAATAAATATCTTCGAGTGGACGCTTAACCTCGGGCCTTCCCACTCCCAAGTGTAAGCTCCAAATCATCCACCCCAACTTCATGAATTCTCTCACCCTCCCATGCCTTCACTTTGCCACTCTCAAATTTCTCAAATTCGAACTCAGAGCCTCGTCCCCTATCAGATGCAGCACCCCAGCCCATCGTTCCGTGTCTGTCAACTGCCTCCTGGAGAGAATTCAGCTGACTCACTGGTTTCATCAGATTAAAGGTAGGGGAAGGAGGAGCTACAGCCGGTGCGACATTCTGGAAACTAACCCAACGGCCAGAGTCCACAGTTGAAGCATCAGACTCATCACATTCTGGAATTGTTGCTGGTGTAAAATGTTGGTATCTTGTAGGACTTGAAGGAGCAGAGGCAGCAAAGAAGGGATGGCGGAAAGCAGTCACATAGCTATTTGGAATGGACTCCCAGTCGGGTTTTCGCTTTGAACCCCTTGATGTTGGGGAAGAAAGAGGTGGTGTAACAGGTGCACTGTTTGATATTCTGAGAGGAGGGAGATTAGCAGGTATAGAGGTTATATTTTGAAGGAATGGCAGAAGATAAGAAGACGGATTCCCATCAAATCGAGTTGGGCTCGGGAAAGAGGATGAAGAAGGGCTGGCATGGTATGATGGTACGGGGCTTGGAAAGCATGAAGATTGCGGACTTGGTTGAAGAGAGGAACAAGCACTCATGTTTGCAGAAGTACCAATATCAATTGGAGGTGGCTTGCATCCCTGAAGGCAACAAACAACATAAAAGGTAAGAAACAAAGACAAAGCATCAAACAGATTTCTGAAATCATAAACTGATAACGCATTTCACTCTAGAACCAGCGCAAGCATATCACCGTTTGCAGCGTTCAAACACAAACAGCTAAAACATCAAACAGGGAACAACACTGGAGAAACCTAATTTAAAGCTCAATTAATTAGGTGAGAGATAATTAAACTGGTAGATACAGGATACACCCTTCTTACGTACCTACAGAACCTCGCAGATTTGGACATATCATCTAGGGGGGGTGTTTGTTCGTTGAGTTTTCGAAGGATTTAGAAATGAATCTTTACTATCTACTATTCAAAAAACCACGTAAAAACGAACTATTATAACACCTCAAAATAACTCTTCGTTTCAAATACAAATCCAAACAAACTATTATCTATAACACCTCTACAAAAAAAAAACCCCGCATCGGAATGAGTTGCAACCCCTCCATAAAAATCTACATACAAAGGAGCAATTACAAAAACCTCATAATTCTAAATAAAACATTTAGGCCTAGTTAAGAATTCTTGATCTGAAAGAGGAAACTACAATCCTGCTAACACACTTGGGCCTCCGTCATTAATTCATCTCGTAAAAATCAATAGATTCTAAAATTCTCAATCCCTCAAATATCCAGATCTAAGAAAGAAAAAAACAACCAAGTGAAATGAACAAAAAAAAAACCTAAGATAAACACAGATCTCAAGAAAAGATCATGATCAGCACATTCCAAGATCGATTAACAAGCACAAAAAACCAAAACACGTAGTTCAGTAAAGAAAGAAACCGCAGAACCTTGCGATAAGTGGTGCCATCTTCTTCAACCACCCAACCAGCTTCATTACAGAGAGCTTTCAAGACCTCGTTATTGTCACAGTGCTTAGGAAGCTTGAAGTTCCCCTGAGCTCTGAGGCCAGTGTAGATCTTAGCAGCAATGGCCCTCCGCCGTCGCTCCCGCCGCTTATTGTTCTCCCTCTCCTTCCACGTCGGCGCTCTTCCCGACGATCCTCTACCACCGGTCATGATTTTTTTCCGGCGAAAACAACAAATCTCTCCGCAACAGCTCGCGATTCTTCAGCACCGGGAATCTAGCTCCGGACTGGAACTTCTTCTCATTCTAGGGTTTGGATTTTCAAGGGGCGATGAAAGAGAGAGAAATGGAAAACAGAGGTTCTGCAAAAAGTACTGCGCCACGAGAAGATCGCGTTCTTTGTTGAACATCTTCACAAGGAAACCGCAATTTTAGATTCCTTCTTCGGGTGGGGGTAACTTGGGTATTATGACTAATGTTTTAGGGACATTTTAGAGATTTTATAGCTGAAATGATTTTATATTATTTTGTTTTTCAGCATGGAGATGTAAGGCCAAAAAGAATGAAAATGATCCGAAGGAAAATAAGAAAGAATCGAAGAATTGAATGAGTTAGTGGTGTAATGGTTTTATTATTTGGTTGTAAACTAGTTCAATCTTGCATCACACGTTTGATTTCGAGAATCGATATTTGTTTCACCTCCTTCGATATGTACTAAAATAATAATAAAAAAAAAAAGAAAGCAAATAATTATGAAAAAGAACAATTATTTATGTCTAGAATTAAGAGAATGATTATGGGAAAGATTAATGAATAATCTTCCTCATAAAATAATTAAAATGATTAAACTAAAAAATAGTAATGTGATATATAAAAATTGTTGAAGAGAATGAAAAAGTAGTTTTCAAAAAATGCAATCATGGTTTATGGTCAAACATTGAGAATTATATTCATTCTTATTCTCCACTTATTCTATGTGTCACAAACACATCGTGTGTGTATATGTATATATATATATCTCGGGAAAAAAACTGTTGTGTTGGTGGGTCCCGTAAAAACACTTGTCAAGGCACGTGGATCGGTTGGCTCTGTGTCATATTAGCCCTTCCCTCACATTTATATTTTTTTGTTTTATTAATATTTATATTATTTTTTTTGTGAAACCTTGTTTTATTTCTTATAGATCCAACTTTTTATATATAGTAATTGATCTTAACCTCATTTAATTATGTCTCGATTAATAATTATACTCTTTTTTTTTTTTTGAAATCAGTAATTATACTCAATTACTTCCAATAAAATCCAAAAAAAAAAAAAATTTGTTCTAAATTTTTCGTTTATTTTAGAAAAAGATATCAACTATTTTTTAAAAAACTTAATTTCCAAATTGAAAATGTTTAATATTACAATACTTTAATATTTGCGTGTATGCAGAATTAACAAAATACAATACATAAACTTTAAAATGAATGTATCTTTTTTTTATGACGGATAGTTAGAAGTTTCGCTTCTATATATACTGGCTCCATATTAATCTTAAATTGTGGTATCTAGATAAATCAAAGGAGTAGATATACAATTATGAGTGTTTATAAATTATTATTACAAGTGGATCTCAAATTTAAATTGTCAAAAATATTATAATTTTAAAGCTAAAATCTTTTACCAACTACACTACTCGAAGACACAAGAAATATATTGTTAGGCTCGGTCTAATATAGCAGTCTTCCATGATTTTAATCTTATGTGATAGAATAAAATAAATAGAAAGAAGAAATAAATAAATTGGTACTTTAAAAAAAATGTAAATAACATTGTGATTTTTGAAAATAAATAAATAACAATGAGACATTGAAGTTTTCGATTTTTCCTTTTCGGAATTCACGTGAGAAAATAACAATTAGACCGGTCAAATGCATTTGATTTATTTTTTTGGATTTTTGCTTATTCATGTTCTAAATTTCATTTCCGTCCTTAAATTTTAGTCCTTTTTCATTTCTGCCCCAATGTTTGTAAATATTCTATCTAAATTCTTGAAATGGTAAAGACATTTAAATTAGAAAGTTATTTTTGTGTAGAACTCAAAAAAAAGTTATTTTTTGTGTGTATGAGCATGGGCTTATTTAGCCAAAATAGCAGATATCTTATACAATTTAGTAGGTAAGAGGTTGGAGATTCGACTCCCCTTTTATCTAACTATTAAGTCTTTTTTATTTTAAAAATTATAACTTAGTCTATATAATTTGAGTAAAAATGTTAGAATTTAGTTCACATAATTCAATAATATTTAATAAATAACTTTTGTCATTTGTAACAAATTAAAATGTTGCCGTTAATTAGCTATTTACAAGTCAATAATAACTCTGAAAGAATTAGTGGCCGGATAATTTTATTGTTTGGTAAAAATCTAATTCAACAATATAAATTCAGTGATTATTTTGAGGGTAAAGGTGTACATATGAGATTTGGTTGAGTTTGGAGAATTTTTTAGATCAACTTGAATTTTTAAATTGGTCTATTCTTCAATCCATTCAATCTTTTATATTAGAGCAAGATAATTCAACGAAATCCATACACTTTAAAGTTAGTTGAATTATATTAGTTTCTCTTTTGTTGAAGGTTCATCTCATAACTCATAAATCTTTTTAAAAAGTGATTCATACTAAATTCGAATTCAAGTTTCTATTGTGTAATACATATTTCTTACTAATATACTAAAATTTATTTTATTATTTAATCTTAGGTCGTATATATATAATTCAACTTAACTTTGAGGGTAAATTATAAATTTGGTTTCTATAATATTAAAAAATATATATATAGAAATTTAATTCCCATGTTTTAAAAAATTAGAATTTAATTCATATAATTTGAATAAAAAAATTAGAATTTGGTCTCTGTAACTTTAAAACTAAAATTTAATCCATATGATTTGATAAAATCTAAAAAATAGTCTTTATCGTTTCTAATAATTTGTGAATTGAATACGTAGAAAGTTAGTTATTCATGTATTATCGACAGTGTAAGTTAAGTAACTGATTAGACAAAAAAAATTATATCATTTACATATGAAAAGCACGTGTATAATTTTCAAAAATTATGAACTAAAATGAGTCATCTTTAAATTTTATAAAAACATAGAGATTAATTTATAGTTTTTTAAAACTATAGAAATTAAACTTCAATTGTTTTTTTCAAATGATAATAATCAAATTTATAATTTAGGCTACTTTTTATAATTTGGGTTGGCTAGTCAAAATTGTTGGGGTCAATTTTTTCTACAATGTGCATGATTGACCAAAAGTATCAAATCAAAAGAAGCCAACCTAAGGTGTAGACTGTAGACGATCAGGCGCCACCGAATTTGTTGTCCTACCAAATTTGTCATCATGATTGTTTGCTCCCCTCCAATTTTCATTATGGACAACCACTATTTATAATAAACTAAGATTGTCATTAAAATATGATTGGATAAATTTTATATATATATATATATTAAGAATAGGATAAATTATAAATTTATTCTATTATCATTTGAAGGAAATTGTATAGTCAATATGGTTTCATAAATTAAAATTTAGTCATTTAATAAAAGTTAACATTTAGTTTATATAATTTTAAAATTTATGATTTAATTCTTATGGTTTAATAAAATTTAAAGATTTACTATTGTCGTTCGCAATCATTGAGAATTATATATGTGTAGAAATTAATTATTTATGCGTAAATAATGTGATTTTTTTTTTGTTCGGGTCACTTAATTTACACGTCGTTACTGGCTAACTTCCACGTACTAAATTTGTTAATAATTAAAAATGATAATGAATCTTTTTTAGATTTCAGCAAACTGTAGAAACTAAATTTAAATTTTAAAATCATATGAATTAAATTCTAACTTTTTTCAACTCATAATAACTAAATTATAGTTTTTAAAATTATTGAACTAAATTCTAACTTTGGAGACAAAACTTATAATTTACCTAATATAATTTTATTTACATAGAGTGTCACTAAAACATAGTTTTATTTAATAAAATACATACTTTTTTAAGCACATAAAATACATACTTATGGTTACGAGGTCTCTTTTCCAATTTCATCATATCATAGTTATCATTAAACTAAAAATAAATTATGATTAATGTGTCAATTCCACTTTTACGAATAATTTAGGGTTGATATGAATGTCAAGCATAGTTTAGTGGATAAAAGTTTGGAAAACCTTTAAAATTGTTTGTCTCCGGCTGTGCAATTGGTCGGATATTCGAACTTTAAAAATATGCTCTCTTTAAGGACTTGAATTTGGACCTACTTGTAATATTAGTTTGTAGACACCTTTCAACTATTTTTCTTGATGCCTTGATTTATGGGATCAAAGAAACCTTTAAAATTATTTGTTAAATTTATGGCTCATGTTATTGTTTTTAAAATTAAGGATTATCGGCGCCTAACCTCGATAAAGGTTGGGCGACACCATCCTCATGGGTCAAAAACTGTCGTTGATCCCTTAGAGGATCGACCCTGATCCCAAAAAAAGGATGGCGACACACCAATTCCTTAAAAGCTCGACCATCAATTGTTTAATGGTCGACTCTCAACATCGAAAAATGCAAAAATCCTTCAATACGACAAGGAGATATCCCCAAACTTTCTAAGAGAGTGAAACACAATAAGAAAGGAATGACTTAGAGGAAATCATGCGTCAAATGAGAGAAGAGTCATACCCTTAACATAATGTTCATAAATCAACAAACGTAACCACCTTTAAATGTGTTATTGAAACATTACTTAATTAATATGAACATTAAATCAATGATAACATCTATGTTTAAGAAGCACTATTTATTCCTCTCCAATAAACTAACTCGAGCATCAAAGTGTCGGCGTTCTAACACCACCTTCTCACTCGTTCTATATTTTGTACGTCTATTACGTCTTCAGTAAATATAAATTCAATATTGAGTTGGACTTCCAAACTTTAGTATCAACAATGTCAATTCTATCTACTATTCATAGTTCAAACATATGAATTAACGACTACCATGTGTGTCTTATTGTCGTTCAATGTGTCAGTGCTTTTTATCATTTAAAGGTTCTAATTATTGTCAATATTTTTGTGCATAAATTTGATACAAGATTAATTATAATGTACCATAATCGTACGTTATAGTTATTCACTATTTAAATCTTAATAATTTTGGTAAGTCATGGTACTATTTGTTTTGTTGTCTTATTTAATAAGTCTAACAATTTCAAATGCTAGCTAGTGATTACTAGGATAGTTCACCAAATAGTAGAATGAAAAGAACTCTATTTAAAAAAAAAAAAGTTGAAAACAATAACTTTATATTGAAGCGAACTATTGTAGTTGAAGGAGCACTTTCATTAATTAATCAAAGATTTATTTCTATATATATATATATATAATCTTATTATTGTCTAATGTAATTAGTGGGTGAATCTTGTAGTTTTCAAGTGTAATAATTAATGAAAATTGTTGTTGTTATATCAGTTGATCAAGGTTGACAAACAAAAAAGTTAACACACAAGTCCAATAAGAATAGTACTCTTGCTTGAATTGAGGACTTCGATTATTCAAAAATAAATAGATAACTTAAATTTCAACAATTTTAAGTATAACATTTTTTAAAAAATATTTCATATATATATAGTAAATTTATATTTTTTTACATTTTAAAATTGTCATTCTTTCAATTAGGTGAACTTATCTATTTTCAATAAATTTGCTTTCAATCCGTTAAATTTATTTGTTTTTAATCACCTTAATTGATTGCTTTCAATCAACTAAGCTAATCGAAGAAAACCAGTTTATATGATTTTAAACATGGACATTTAAATCATTTTATAGAGATTCACTCTTTTTTATATTAAAAATGAAAATGTTTATTTATACAATTTCTTTAATTTTTTTTCTTATACATCAAAAACTCCCTTTTTGTCGCAAGTAAAATTAATATTTATAAATTTAATTAACAAATGGTTGTCAAATGAAATTAGGAAGGACATTCAAAAAAAAAAAAAAAAAAAGGAATTAGGAAGGCCTTTTTTTTTTTTGTTAGGGTACACAATTTATGTGTCAAAACTTATTAATGTAAGAAAATATTATTAACTTGAAGAAATTATATATATATATATATAAAAAATTCAAAAGTTTTTTTTTGAAACATGAAAAAGTATTGAATATCTATATCAACGCATGTACATCTCATTGAATTGCAAATAATCTATCATAAAATAAAATTCATAGGTTTAAAAAAAATATATTATAGAGTTTTATTTTTTTCGAAACCTCAAGAAGTATTGAATATCGCAACAAAGTAAAAATTAAAAGAAAAAATATTGATTAACTACAGACCGACTTTTTAATTATATTTTATGGATGCTTGCACATGTGGTGCAATCTCAATGGGAACATCGAAGATTTTGCTGGATGCTCCTTTACATTAAAATATTTATATAAATATAAGATATAAGTTGCTTTAATATCCTACTATAAATCTTATTTTTGTGATTAATATTTATAAACAAATATAGTTTAAAAAAAAAAAGTAGTTACGAACGTATTATGTTGGTTCAATTTCTCATTCATATTTATTATTCTAAGAGAAATTTCATAATTAATATAAAATTTTCTTCCAGCATTTTAAAATAAAACAAACAATTTTTTTTTACCAAAAAAAGAAAAAAAAAAACAAGTTATCTCATATATTTTATGAAAAACGTGTTGTTCATTTAAATGTTCGTTCTCGACCTGAAGGTCAATACATCTTCCATTTCCATAAATATGAAACTATAAACATGTTATTCTAGTTTAACAAAATTAAATCTACTAATATATAATTTTAAATTGATATTTTAATTTACTAAAACATAAAAGCTTTAGGGTGTGTTTGGGCTTTGGACATAAATGTGGAATGGAAGAGAATGAAGTGGTTAATGGTAGTATGAAGTGGTTAACTACTCGTTTGGGGATTGAAGTTAATAGTAATGGAGTAATCAACTACTTGTTTGGGGATTGAGATTAAGAGTAGTTGATATAATTTTTTTTTTTTGAAAATAGGGTTGAAGTAAATAATAATAATTATGTATCTATAATTGAAAGTTTATGAATTTTAAT
>JBBMKA010000026.1:7360862-7378335 GCA_037833695.1 Sechiopsis laciniata | reverse complement strand
CCTAAAGAGTGGATACACAAAACTTCGCTCTCACAATTTGTAAGATGTGATTCTTACAAATAAAAGCCCTCAAATGGATATAAGATAGAAGAAATTGAAAAAATTGCTCAAAAAATGTGGAAATGTTCTCAAAGATGAATAGAAATTTTTAGAATTTTTTTCCCCATTTTTTCCAATTTTTTTCGAGACTTAAATGGAAGAGAGAAGGTAACTAGCCATTATGCCACGTGTCAGCTTCTGATTTGCTGCAAAAAGGAAATTCAAAATTAATTACGAAATAATATAATATTATTATTATAAAATAATAAAATATTAATATTTCAAAAAACTAGCCGTTGGAATCCTTTAATTATATAATTATTATTTTTATTTAAATCCAAATGCCACGTGTCATCGTCTCATTCGTCTACTGTGGCGCCATATCATTTGCCACGTCATCAAATAATTGACCGTTGATGCCACGTCACCCGCCACATCGTCGACACGTCAGCAGGTTGACTTTGACCAGAAACGTCACTTGCCACGTGTCATGCCACATCATCAAATGCCTTTCAATTTTGTTTTGTCCATAACTTCTTCGTTTCAACTCCGATTTGAGTAATTCAAATTGCGTTGGAATCATTATTTCGAGCACTACATTATGGACATTTTGAAATATCAAAATTGTTAGTAAATAAGATCAGGTTTGTTATCATCAAAACATTTAATTAATTAATTATAATTAATTAATTTGAGATAGGGCCAAATAGCCAACAATAATGTGCTCCATCTTTCCTAGAATCTATCTTTCCTTAATGAAGTATGTGAATGCTATCTAAATTTCAAAAACAAAAACAAGTTTTTGGAAACTTTCTTTTTTTCAAATTTTTGTTTGGTTTCTACAAATATAAATAAGATATAGTGTAATCGAGATTAAGACCAAAAAGTCGTCACACTTTTTATTCATTATGACTACGTCTATATATACAAGTGTAAAGCTGTAAACCCTAATCTTTAAGTTGAGCCTAATAGGCCTATTATAATAAATACATGAATTAACATAAATAACTCTAACACTCCCCCTCAAGCTGGAGCGAATATGTCTATTATGCCCAGCTTGTTGCAAAGATAATTTATCCTTGCTCCATTCAGTGCCTTGGTAAGAATATCCCCCCAATTGTTCTCCAGTTTTTCCATAACTTGTAAAAATCAATCCTTGTTGTATCTTTTTCACAAATAAAGTGACAGTCCACTTCGATATGCTTAGTTCTCTCATGAAACACTGGATTAGATGCTACGTGAATAGCTGCTTGATTATCACACCATAGTGTTGTTGGTACTTTAGTTCCAACTCCAATTTCGTTCAACAACTGAAGTAACCATACTATCTCACATGTTGATTGAGCCATAGCCCGATATTCTGACTCTACACTCGAACGAAAAAAGAAAAAAAATCATATTTTATAATATTATAGATTAGTAAAATCTAATAAACAGTCTACTCTATAATACCGATCCTCTCCCACATAATTTCAACTTTCCAACTAACAAAATTTTCATTAAACTAACTTATATACAATGGTATTAAATAATACATTATTAAAAATATATCAAACTTTATCATACAATGGTGTTACAATGGTGTTATTAAATAGTTGAGAACTTTTAGTTCAAATATCAAAACACAATACCATATTATAGTATGTGTGTAATACAAACAAACACTAAGTTGCCTCCCACAAAGACACAATATCTAGAAGTAGACCTGCGGTCTTCCTTAGACCCTGCCCAGTTAGCATCTGAGTAACATTCAATATTCATGTGACCGTGATTCTCATATAATATTTCTCGATCGGGTGCAGATTTCAAATAACTCAAGATCTGTTCCACAACCACCCAATGATCCACGGTAGGAGACGACATATACTGACTCACCACACTTACTGGGTATGCTATATCAGGTCTCGTAACTGTCAAATAATTTAATTTCTCAACCATCCTTCTGTATCTCTCGGGATCTTTAAAAGAATCTCATTCTTTGACAAGATGTAGATTAGGTACCATTGGGGTACCACATGGTTTCACTCCTGACTTTCCTGTTTCAGATAGCAAGTCACGAACATACTTGCATTGAGACATGAAGATACCTTTCTTGCTGCTCATCACCTCAATGCCCAAGAAATATTTGAGAGTTCCCAAATCTTTAGTATGAAACTGGCTTTGGAGAAATTCTATCAATAATGTTGTGTCATCTCCAGTGATTATAATATCGTCAACATACACTACCAGCAATGTAATGCCATTCTTTGACTGCCTATAAAATACAGAATGGTCGGACGAGCTCTTCTTCATTCCAAATTGCTCAAGGGTCAGACTGAATTTTCTAAACTATGCTCTCAAACTCTGTTTCAATCCATACAACGATTTACGAAGCTTACATACTTTGTCATTCTCCCCCTGAGCAACAAACCCAAGTGGTTGCTCCATATAGACCTCTTCTTGAAGATCTCTATGTAAGAATGCATTTTTAATATCAAGCTGATATAACAGCAAATCTCGAGATGCAGCCATCGAGATAAACAATCGAATCGATGTCATCTTTTCCATCGGAGAAAAAGTGTCATTATAATCAATTTCATACGTCTGAGCATAGCCCTTGGCAACTAGACGTACTTTCAACCGAGCAACTGATCCATCCTAGTTAACTTTGATAGCAAACACCCATTTACACCCAATTTCATTCTTCTCTGAAGGACGAGCTACTAAATCCCAAGTTTCATTATCATCTAAAGCTGTCATTTCTTCGATTATTGCCTGACGCCAGCCAGAATGAGACAATGCTTCATGAGTATTCTTAGGGATAGACACATAATCAAGAGATATAAGAAACGAGTATGTGGAATACGATAACCGATGATACGAAACACAAGAAGAAATAGGATAAGTACATGAATGCTTACCTTTACGAAGGGCAATGGGCAGGTCAAGATCACTACTTGCTTGCGGTTCAGATGACGAAGAAACACTTGGTATAGGACATGAATCTATAGCCTGTTGTTGTACTCGTCTAGAATAAACCTGAGTTATAGGAGGACAAGATGGAGTAGATACTAAAGGAGATAGAGCAGGAAACGATGAGGAAACAACTTCATAAATGAACAAGTTATCCTCTACATGACAAGAACTCGACGACATTGGACTAAAAGGTACAGTCTAAAAAAAACTGAACATCGGACGAGACAAGATACCTATTCGAACTTGGACAATAACAACGATACCCTTTCTGAAAACCAGAATACCCAAGGAAGATACACTTCAATGATTTTGGGTTTAACTTTGTGTGATAAGGACTGACATCACAAATGAAACACGTGCAACAAAAAATCTTGGGTGCAATAGAAAATAATTCTTTGATGGAAAACAAAACTTGAAATGGAATTTTACCATTAAGTACAGAGGAAGACATTCTATTGATCAGGAAACAAGCCGTAGACATGGCATTTACCCAAAAATGTTTAGGGACATCCATTTGAAATGACAATGCTCTTGCAGTTTCAAGTAAATGTCGATTCTTTCGTTTCGCAACTCCATTTTGAGAAGGAGTATCAAGACAAGAGGATTGATGAACAATTCCTTTGTCACGTAAGTAAGATCCTAGAATATTAGAAAAGTATTCACCACTATTATCAGTATGCAAGGTTTTAATAGAAACATTAAACTGATTTCGAACTTCAACATTAAAAGCAAAAAAATGAGAAAATAACTTACAACGATTCTTCATTGGATAAACCCAAGTTAGACGAGAATAATCGTCGACAAAAGTTACAAAATAACGAAATCCTATTTTAGACACTACAGAACTCGAACCCCAAACATCATAATGAACTAAATCGAATAGAGCATTAACTTGTTTATTGACTCGAGGACTAGAGCTAAGACGTTGAAATTTAGCAAACTGACAAGACTCACAATTTAAAGAAGATGAAGTACTAAACAGATACATTTTCTTCAGAACTGACAAAGATGGACCCAACTGACAATGAACTTCAAATAAAGACTCAGTACTCGAACATGCGAAAACTTTCACAGGTTGTTGATCGAGTATATAAAGGCCATCAGGCTAATATCCTCTATCAATAATCTTCATCGTTATATGATCTTGAAACAAGCAGTAATTAGAAAAAAATGTGACAAAATAATTTAGGTCACGAGTAAGCTGACTAATCGAAATAAGATTAAAAGCAAAGTTAGGTAAGCATAAGACTGAAGATAAAGACATTGTACGTGTAACATTTATCAAACCAGCCCCCTAAATAAAGGATGATGACCCATCTGCCAAGGTGACAGCTGGGGTTGGTGTAGGTGACAATGAACTCAAAAAAAATTACAGTTACCTGTCATATGAGCTGTAGCCCCGAAGTCTATGACCCATTTCGAAGAGGATGTAATAAGGCAACGATTCTTATTACTTGAATCGATAAAAGTTGCAGTAGGAAGGTTCGAAGAAAAGGATCGTGATGATTCATGTGACACTCGAAGTTTAGCAAACTCATCAGTGGAAGCATGAATTGAACGTTCATGGATATCATTTGAGGCAACATTAACCTATGCGGTCACCTTTTGGCGCTCTCCAACAACATGGTTATCCGTACGGGTACTTTAGAGGTAGTACCGACTAGTTCGATTCCAATCATAGTAGTTGGAACCATTCAACTTCACTTCAGCCATATGTAATCAATTAAAAAAAAACAGCAAATAACTCTTATTCTTGATAAAAACCAGATCTGAAAGTAGCAGAAAAACAAAACAAAAATACCCAAAAAACGTCTTAACGGTCAGATTTATAGAAAACAGATGCCGAAAATGAAAATCCAGTTTAACAAACTTATATAACTTGTTGTCTCAATGAAAACCCACTAAAAATCAAGAAAACCGGATCCCAAACGAGTAGTGTCGGTCGGAAAAATGTTCTTATCATCAGACCCAAAACCAGAAACAGTCGAAAATAAGAAAACGACTTCAAAAACTTGTAGATCTCGTCGACACGAACAAAACCCACTAAAAATTTTGACGATCGGACTTCGGACGCTCCATAAAATGCCGTTACAAGAGACAACAGACGGATTTTCTGATGGAGAGTATGGCTTGTACACTCGTCGAACGGCAGCCATATTTTGCAGCTTTGTAGATTGGCCCTTGGGCTACTCAAAAGATAGGAGGTGTCGAAAACGAACGTCAATTTTTCCTGATGACTGACAGACGATTTTGACGATTGACAGACGTTTTCTTACGACGATTCTGACAACTGACAGTAGCGAAACTAACTTCAAGTAATAGACCTCTCAAACCCTAACCAGGCTCTGATACCATGTAATCGAGATTGAGACCAAAAAGTTGTCGCACTTTTTATTCATTATGACTACGTCTATATATACAAGTGTAAAGCTGTAAACCCTAATCTCTAAGTTGGGCCTAATGGGCCTATTATAATAAATACATGAATTAACATAAATAACTCTAACATATAGATGTCTAAGTAAGAAAAAATACATGTTAAAGATAGTTGTTGTGAGCTTAAATTTCAAAAACCAAAAACTAAAAATAAAATGGTTATCAAATAGTGCCTTAGTAATTATGGAATTATAGGTTCGAATGGATTCCCTAACTGCATTCCTCTCATGAACAAGTACTCAACTGGTTATTAATTCTTCTGTTTGTTTGTGATTTGGATGGCCTAGTCTCGTAAAGAATTCTTATGTTAAATTACTTGTTAGTCGCTAATTCATTGAGATAGAATTACATTGTGGTTGAATATGAAATAAAAATTTAAATGCTTGTACATGCTTTATATACTTGCCAAAAGGAATTGATGACTTTTTTTTTAAGGAAAAGAATGCATAAAGAGATTAAGAAATGAGACCTTCTCCCATGTACGGAATGGTGTTTCGTAAAATCTCTAATCAATATTCTTGTAAACAGAAAAATGGAATTTTTTTCATCTACATGTCTTCCTTGTTATCCATAGCCGCCTGCCTCGCAAGCTTATGGACGATAACATTTTCGATCCGATGGCACCATGAAAAATTCACAAACAACGACCTCGATGCCAACTGCAATGTTACCTCCACCATTCTTTCCATCTCTAGACGACACAGGATTCAGCTATGAAGGAAATGCACTACTCGTAATGCAACAGCCTCCACTTCGATTCTTTGAAAGCGAAGATGCATCTCGAGTTGCACTCCATCTTGAATAGCAAGGACTCTGCAATTTCAGCATTCACTATCCTAGGGATCAGTTTAGATACTGAAAAATATAGCTTCCCCTTCCAATTCTGAGTGATCATTCCAATGCTGCATCACTTTCCTTTTGAGTTAATGTGTGCATCGACATTAATCTTGTAATTTTGTTGATGACTTACGGTTTGGGATGCATATTACTTTGAGTTGCCTTATGTATATTGAGTCCATTAGCCCATAATTTGGCAAAGAAGATTTAACATTATACCAATGTTACCTGTGTTTTTCCTTTTTTTTTTCTTTTTTTCTTTTATTGATGATCCGGAGTGTAAGCTTCGGTCTTATATACCCAAAGTTACAATTTAAACTACTTTGGGGCATAGGTGCAAGTCACAAAAAAATAGGTTTTTTTTTTTAATGATTAGGTGCACTATATATAAGAATATTCATAAAAAATAGATAACATAATTAGAGTAGGCATGTTCATTTTCCCCGCACGCTAAACACAAAAAATAGGTTTTTTTGGGATTCCCCGCCCCATTTAGGTGGGAATCATATGGAGGAAAATATTCCTCGAGGGCTTAACGGGAACGAAAATATATTCTTCATTTTCGTTTCCCTTATCCCAACCTTATTTACATTTTTTTTTTAACTATTTTTTTTCTTTCTATTTTATACCTTTAATCTTTAGATTAAAAAAATTGTTGGTAAAATTATATATTTAAATGAGTATTTTTAAACGGCCAACAAGAGCAGTTGAGTATACACCTAAGGATCATGAAGTTATTGGTTCAGCCTTTGTCGTAATCTAAAAAAAAAAAAAAAAAAAAAAAAACAATATATTTTAAACTCAATAGATATTTTCTAGGTTAAAATATCATTTTGGTCCATAAACTTTCAAATGTCTAATTTTAGTCTTTCGACTTTGATACTTGTCCAATTTTAGTCATTAGACTTTCAAATGTCCAAATTTAGTCCCTCAACTATCAAATAAGTTTAAAAATGGTCCCTTGACTCAACCCAAATTAACTATAGTTAAAATTTTTTAAAAATCAACAAAATGTTCTTCTCCATTTTCCCTTCCATCTTCTTCGTTGGTTTCTGAAGCAAAATCAACAAAATGTTGCTCTATTTTCAGACCCAAATCCTTTAAAGAGACCAGCTCCATTTCAATTGATTAATGAAAGATGAAATCTTAGTAGCAGTATCTGATCCACACTAATTTTGAATCATCACAATCTCCATTTCCATCTTTCTAAAGTCAATCTCCATTTCCATTTCCACTTCGCCTAATCTCTCTTCAATTCCTCTTTCCATTCGTTTCCTTTCGCCTTTCTATTCACTCACCCATCTTCCTTCTCGTAATCATCATGTTCAGTAAGAAATAACACAGTCTCACTTAATTTTCATTTCTACATCTTTAGATTAAATAACAAATTTAAAAGTGGAAATGTAAGAATGCAAATCTAAAAGAGAAATAATGTAGAAGAGAAGGGGAAAGTGAGTGTGCAGATTCATGGCTGAAATTGAAGAAGAAATGTTTTTTCTTTTCTAAATGCACAAGCCAACGAAGAAGATGGAAGGGAAAATGGAGAAGAGATGAAGAAAAAGTTTAGGATAAAAAAATTTTACCTACAGTTAATTGGCTTCAGGTGAGATGAGATGAGATTATGAGAATCGAGATGTTGAGAGCAGAAAAACTTTGTTTGAGATGCAGTAAGATAAGATGACACGAAAACCTTGTTTGGGGTGCAAGTAGAGGAGATGAGATGTTAGGGTATCTGATTCAGTTTTTGTTAACTAGTCTTATGCTTCTTTTTTTAGTTGATTAATAAAATTATCCTCAAATTTTTAGCTATTAACATAAATATGGAAATATGACCACTATCATTGTAAGTAATATAAAATTAATATCATACCACCTTGATGATATTAATGTTCATATTCAAAAGAAATGTAGTTTTATTGACATTATGTACAACGTAATAATCATAAGATTGAAATTGGAAATATCATTCGACAAAATTGAAGTTTGACTAATTTAAAATATTTATATGTCATACATAACTTTTATTACTTTTTCAAGATTTTTAGACTCAAATAATAAAAACAAATTTCATAAAATACCAAGATTCTATTTAAAATAATGAATTGAAATATAAAAAAATAATTAAAAAATTGGTTACACTAGTCATTATAGTTAAAGCTTGATAAATTTTTATTTTATTAAAAAATAAACTATTTTCTTATACACTTTATACATTCACATTCATATTTATTAAAAGTCAAAGAATTGTCAATATGTAACATTAAGTCAAACACTATAAATATTTATCTTATTAGTCATTGACGCTTTTACAAAATCATAAATACTCCTAAATTTTGTAATTTATTATTTTTTGTAGATAAAAGTAAACTCATTCTGTGATACTATTTATTACAAAGTAAGATGGCGTCTCCACAAAATTTGGAATTTTTTGTTATTATTTTTTGTTTTTTTAAATGTAAATAGATCTCAATCCCTATGTTGATTATACAAATATTGGATCTGTAAAGTTATTTTTAGTATATACAAGCAAAACTCTCAAAATTATTTAAATTATTTTACCTCTTCCCTAAAAAAACGTTCTAGATCAACTTCTACTACAATTTAAAGTGTAGTTGAATGGAGTAAGTTAAATACTTTTAAATTTATTGTAAATTACAAAAAAAAAAAAATAATAATAATAATAAAATTCAATGTTATAAATTATTTAGATTTAGATGTTATTTCAACAATAAATTGATGTACAAATTGTTAATATTAGAAATAAACACATGATTTTATATCAATCATTTAATAATTTTTATTTTTTTAATTGAAAATTTGAAAAATGATATTTGTAATCTATTTCTAAATAATTGAAGTTTCATAACCTTTTTTGATATTTAACATGATTAAATAATGAAATGAGAAGTATTTTATTTTTTATAAATAAAAAGTATTAAAATTAATTGTCATATATCAAAAGATAATATATATTTATTTATTTTAATTTTTAAATTCGAATTTACTGAAATAAACATTTGATATAATATGTGTATATATTATTAATATATTTAAATAATAATATTATTTTAATCTAAAATAAATTATTATTATAACCACAAATATATAAGCACAAGAGAATAAAAATTAAAAATAAAATAAAAAGATGAAAAATATTAATAATAGAAAAGAAAAAGAAGAGATGAGAGGAGATCACAAAACCTTGGACCAAAAAAGGTGTTGAGCTCCAACACTCATCTCCTCTCACCTCCTCCCTTAAGAGACCATTTTTAAACTTATTTGATAGTTGAGAGACTAAAATTGGACATTTGAAAGTCTAAAACTAAAATTGGACAAACATCAAAGTCAAGAGATTAAAATTAGACATTTGAAAGTCTAAGAATCAAAATAGAACAAACTTGAAAGTCGAGGGACTAAAATTATTTATTTATTTTTTCTCCACTGGTGTTGTCTTCAGGTCGCTCAACTCATAAACAGGTATAATGAAAACGTGTAAAGTTCCAATGAGTACTTAATTCTCACTTAAAATACCGTTATGAATGATTGCAGGGAATCCTATTCCAATACTGAACTCTGAAAAATCTGTTCCAACCAGCAAATCAAAAAAGGCCAGTAAGGTATCAGATTCCTTACTGCAAACAATTCTCGATAAAATTCCAAACAAGGAAACGAACGGCCATCATCCGGTGAATTATAGAGAGTATCAACAAGTCCTCAAACTATCTTCTCAAAATAAAATGCAACATTCCTCGATTGAGGATGTTAAATCAGGCTGTTACCTCAGAGCTTCAAGATTAGGTCCAGGCACCATAACTCCAGTCATAAGGAATGTGTACACCAGAATCTGTACAATTTTTCAGAAAAAAGAAGGAAAAATACTAAATTTGTATGAATATTCAAGTGAAACAAGCTGTCTTTTAAAATCATAATTGTCACGACACATATCAATATTAACCCTTGCTTGTTTGACAACCAACGTGTTCATAATCGTGTCTCAGAGGAAAGAATGCTGCAAAATAATGACACTATTTGTTGATGTTGTTTCTTTGTTGAGAATCGGTGATAATGTAATTGATACATTAATACGAAAATGTAAACAAGTACCAATACATTAATAATAACAATAATAACTTAGCAATTTAACTTCAAAGCTATCTCAAGGATTTAAAAATTGGCTATTTTAAACAATAATACAGAATAAATAATCCAATAACATGGATGTTCCTACCGAGAACAAAATGCAACACTCGGCGGCCACATCCTTTGCTTCAGTAGCCATCATCTGCAAACATATCAGATACACGAAAAATATGATCTTTCCATTCACCAACGCCTGCAAATGGTATAAGCCCACACAGTAATGGAAGAAACACAAGAAGAATGGTGTAGAATGCAGCACGTCGAATCCAATATGGCAAGATCGTGTGGCGATTTTTCCCTTGAGAAACCTCGACTGGGCCATGTAGGATTAGAAACAGTGAAGATGTAAAAATGTTGGCCAGTAAGTGAAGTAAGCACAAGGTTTCCCAAAACATAAGCCAGTGCAATCCGCTTCCTCCTAGTGTGTCTACGCAGAACTTCCCGACTAAACCGCAGACAACACCGAGCAGCAAGCCGATGAAAGTAAATGGCATTGTCTGGTTTGAAGATGAGCGTTGGAGAAGCCGGTAAGCGATTGCAACAATCATAATCACACCAAATGCCATTCGGCTCACAACTTGAGCTTGACACCTTAATATATTCAGCCAGGAGTTCAAAGAAGCCATAGGATTTGGAATCCACCAAGATTTTGAGTCCTGTAACCGGCACACAACCTCAAATAAGTTTGTTGAATGAATGATTTTAATTCCAACAATATGTGATGAAAAAACTCATCCACCACAAAACAAGCCATAACATAAAGAAGGAGGCTACACTTGCCTGGGTTGAAGGTGTACAGGTTGCAGTAGCTTCAGAAATTCTTTGATACGAATAAACATATGCTCCGTAAGAGATGGCCATCGACATTATAAGCAAACCAGCAACGAGACAATCTATGCACTTTTCAAGCAGTTCCAAATGTCTCGTGTCTTCTAACTGAGTTTTGAACTTCTCTGCCTTAAAAGAGGCTTTGGATATGCCCATTACTAATTTTGATCTCTCTAGATCGTTTAAGTCACATTTGAGTCCGATTTGTGTTTCTGTCAATTCCAACTCCCTCAGTTTAAGGCCAAGCTCCACTGTCTTAAGATCGTTTGAACGAACCTGTTCGACGACAGATCTTTTGAAAGTGCCAAGTGCTATCTCATTGCTATGCGAACCAACTTCCCTTGGGGCAACATAACCCTCATCACTTGTCAATCTAGACAAAGCTAACTCACGAGTCAACATATCAGAAAAGTTTTCCTTTACCTCTTCAATTGAACACAATTGGTGAATAGGGACATCTGTCCTAGAAGACTCTTCTAATGAAGATTCTTCCAAACGAGAGCTACTTGTCAAATCTCTTTTCCTATCAAGGGTCACATCTCTTTTTTCTTCCTTGTGTTTGCTGGAGAAATACACTCCTGTTCTTGCAGTTGATTCACTGATTGATCTAAGAGTTCTCAACGTGCTTCCAAATGATTTCTCAAATTTCTTCAAAAACCAATCAAGCTTGTCTCCGAAAACCTGTTTCCATATAACCGGTCAAAGAACAGGCATGTTGAAGGGACTTCAGCAACTTGGACTGTGAGCAATGCTGAATGAATAACTGTGAACATGTAAACTGAAGTAATTGGCAAGAGCAAGTAGTTAGAGATCAGACTTACATTGACCAAAGATTCTTGGATAGCCGAAGTGCAAACCTGCAGGCAGACAAGACAACCTTGAATCATATAGCTTCATGTATGTAATTATTTTAAAAAAGAATGAAGTCATATCTTAGGAAAGAAGCGAGAATGGAATAACTCGGCGGTAAAATTTCATTGACGGTGGACAGACTAGGGCCTGTGCAACATTTAAACCAAGGAAGCTGCACTTTAAATCCAGCAGATCAGACCAACACCAGTGAATATTAACACCACACCTATTGCAGTATTCTGGAAATTAAGAAGAAAAGCAGTCGAACAAATCTCCACAATAAATTCTACAATTTGAATAAGAAGAGAATAGGATTCACTATACAGCTTCTTATTCAAAATGATTCCAAAGAGTTACGCGAATGCCATTTTTTTCTCATTTCAACACATTGTTCAGGAACATTCGGAAACTCCTCTCCCATTGCAACATTGTACATTGTGAGACCGCTTACTTTGTGAGTATTGTTTTTAACATACATAAATGAATGTTTCTTCACATATTGAAAAACAATTATAACTATTAAGTCGAGTTGGCTTCAAAGCTTCTTTAGGCATTCTTATCAAATATGAAGGAAATAAAAAGCAGGATAAAGCCAGTATCAAAGGCATCAGAATGTCGAGAGGACCCTGGCACGACATAGACAGATGGAAATATTTGTTATACAATGACCTCTCCTATAAGGTTTGCTCCAGAGAATATACTTCTTTTTGGTCTGACATTTGGTTGGGTGATGCATCATTTTCGTTGTCCTATCCATTGATTTTCAGACTCACGGCTAGCAAGACTTTATGTTGCAGAGGCATGGAACGGAGACTATAAATCATGGATCCCGACTCCTAGGAGGAACTTAAAAGACATAAAGAATGAAGAATGGGATAATCTTTCTCACTTGCTGGAGTCCTCGACTTTGAATGATAGAGTGGATGCTTGGCATTGGAACAAAGATCACAAAGGAAGTTTCACATCAAATTCTCTTTACAAGTCAAGTCATTAACTAATGTTAGCTCCAACCCACTTTTGGTTTTCTACACAGAGCTGTGGAAGGGACCCCAACCCAAAAAGATAAGGTTCTTCATTTGGGAAGTGAGTTATGGAATTTTGAATACTCCAGATAGACTTCAGCGTAAGATTCAGGGAAGTATTGTTTCTCCATACAGTTGCCTACTTTGTTATAGGGATTCTGAATCTCAAATTCATCTCTTCAGCCAATGTTCGGTTGTGACAACCATTTGGGATTATTTGCTTGATGTGTTTAATTGGAAAATTGCAAGACCGGTGTCCATCATGAGCTGTGTTCTCATCTTATTTTGGACACCCTTTTGTTAATGAAAAGAAGATCCTTTGGCAATCTTTCCTAGCAGCAACCTGGTGGTGCATATGGAGGGCTCGAAATGATACTATGTTTGCGGATAGTTGCTCCAACGAAAGAAGTCTTATTGAATCTATCACCCAGCTTGCTATTGCATGGGCTCACTCTGTTTTTCCATTTAAGGCTTATTGCATTTCTACCCTTATTTTCCAATGGAAAATCTTTTTGTAATTGGATAACCATATGTAACTTTTCATTTTATCAATGAAAGTTTCGGTTTCCTATATAAAAAAAAAAAAAGCTTCTTCAGGCATTCATGTTGTAGAGAATGGTAGCTTACCACTGAGAGATGATCAACAGACATCCTTTCACCAGACATTTCCTGTCTCTCTAGAACCTAAAATCAAAATTCCGAAACGCCACAAAGATCAGAAAACAACTTCAGCTATCGGCAGCCCACAGAAACATTAGAACACATAATGATGAGCCATAAAAACCACCCAACATCATAATGTTCGAAGAAACAGTTTATGAAATTAATAGCTTTAACTCATTTTCAGGCAACTACATTCATATCAAACAAATACATTTCATTTCAAGGTCTGTGGTCATCAAAGGTCTATATATTTAACCGTATTAGTTAGGAAACCACTAGATTCGCTCTCCCTCTTGATAGCGAAGTTCATATTCAGAGAAAACTCCCGTATTGGTATCAACTTTCCACTTAGAACTTCTAACATAATAGAGATAATTAAGTAGACTTAGAATTCAAAAAAAAAAGAATGCTCCTTTCTTCGGCTACTCCTGAAATTTGTAGAAATTTCACCTGTCAATGTCATTACACCTAAAAAACTGAGCAACAAGAAGAACAGTAGACAAGTAAACCAACAGAATTTCAGAATCTCTCAGACAACCAGCACTATGTAATTTAGGAATTAGGCAGCATTCAACTTCAATCAATGATCAAATATCCCTAGTATCGAATGTATTTTTTTTATAAACATGAGTATTCGAGTTTGCTTAGGCACACTTTCGTGGACCAATTTGACCTTACAATATTTGGATGTCAAAAGAATTTGTAGGAAATTAATTACTAGTCAGGTGACCAATATGAATTCAACCCATCACTTACCACTAGACCCTAAACCCTAGTATCGAATGTCAACATTCAATACTTTTCACTAATAATTAAAAAAGAAATCATAAATGATACATAGCACATTGAAATGAGGAATTATTAACCGTTAAGAAGCATTAAAACGAAAATTAAAACCATCAAAACGCAAAACTTAGCCCTAGCCAGGATAAACCCCCAAAAAATAAAATGAGAAAAAGAAGAAGAAAACCTGAGCAACAAAAGCTGCGAACGACATTCCAAGTAAAAGCGCAACATTTTCAAAATCGCCATCGACACGCCGCGATTGAGCAATTAGAATCTTGGGGCGTCGGCGTTTGCAATTGACACCTCTCTGCAACAATCTGGCGGGCGAAGAACAAGAAGACGACGAAGAAGGAAGTTCTTGAACGTTGTCGTCAATAACCCTTTTCTTCTGCTTCTTCTTCTTTCTATTTCGATTTGAGCACGGCCGTGGGTCGCACAGCGTCCGGCTTGAGTTCCCGGAATTCGAATCGGCCGGTGAGATCTCTTCGCGGTCGTTGTCGGTGGTTTCGTCGGCTACGGCGCTGTAACTTGGTGCAGAAGTTGGGGCTTCGTCCATGGCCGAATGAAGAGGCGCTGTTACCATGGACTGGAAAATTCTCAAGGCGACGATCAGACGAAGCCTATGATTATTTATTTATTTATTAGAATAACGTAGCGCGTATGATTTGAACTATTCTTTCCTCTTTTTTTTCTTCTTCTTTGGGAATGCACTTTTTGTTTTTTAATAAATAAAAAGTTTATCAATTAAAATGCTTTTTTTTCCCAAATAATATTTGAGTGTGGAAAAATTCAAAAAGGTGGACTATTAATTATTGTGTTGTACCAGATCTGGAAAAATTCAAAAAAGTATACAAAAATTTGAACATTTGAAAATTTAAGACTAAAATAAAACAAAAATAATAGGCGAGGGACCAAAATCATATTTTAACAAAAAAAAAAAAAAAACAAAAGGTAAACATATTTTTAAATTTTATTGAAAAAAATAGTAATTTTTTAAAGGAAAGCAAATAAATTTCTTTTATAAGGATAAATTTTATTTTATTTTTCACCAAAATTGAACTTTTAAAAAAAATTATACTCAAATAAACTAATTTAAAACAATATACTATAGTCGGAACCTACTCATGCTTTAATCAACCATATACACTAATTAATGTTAGGCTTTATTTTATGAGAGATGAAATTATTGAATACTTACTATGTTAAAATTTCAAATTGATATTTATTTATAAATTTTCAAACTTTTTTTTACCTCAGACTAATCAAATTTATAAAATAATTACAAATACGATTATTTTTAAAAAAAATTAGTAAATATAGTTATAGATATTAATATGTATCGTCACATATATATATATATATATTTTTTTTTATAATATTTATATTAATGAATATTTATAATACAATATTAAAATATTATAGAATTTACCTACATTTGTAATTATTTTAAAAGAAAGAGTTCATTCCATACAATTATTATTAGGTTAAAATACCATTTTGATCCATAAATTAGGTTCTAATTTTTTGTTCATTTTAGTCCTTAAACTTTAAAATGTCTCATTTTGGTCCTTATACTTCCAAAAAAAATTTAAAATAGTCCTTACGTTTAAAAAAAATCTTAATCATATTTAAAACTTGATGAGGTGTAAAAAAACAAACAGAAATATTTAGGTCATACTTAGACATATCCTAAATAATAATGCCCACATGTGGTTCAATTTAGGTCACATCCTATTTTAATTTAAACCAAAAAATAGAACAATAAAAAAAAAATTATAGTATAATATTATTTAAGTCATGCTTGGACATGACCTAAATATTTTTCGAACATAACTTAAATATTTCTTAAAAAATAATAACAAATTAAATAAAATTTATCATCTTCCTCAACCTGTATGTTTGTCAAGATCTGTACTTCAGTAAAAAAAGGAAAAAATCAAACGCAACAACCTGGCTCATGTTTGGTGGCACCCACACGAACCCTCGCATCCAATCAAAATCTCGAAAGTCATATTCCATGCCACGTGTCACCTCCACCTTTCAATTTTCATTCCCCTTTTTATTTATTTTCTTAAAAAACTAAAAAATTGAAAATTCTTCTAGTCATCTGTCAACTACTACTTCTTCTTTTTCTTCTCCCTTCAGCTTCTTGCACTCGAAACTGAAATTGAAGCTCAGGAATAAAATTCAGAGCTAGGGTTTCACAACCGATCGAGGTTTGATTCTCGGTTCAGTTGATGTTTTGTAATTCTTTGCTCGATGCTTGTTTATTGTTGCTATTATTATTTGATTCCATTCACGATGAGATTCTACCTAATTTGGAGGTTTTAATTTTCAATACTCATATCACTAATGTATATGCATTTGCAATTTCTTATCAGGCAGCTTATTTGGGAGGCTGTTTTAGATCAGAGCTTCATTTGGGTGTAGTGATTGTTAATTGTGAAGTTAAAACAAGAATGGGCCCATATGGGCCCATTAGCCTTTTTCCTTATTTTTGCCCTACACTGTCGTAAAAGGCAATATAAAAATTGCAATTGCAGTTGCAATTTGAGGAGCCGCAAGTGTGTGTGAGAAATAGTGACGCAGCCATGGGAAGAAGAAAAAATTGAAAATTGTTTCAATTTTTGTGAGTGTGTTGCAATAGGATTCTTTCTCCATTAAAGAGTTTTGTTTATTTTTCTTGAGTGATTCGTGCTTCTTTTTTGCTTCAAAGAAAAGTGAGAGAGATCATTCTTGAGCGTTGTAAACTCTTGTATTTTTCTCCCTAAAATTTTAGTGGAACCTGCAACGGTAGCAGAAAACTGGAGGTAGCCATCATTGGGTGAACCAGTATATATTCGGTGTCAATTTCTCATCCCTTAATTTTATTTTAATTATCGTTCTTGTTGCTTGAAAGTTTAGGTTATTTTATC
>JBBMKA010000026.1:7320679-7360762 GCA_037833695.1 Sechiopsis laciniata | reverse complement strand
TTCGTAGAGTTAAATTGCATTACAACCAAGCCAACATGCTATTGACTTTTTCCAATAGAGTTAAAATTATTTTTAGAAATATATATTTTAATATTGATGTTAGCCGAAATTAATAGATAAGTATGATGAAATTTAATATAGAATTTGAAAAAAAAAAGAAAAAAAATACAAATTTGAAGTGGGATTAAAGAGTGGTTGAAGGGGGTTAAGAGTGGTTGTTTACTACAAAAAACAAACGAGTGGTTATTGAGGAGTGGTTATTAACCACTTCTCATGTCCAAAGCCCAAACACACCCTTAGATAACTATTAACATATCTCATCCATTTATTTCGTATTGGGAGAAGATTGTGCGGCCATTATTTGATGCTTTAAGCTAAATGTTAATTTTCTCCAAAAAAAAAAAAAAAAAGAAAGAAAAAAAAAGTTGAAGGTTAACATTTAGCTTAATGTTATCCAACAAGAACAGTTGCTCGACAATGTTAGTGTACATCAAATAATTAGAGGTTTTGGGTTCAAGTCTCCCTACTCTTAATTGTTCTAATATATATATATATATATATATATAGGGGAAGATTTTGAACCTGTAACTTTTTTGTGTTGATATATATTATTTTCGGTTGAGAACTTACTTTAGTATATATTTGCTAATCTCTTAGAATACAAAAGCCAATTTTATCTGTATAGTTCGATAATTCAACATTAGAGTGATATTCGTTCGGTTTTCTTCGATTTTAGATCAAACCGAAAATCAAATTCATCCAATCGATTTGACAAAAAGTAACATCGAACTAATATCTAATAAAAGGCAAAATTATTGCTTCATTTTTTCTCATTTTGTAGGCTAAGAGAACCGATCCAATCCAATTGATTTGACAAAAAGTGGAACTAAACCAATGTCCAATAAAGAACAAAAATGATTAGCTTGATTTTTCTTAATTCGTTATCTTTTTTACTATTTCACTTGCTATTTTATTCCTAACCTCTGTTTCAATGTTTTTTCTTTAAAAAAAAAATCTCAACATTTATAATTGAAATAAACAAAAATAGTTATCCATTTACCAATACAAAATAAAACTAATATATGCAAAAAAAATAATAATAAATCAATCAATCAATATTTGTTCGATTCGGTTTTTATTGTTTTTTTTATTAATATAAATCGAACCGAACCAATAACTTTTGGTTTTCTCCAAATAAATACGAATATGTCCAATATGATGATAAAAATCTAACCAATCCAATGAATTGATTTGGTTCAGTTTGGTTTAGTCGTTTTCGATTATTATTATATCACCCCTACCAGGGGTCTTCAAACAACTCGAATAACTCGAATCAACTCAACCTAATTTGACGGGTTGTGTTGGGTTCAAAATCATGAAATGTTCATGGGTTGGGTTGGGTGAATGGTTGACTTAAAATTAACTCAACCCAACTCGGCCAACTCGAATTGATTATTTAGTTTAAAATTTTTTTTTTTTTACCTATAACAAAATTATATATATGTATATTTATTTTTATTTAATTATTATTGTTATATATATATTTTTTAATTTTTCTATATTCTTTAATATTTTTTCAAGTTTTTATATATAATCTATATATCATGATAAAATATATAGACAAATTATGTAATCTATCTTTGTTGGTTTTAATCATATATTTGTTTTATAAAAGACAAATTATGTCATCTATTTTTATTGTTTTAATTATCAATTTGTTTTATGTTCTATAGTTTGAATTTTTTATATAAACCATGATGGTAAGATTAATAGTGGGTGACTTTTGATTATCTATTTTACATATTTAATATTTATAATTTAATTACTTTGATTGAAAATTGTATTTTGTTTATGTATAATGTATGACTGATTTGATAAAAGATATTTATATTTATAATTTATTATTAGACTCAATGACTCAACCCAACACAAAGTTGGGTTAGGTGGGAAAAATGATCAATCCAAAAAATTAGGTTGAATTTAAAACCTCTCTCAACTCAATACAATTCAACTCACGTAGACTCCTAACTCCTAGTCAAACATGCTATATATATTTTATTATAAAAAAAGCCCATGTTATATATAGATTAGCTTTTGAAGTTTCGATTATCATAAATGCAAGCAAAAAAATCATCACAATTTAATTAATATAGATCATAAGTAGCCGATGTCAACTATTTTTAAGTTTTTATTAGCCATCCTTACACATAACTTGATAAATCATTCTCATTATTCCAACGTAGTATCAATTCATTTATATAACATTACATTTAAACATCATATTAAATTGCAACATTAATGATCGTACGACACTGATCACATTGTATGATCATTGATCTTCATTGAACATCATTTCTTTAAAGTCATTCCTCTATTATCTAAATCATATGTCTAAATATATTTTAAGAAAATACAACCTTAAAATGATGTATCGAATGGATTCGTCGTGCGTTAGTTTGCTTAATTGATTGTATTTCAATTCAATTCTACGGTTAAGAATTCGATTATGAAAATCGGTATTTGGCTTTCATATTACATGAGAGAAATTGTACTCTCTCTTAGGGGTAATATTGGTTCAGATTTTTCACATGATATTTGACATATTGATTTTTATTTGGAAAAAACTGAAAGTTATTGGATCGACTCGGTTTCTATTTGTCAAAACTAGTAAAAACGGAACCAACCCAATATTTATTTATTTACTTTCATTTTTCTATTTATATGTTAGTTGAACATATTATTGGTAAATGACTAATTATTGCTGTTTAGTTATAAATTTTGAGAATTTTTTGTAGTAAAACAACATTAAAATAGAAATTGAAAGTAAAATAATAAAAAAGAATTAAATCGTAGGGAACTGAATCGAAGAAAATTGAGCTATTAATTTTGTCATTTATTGGACATTGGTTCAGTTCCTCTTTTTGTCAAATCAATTAGATCAAATCGATTATCAGTTTGGCCTAAAAATCGAGAAATACTGAACCAATGGTTTTTGCCTTTTGTTGGACATTGATTAGATATCTCTTTTGATCAAATTAATTAGCTCAGTTTCATTTTTTATTGGACCTAAAACTGAAAAAAACCGAACCAATCACATCTACCATCTGTATAAGATTTGTGTTCCTTGCCCCAATTTTTTTTAAAGCAATATAATAATGTAACTGATAAGTCAGAGGACAAAAACAAAGAAAGAGTTCCATTGATTAAGGTTTCTAATCCATAAAAATACACCCCAAAATTCTAGTCTAAATTTATGTTTTTGTCCCATTTATGGCGTTCAATATTTTCTTTTCATTCGCATATGTAATCCAAGTTTTGCAATATTTTATTATTCTTTAATTTTTTTTAGTTAGAAAATAATAAAATGTTTTTTTTTTTAAATTGAGACATATATAAATACGATAAGATAGATTAATGAATGATTTAAACTTTTCTTATAAAATTGGACCATGGTCACCGAAAGCATCAATTGGTTTCATCGGATGATGGTAATCTAGTTCAACATCATGATCACAAATTTAACTAAAAAATCGTTATTTGACTTTCATTTATTTTAAAACATTTATAACCTCTAAATAAGATTTGTCTTTTTTCTCTCCATTTATACTAAAAAAAAAATAATAATAAAAAAATAATAATAAACTTTTCTCATAAAATTATATGACATAAAAGAAGATGGGGATTTGTGATCAAAATTGATGGCTGAAGGTGGAGGGAAGAAAATAAAGAAAAAGTTGGATAAAAGAATATAATAATAGAGGAGAAGTAGAAGCGTGTGTAGGGGGTGAAGGGGCACGTGCGGATGGAGAAGGCGACAGACAGGTGGAGAGAAGTTACAAGGCGTAACCGCACGTGCAGCAGACAGCCAGGCAAGCGTGCTTTTCTTGTCCTCCCGGGACCACTTTTCCGCGTCTTGTCTTCTCTCTCTCTATAATTAAAATTTGTATATTTTTAAAAACAATTATTATTATAATCTTTCAGCGATTTCCTTGGTCGACGAAAACCACGCGGGGGACCTCTCTTTAAATGCCTTTTTATCAATATTCATTGCTCCAAACCCCAAACAATAATTTAAAAAAAAAAAATAGATCCAACTATCATTTTTCCCTATACAACTAACCATAGTCCTCGTTATTCAAATAATAAACTTAATTCTTTGATTTTTTTTTAAAAATTGTTTATCAGTTTTTGTTACCTTCATTTTCATTTATCAAGAAAATATTTAATTCTTACCTGAATTCTAAAAGCATAAATATTTATCAAGATAATTATTTAAATTCAATTAAAAAAACTATTTTTTAAAACTAAACATGGGGTTGGTTTGAAGATATGGTAAGAAAATTACTCGAAAATAAATTTTTTTTATAGGTCTAGTATCTATAGATATAACTTTATCTAACCAAACTTAAAAAAAAAAAAAAAACTTTATCTAACCAAACAATTTGTATTTATATAGTTTTATATCAAAATAATTTAATAGATTTCTAAATATTTTGTGTGGGTCTATTCTTTTTTTTTTTGAAAGCTTGTTTGGGTATTTAGTAAATTGTTTACAGTCGTTTTTTTTTTTAAAAAAATTATTATTATTATTAAGTTTTATTTGGTGAATTTTAGTTTTTAAAATTTGAGCCTATAAATATTATTTTTAACTATAGTTTCTTTCTTATGTTAAATAATTTTTAAGAACTTGGCTTTTATATTTTTGAAATTTTATGAAGAATTATAGTTATCTCGAGAATGGTAGAAGAATATCATTTTTTTAAAAAATAAATAAAAGGATTATCAAACATTACCTTCAAAACTTGTAATTTTGGTGTTTAATATATATATATATTTTTAGGCAAAATATCTGTGTTGTTGTCTTCAAAAAAAAAAAAAAAAGCATCCATCAAACCAAAGTGATTATAACAAAGGAGTAGCTATGTATCGTTATTTATTTATTAATTTTTTTTTTTAGTACAAGTTAGGGGAAGAAGAATTAAAAGTACCAATTTTAAGAATCGAACTCGTAACCGTGGAATGAAAATGTATTAATACCAAATCAGATAACCAATCGCGTCATCGACTCATTCGATAATAGCTATGTATTGTTGATTGAAAGGTTAAATATTCAAATATCTTATCTCTCTTAGCTAAAAAAAAGTCAATAAATCTATTCTTGCTCAAAAGTATCATGCCGTATATCAAAAAAAAAAAAAAAAAAACCGTGCCATGTTGATCCTTAGCGGTGTAATTATCTTACCGCACAAGCATTAAGAATGAATAATAGAAACCCATTAAATACAAAATTGAAAGTTGGATGAGATATTGCAATCGACTTTGAAGACGTAATTTAAAAGATTAGTAGTGTGTCACAAAATTTTACAATATATAAACTAATGACCAACGCCTAAAATGTAATTAGACATTAAAAAAAAAAAAAGGTTTAACGAAAAAAACATTCTAAAGTTTTATGAAAAATTACAAAATTAATTAAATCTAGAAAATAATTATAAATAATCGAATAGGTCGGTGACGCAATTAATTATCTTATTTAGTGTTAATTCATTTTAACTCAACGATTACAAGTACGAGTTCGAAAATCATTTGTAACTTTGAGAACAGTTGTGCTCACGTTTATAGTATATATACTGATGTTTATTAATATTTATAGTAGAATATTAAAAGTATTAATAACTAGGATGCAACCATTCTTTTATTTTTTTGAAAACTAGGATGCAACCATTCTAAAATTTGTCAACATTCGTAATTAATTTCCAAAATTTTATCTGGGGCATTCGATTGGACCTCTAATAGGGCTGAGCCCATGAGTTCGAAATAGAGAGATAAAAGGCCCAATATATACATGGGGCGAGCCCAACGGCTCAGCCATTCGAATTTCAAAATCGGACAAAACCTCAACTCAGCTCCAGTGTTTCAATTTCAAATAGGGGACCGTTTTACTTTGCGTTCATTCTACGCTCATTGTTTATCTTTCTCGTCCGGATCTGCCGCTCTCAACTTCATCTGTATCTTCCTTCAAACACCATGCGAAAAGGAGCTAAGAGAAAAGCTGTTAAGAACGAAGAGGCTGAGTCCTTGGGGAAGGAGAACCGTAAAGAATCCACGACCGTCAATGCACCCACTCGAGCCAAGCGAGTCAAGGCTTCCAAGCCTGATTCCTCGCCGGAATACTTCGAGGACAAGCGAAATTTGGTACCCCTTTTAAGATTCATTGTCTTCACTCTGAATTGGTTTTGTTATAAATTTTGCATTTCATTTCATTGGTGTTTGATCCTGATCTGGAGTTTTATTTTTTGGTATTGGAATGAATGAATGTTTATTTTGAGCATAAATTTTAGTTGAGCTGATTGAACATCCAGCATTGTAGCAACTAGTCCGGAATTTGCCTCTGTTTAAACTGATTCGGTATGTTATTCTTTAGGGGTGTTAAAAAAACTGGACTAGCGTCCCCAAGGGATGGTGCGGTGATCGAAAGCTAGACGTGTTTACCTTAGGATTCTAGGTTTGAGATCGAGACTCACCTCCGACATTCATTTGTAGACACTTCCCTTATCTTCATTTTTTGAATGTCTCCTGGTGACAAGTCTAGGAACGGGCATGACTACCTTTGGTATAGTGGAGTGAAGCTCCAATTTCTCGGTTTAAAAAAAAAAAAAAACGGACAAGAAAAGTAACTCAAACTAATGGGTTGGATGAGTTATCAACTTGAGTTGTGCGGGGTTCAAATAAATGAAACTTTAATGAGTTGGATTGATTCATGGATTAGCCTAAGATTAGTTCGGATTGATCTTAGCACATATATTTATTTTAACATTTTACTTTGAAAAAATATTTGGGTTGATTCTAAAAAATATATCAACCCTACCTAAATCAACCCATAAATCCCTCTAAAGAAATTATCAGGTTTGTTTATATAAAAATTGAAAGTAAATAAGAAATACACATTCAAATTTAGATAAAAACAAATCAATTACCCAAATTATATAGGTTAGGTCGAGTTGCTCTAGAGTTGGACACCAACACGAAAATTTTGGCTGGTCTAAAAAAATCCCAACCCAACCCATGTAGGATAATGTCTGATCAAGCTTACCTATTTGTTTTATTCAGGAAGATCTATGGAAGGCAGCATTCCCCGTGGGAACAGAGGTTTGTATCTTATTTGGAATGTGGTATATTTGTTGTCTTTTGGGTATGCAATATAATTTCAATGGTTCTATAACTTCAGTGGGACCAACTGGATTCTGTTTATCAGTACAACTGGAATTTCTCAAATCTCGAGGTGAGTTATAGTTTTGATTTATTTGCAATTTCATGCCATTATTTTTCTTTGACTATGATGTTGGATATGCTATTTACAACAATTTGAAGTAAAGTTCTCATAATGACCAGGATGCATTTGAAGAAGGGGGAAAACTGTACGGAGAGAAAGTTTATCTATTTGGTTCTACAGAGCGTAAGCAACTGAAACCTTGTGTTCTCTTTTATTTTCCATCATTGAGAGTATCTGAAAAACTCAACTGACATCTTTTTTATGATTTTTTTTCATTGCAGCACAACTTGTTCCTTTCAATGGCGAGAGTAAAGTAATCTGCATTCCTGTGGTGGTGGCTGTAAGTTGTTCAAAATATTTGTTTTTGTTTTTTCAATTCTCCATGATAAAAATATTTGTTTTACTTGGTTTTATAGTAAATTAACCCGGGCTTACGATTACCTTGTGTTTCTTTTCCTTGGAGAAACGTGTAATAAGATAGATGAGTTACTCCACTCATCACCAATTAATTTTGGGATGGAAGTTCATACTATCTAATATGGTATCAAAGTCTATTAAACCGAAACTGGTATTCTTTCTAGTAAAATAAAATGGGGGATCCTATCCAAGATTGATTAGCTCAAAGTGGCACCATCTTGAGGGTGCATGTTGAAGATCCCAGGACCCAGATTGAAAAAGTAAGGAGACGTCCTAATATTTATAAGATAAGATAAGCTACTCCACTCATCACCATTTGGTTTTGAAATGAACCCAATACTATATAATAAAGATTTTAAACGGCTAATTTTTATGTTCCAATAATTGTTTACAATTGATTGATTTTTATGCTCTATAGGTTGTCTCACCATTCCCACCTTCTGATAAAATTGGGATCAACTCTGTTCAACGAGAGGCTGAAGAGATTATACCCATGAAACAGATGAAAATGGGTTGGGTTCCCTATATTCCTCTTGAGGACAGGTACCAACTGCCTTTGAATTTCTTTGTGATTGGACACCTTTGGGGTTCCTTCCATAACTTTTATTTAATGGCTTAAAGCATCTCTTTTACAGGGATAGCCGAGTTGATAAGCTGAAATCTCAAATATTTATATTAAGTTGCACCCAACGAAGGTAAATGGTTTTACTTCTGACTATCTTCTTCCACAACATTGCTAGCCCTCTCGAAAGACAAAAAAATAATGATAAAAAAAAGGAAAGAAAAGCCAATATTACTAAGACCAGTAGTACATACATTCTTGTTGAGGGGCGACAAATCCTCGAAATCTCTATATTGGTATTGATAATGTCCACTTTAGACATGAAACCTCATGACTTTGTTTTTGGTTTCACCCAAAACACCTCATACCAATCGAGATGTTTATCCTTCTTTATAAATCCATGATCTACCCCTTATTTAATCAATGTAAGATTACAATTTGTTTTTATTCCCAACAATGCTAATTCTCAATCATATGTCTAAAGAAGATACACAATTCCAAATACCGTATTGCATTTGTTTTTTGAAATTGCTGGAGTCATACTTTTTAATTTCGTGTTCGAATTTATGACAATTGCTTTTTTTTTTTTTTTTTTATTTTTTATAGGGCTGCTCTGAAGCATTTGAAGATAGATCGTGTCAAGAAATATGAATACTGCTTGCCTTGTGAGTTATTCAGTGCTTCCTTTTTCATGTCGTGAGTTTGCATACCAGTAGAACTTGTTTGATCCTGCTAGAAGGGAAAAGTAGTTCCATTTACTTCTGTGAGGGAGGGGGTCTGATTATGTGAACTGGTCTAAACCAGCTAACTCAGGACTTGAATTGTTGATATTATTTGGTTCTTCAGAGCACTCTAGCTTGCTTGTCATAATGAACAAATATCTATTCTTTTGACAGATATCTACCAGCCCTTAAAGGAAGATGAGTTGGAGCAAAGCACCGAGGTCCAAATAATATTTCCGGCCGAAGCAAAGCCAGTAAGATTTTAATATGTGATATTATGGGGAGAAAAATACTTATCGTGATTGTTTAAAGCGACAATGGAGCACAAACTTTAGTTAGTGTGATGCTGTTCTTTTTAGTGGTGCCTTTCTTCAAATGATTAACAGAGGCTCGGCATGTGTGTGTATATATATATATATATATTAGACGTCCTTTGCTAATTTAAACCTTTTTGTTGGGTGCTGCAGATTTTCTGCGAATTTGATTGGGAACTAGATGAACTTCAGGTACTAGATTTGCTCTTCTAAATTTAGTTTTCGAGCATTCTTGCAGACTTGTTCTTAGCTCTTCCCGTTCTTTTTCGAATACATTATTTGAAGATGGCTGAAGTTTTTCCACGAACCTCTCAAAATCTTTTTAGGAGTTCACAGATAAGCTGATTGAAGAGGAGGAATTGTCTGAAGATCAGAAAGATGCCTTCAAGGTAGTATTTGATGGGAAAAGAAAACACTCCCTCAATTACGTTTTGGGCCGTATGACAAAATGATAATATTTGAGTTCTCTCTTCCTTAGGAGTTTGTAAAGGAGAAAGTTAGAGAAGCAAAGAAAGCTAATCGAGAGGCAAGCTATTATGAATATACGTTTTTCGTTCTCTTTTATTAATACAATATTTATTTGCAACTCTTTTAATGGAGTTTTGGTGGTTGTATATCTTATAGGCAAGAGAAGCACGTAAAAAAATGCTCCAAGAAATGAGCGAGGAAACAAAGGCAGCATTTGAGAAAATGAGGTTTTATAAGTTCTACCCAGTTCAAACACAAGATAGCCCTGATATTTCCAACGTTAAGGTAAAAACTTCACACTTTTTCCCTTAGTTTTAGATGGTTCAGTCTCATAAGGAAACCTAGTCCGGAAGGGTGGACTTATTGGTAGAGGCTTGACTTCTCCAAAGTAAGCTCCTTTGGAGGTCCCAATTTTGAAACTCATGGGTCAGCTTAATTGTAAAATTCTTAGTTATCTTCTGCCCCTTAGAATGGGCACGGGTGCCACTGAGTAGTTGAAAGATGAAATTCAAATTATTCTAAATTTTTCATTTAATAGTGAACCCAACAACAGATTTAAATAGATAAAAGAGATGACCTTAATTATAAAAGGAAAATATAATATCTAATCATAAAAGGAAAAGATGACTTAATCATAAAAGGAAAAGATTCTACCTAGTTATAAAAAGAAAAGATAGAAAATAATATTTAATCTAATCCTAAAAGGAATAAATAATTAAAATGATGAAAATACTAAAATAAACATAAACCAAAATATATAGTAGGGCAATCAGCTATAAAAAAAAGTTGAATAAAGAAATTTAATGGGATCATTATACAATCATCGATACTGTTAATTGTCTCCTTGAGATGCCATATCTTGTGTTGAAATTTAAAATGCTTATACATGCTTAGAGACTTACCAGAAGGAATTAATGACAAAGTGCCATTTACTTTGTGTTGTCTTATATTGAGTGGTTACAACTTAGCTATATAAAAAAGTTTTATATTGAGTTTATGGCCTATAATTTGTCAAAGAAAATTTAACCTTGAACTAATTCTTTAAAACGGGTGTTGACTTCAGGATAGCTACTACTACTAGTAGTGGTCCTATATTACTGTTGGTGTGAAAGAGAGTGCCAATTACAACACTTTTCTTCTACCAGTTTAGCACACTTAGAACCTGTTTGGAATGACTCTTCAAGAGCTTAAAAATACTTTTCTAGCAACCATCATGGATTGTTCTAAGAGTCAAAAGAGGGTCTTGGAGATCGATGGTGGCCACCAACCTAAAAGATAATTTATTACGGATTTTTCTGGCATCTAAATGTTGTACGATCATGCAGTATGTTCTGTAAGAATAATCGAGGTGCGCGTAAGTTGATCCGGACATTCACGGATATAAATAAAATACATTTCTAACCCTTAAAAACCTGTTTTAGGCACGCTGGAGAGTCATTCCAACCATGGCCTTAGTGAGATAAATCTTAATCTGAAATGTTGACAGTAGCTAAGACATTGCTGTTAAGCCGTTGTGTTAATTCCATTTTTTCTCTGGTGTTGCTTTCAGGCTCCATTCATAAACAGGTATTATGGAAAGGCTCATGAAATTTTATGATTCGTGGACTTAGAAGGAAAGAAGTTTCTTATCTGGCTCAATGGTCATCCAACCAGTGATCCAAACGTTCAAGGAGTTCTTAGTTCTCATTAAGAACTCTTGAAGGGAAGTCCCACGCCCGCCTGTCTCGCACATTCCTCGATCGAGGATGTTAAATCTTGCCTCAGAACTTTAAGATTAGACCCATGCACCTTTCTTTCCCTCCCAGTCATAAGGAATGTGTAAAATTGAATCTGCCCAGTTTCTTACTTTTGTCATTGTCTAAAGAGATGGGGGCTTCCTACCCCTTAAGTAATGGGGGAACCCCCTAAAATGTTACCAGTTTTTTTGACAATTGGATCTCACTTAACTTATAGAAACATTAGAATTCTAATGTTGCATTTGATTATTATTGGTTTATCTGCTCAAGACCAGTCTGTTTGCCTGCCCTTTAATTATTCCGATCTTTACATTAGAAAAATTAAAAAAATTGATATTTGTGACAGACATGGCCGTGTTTGGGGGACGTTTATACAATGTGCATTGGACGGTTGGGTTATTATAACCTAGCTCACGTTTAGCCTCACGTGTGATAAAAATAAGTTTAGAGATTTGAATCCAACCATAGATTTATTTCTTATATTTCTATCTAAACTTGTGAATTTTTGTACAAACTCAAATCTTCTTAATCATCATGGAGTACCTAGTGGTTAAGAGTGTCATAGCTAATTAAGGTGATAGGTTTAATTCATAGTGATAGGAAATTCATTTTTTATAAATTTGCTTGATATCTAAATGGTGTAGGATTAGATGGTATGTCATGTGAGAATAGTCAATGTGCGTGCATGTTGACCCAAACATTTACAAATATAAAAAAAAATAAAGTTCAAATCTTCCCACTTCATAGTATACATGCATTTCCAACATGTGTGAGGATAATAAAATACATAGTTATATAAAAAATTATTAAATAAAGTATATAGAATGATGATTTGACAAGTGTTTGAATTGCTACCCCATATTTGAATTCAGTGTACATGAAATTTGCCTGCTTGTGATTCACATGCCAAACAAATGGCAAGAGTTTGTTTTTCTCTTCTTTCCTCTTCTCTTCTTAAAGACCAGTAAGTTTCCTAGCTTACCCCTGCAACTTTCCTTCTCCATCTTTCCACCTCTCCAATTCATAAGCTAATTAGTTTTGTTCCTTTACAAAAATGGATTGGATTTGGATCATCATTATTCAACTCCTTGTTCTTGCACTTCTCTTCAAAAATAAAAACAAGAAACTCCCTCCTGGTCCAAAAGGGTTTCCAATTTTGGGTAGCTTTCACTTGTTAGGAAAGCTTCCTCACAGAAATCTTCAAACTTTGTCTCGAAAATACGGACCGATCATGCACATGAAACTCGGTGTCGTAAACACCATTGTTGTCTCTTCATCTGAAGCTGCAGAGCTGTTTCTCCAAACCCATGATCATATTTTTGCAAGTCGCCCATCTAATGAGGTTTTCAAGCATTTGTGTAATGGTCAAAAAGACATGGTTTTTGCTGAATATGGGCCTTATTGGCGCAATATGCGCAAACTGTGCACACACGAGTTGCTTAGCAGCCACAAAGTAAGTGCTTTCGAGCCAATGAGAAGGGAAGAGCTCGGCTTGTTGATTGATGATCTTCGAGAGGCTGCAAAGAATGGCGTCATTGTAGATCTTAGATCCAAAGTTGCTTCTTTCAATTCAAACATGATCTATTTGATGGTGTTTGGGAAGAAATATGTAGATGAAGAACTTGATGAGAGAGGTTTTAAATGGTTGGTACAAGAGATTATGAAATTAGGGGGAATTCCTAACTTGACTGATTTCATTCCTTATATTGGAGTACTTGATCTTCAAGGATTGAATCGTAGAGCAAAATCTATTGGTGAAGTATTTCATAGATTTGTTGATAGAATTATAGATGAACGTCTTGAATTCAAAATGGAAACTAAAGGTTTCATAGATGTCATGATGCACAACATGAATTCGGAAGGAAATAAGTATAAACTCGATCGATCTAGCATCAAAGCCATAGTTATTGTAGGTAAACATTTTATATTTATGTTTTTTGATATGAAACTTATTTTTATAGGATATAATAGATCGATCTATACAAAATTATTTAATTAAGAGAAAAAAAACATGAATATATAAGTAATGACAACAAAAAACAAAATCATAGTTTGTTATCAATTAGTATCAAGGTTATGGAGAGATCAATCCAGGATTGTTATTCTTATCACGATCTAGCATCCAAGTCCATAATTAATGATGTTAATACTATGTATTTTTAATAAATTTTTAATATATATTGTGATTATAATCTTTTCTCTTTTTTAAAACGACACGTTATTATAAACCTAACTACTTCATAATTTTTAGGATATGCTTTTGGGGGCAGTTGAAACTTCAATCACCACCATAGAATGGGCGCTAGTTGAACTCATCAAGCATCCACATGTTATGAAGAAATTACAAGAAGAGTTAGAGAAAGTTGTAGGTTTGAATAGGATGGTAGAAGAATCAGATTTGAGTCACTTGAAATATTTGGACATGATTGTCAAAGAGACTTTCAGGTTGCATCCTGCAGCTCCATTATTAGTTCCACATGAATCTATTGAAGATTGCACAATCAATAACTTGTATATCTCCAAAAATTCTCGTATAATAGTGAATGCATGGGCAATCGGACGAGACCCGAGTGTGTGGATTGATGCAGAAAAGTTCTTTCCTGAGAGATTCATTGGTAGTGAGTTGGATGTAAGAGGAAGAGATTTTCAACTGATTCCATTTGGATCGGGAAGAAGAAGTTGTCCTGGAATGCTAATGGGTATAAATGTGGTTAATCTAGTAATAGCTCAACTGGTGCATTGTTTTGATTTCAAGCTTCCAAATGATATGCCACCAACTGAATTGGATATGACAGAAGAGTTTGGTTTAACTTGTCCAAGAGCCAAACATCTCATGGCTACACTCGCTTATCGTTTTACAAATTAAGTTGCAAATATTGGAGGAGTCAATAATGAAGAATGTGATTAAGTATCTATAGTGGTGTTGTTGTAATGGGTTGTTTTGTAATGTTTACTTGAATTTATTAGTCAAATGGTTTTAGTAGTTTTGTTGTTAATTTAGTTAATCTTGAAATTAGAGGTCCATTCCCTCTGTCCAACGAAAAAAAATAGTTGGCTTAAGGCTGAATCTGCCTTAATGCATATTTTCAATCATAAAAAAACCCTAACAGTACAACTTCATTTGAAAGATGGACTTAAACTTCTATTTCATTAATAATAATAAAAAAATAAAAAAAAAACTTAAAATTAATCTCTAGATAAATTAAAAAAATAATATTATTTGAATTTAGTTTAATAATGTTAATAATTTTAATACAAAAAATGACGAAATATAAATAATATTATTAACAAAGAAATCGAGCATATAATCATAGCAGCACGTATACAGTCAACATAGATGGAACCAACAACATAAAAACATGCATAAACCCAAGGCAATCCAGTCAATGAAAGTTTAAACATATAGGAAATTCATCACGTATACGAGCAAAAGGTACAAATCGGAGAATGATGATACAATCACAAGGGCACAACAAACAGGAACTTAACAGTTTACGAGCTACACACGATTCCATGCTACCACGAGTGATAATCAGTTCAAACAGTAAAACACAACTCCAACACATACATGTAACAAGTCATCCAACGTTCAATTATTGTAAATCCTAACATGCCACTATTCACATGCTTTACGCCGCAAACCCGGTTCATAATGAAACTCTTTACCTTCTCAAAGATTTGACCGGAACATCACGCTAAACCACGAGTTAAACGACAAGTCGAAACGATGAAACACGAGAGCACCTAAACATAGAAACACGAGTAAAAGTCAACGAAATGAGTGACCAAAGCCAAACTAGCCAAAACAGAGTTCACCACGTGAACGGGATCAAAAAACTGAGCTGACAATGCGTCGCCGGAGTGCGGCTGCTCGTCGCCACCAAACCCAACAACCTTTACTTTTTTTTCTTCGTTTCGCTCTCCCGATCACGGAACTGGTCTCAGATTTTCAAACGGACTTCTCAAACTCCGTGAAACTGCAAAGAAAGGTTTAGATTTAATGTGGTTCCAAGAGCTATTCGCCGGAATCCATGGAGGACGGCGTTAAAAAGGGAACACGCAGCCAAGAGAAACTTACCGAATACTAGAAAGACGGACTTGGCACGAGCCCAGATCGAACCACAGGAAAGGTCGGAGCTCGTTGAACCTACGAAGACGAAACTCGTAGAGATGCTGCTCACGACGTCGCCGAAAAAATGAGAGAGAAAGACAGAGCTTGCCGTCGATGGTCGGAGAGTGATGGAACCACTGCCGACGGGGGTGGCGTTGCTGAAGCCGTTGAGAACTCGCTCCGGAAACACCTTCGAGAGCTCGTCGGAGACGCTGCAGGTGGTTGGCTTGCGGCGGAGAAGAACCGCCAGTGTTGGAGAAGGAAAATGGTGGTCGGGAACTCGCTGCAGCAGCTGCCGATGATGGAACAAGCTCACCGAAAAACGCACGCAAGCTGGGGATCGAACTCGCCGGAGAAGAACGCCGTCGACGCAACAAAAGTGCATCCACGTGTGAGAGAGATGGTGGACGAGCTGGTACCACGAGGCAGATCTGAGGAGACTGTGAGGCTAAGATGGAGGGTTGAGATCGAATTTGCGGATGGAAGGCTGAGATTGAGGCTGGGGAGTAGGGTTTTTTGTTGCTCCTTGTGATTGGGGGAAAAAGGCAAGCAAATTTTTTTTATTTATATTTAAACCCATTTCCCCTTTTTATAATACATAAAACTCTACCTTAAAAAGAGACTTTAACATTTGCTCAAAATATATAAAATACACTTAAACTTTTAAATGGTTGTTTTGGCATATAATATAACTTGAAATAATAACTTAAACATTAATTTGAGATTTAATCTAAATTAACCCCATCTCATTAACTTATTTACATTTCTTTTTAAGCCTTTTTTTGTTTAATAAAAATTGGTTAAGTACCCAAGAGAATAAAATTATAGATTGTTAAAAAAAAAGTTTCCAATGCTAAATCCAATTAACTCACTTTAAACTTAATAAATATTAAGGGTGTTACAGTATCTCCATTTTTTAAAAAGTGAAGATATCAGTTCAGTTATCGGTTTAGTATAAAACGGACAAAAACTGAACCGAAATTACCCCTATTAATCTTGAAATTAGAGGTCCATTCCCTTTGTCCAATGAAAAAAATATTTGGCTTAAAGTCTCTCAAGGCTTAATCTGTCTTAATGCATATTTTCAATCATAAAAAAGCCCTACAAATTTGATAGATTTCAGTAGCTGTCTCATAAAATAGGTTATAGACATCCAACACTACAACTTTATTTGACAGATGGACTTAACTTCTATTTCATACAAAAAAAAAAAAAAAAAAAAATCTTAAATTTAATCTCTATGAGAAATTAAATTATTTGAATTTAGTTTAATAACCTTAATAATTTTAATACATAAATGACTATAGACATATTTCTAAAATGGATAGAATTAAAAAAAAAAAAAAAAAAAAAAAAAAAACTTACTCCAAATACTAATTTTAAGCTTTTTTAGAATATCAAGGTTAAAATTGAATATTTAAGAGTTTAAAAATCTAAATGAAACAAAATTCAAAATACATAAACTAAATTAATATTTTAACTTATATTTTTTTCTTTCAATAAATCCAACATCCTCTAAGAGAGTGCTACAATGTTATTATTGTATATAGATGGACATATAAACGAGAGGTACGTAGTCTCAATTGCAAACGAAAGGAACGAAAGCCTAATGAAATCAAGTCGTTCCTTCTAAAATACTTTGTTGGCATGTGAGACGAGACTGGAACCAAGGCCAAGGGCATGAACTCCACCAACCTGAACTCTATATCACCAGCCAATAAATCAGGATTGAACTCTTTGAACAAAAAAGTCAGTCAACCTCTTATTATAAGATTGTTCTCCCTTTAGCTTCTTTAGTCAATTCTAAGCAGCATTTTACTATCATTTCCCGAAGCTTCGACTCCGACTTTGATCTAAGCAGCCTTCCTTCCAAGTTCCCGACGTGTTGTCCTTAATCCAACAGCAAGGACATTTAGGCTCGATATGAAAGAGGGATGGGTAGCATTATGGTTATAGGGAGAATGATTCTCTCACTCACGTTTGAGCCACCAAGAATCATTTTTCTATAATCTAATTTCTTCGGCCCCGTTTGATAATCATTTGATTTTTATTTTTGGTTTTTGAAATTTAAGTCTATAATAACTACCTTACAATATGTTTTTTCTTACTTGGATATCTACTTCCCACCCATATTTGTAGAACCAAACAAAAATTTGGAAAAAAAAAATAGCATTAAAAAAAGCTTGTTTTTGTTTTTGAAAGTTTGCTATTATTCACATACTTTTTTAAGAAAAAATGGGTACATAGAAGGAAAGGTGAAACTTAATGTAGGAAATTTAAGTAAAAATAGGCTTAAATTTCAAAAACCAAAAACAAAAAACTAAATGATTGTCAAACGGGGTCTTCATAATTTCCTTTTATTCTCCTCATAATCACTTTTTTCTCCCTATAACCACTTTTTAATATTCACATACTCACTATTTTATTCTCTCCATAATTATTCTTTTCACTTCAAACACAAGTAATAATAGTTTCTCCATAATCATTATTTTCATCCCAAACATTAATAATCATTCTCCTATATATTTTTCTTTAATTCTCATTCTCATTTACATGCTTCAAACATCTTCTAAATTGACATGATTTGGGCCATTTTCACACTAATAGCTTTTGTTTTCAAGCCATGGCCCTTTAGCAGCTAAATGGCTTGGATTGGGGCCATTTCCACAACTTTTACAATCCATAAAATTTAGTATGTTGCCTACTCAATTAGACTAGGCGTAAATAAAAATTATTGGTAAAAATTAATTATCAATAAGATGACTCATCTTTGTTATAAATTTATTTTTAACATACACATCAAAATAATATTTTTTAGATCATATCATTCGTTGGATCTGTTTATCATATTAAATCGTTATAATTTGAAAAAGTATTTTATCATTGCCTCTATCAATATACACATGATAATAAAATAATAGGATTTTTAAAGTTATCTTAACCTATTAAAGAGCAAAACTTTCTTACTTGTCAGCAAATAGGTAAGCATCATTCTCGAATCACGTGGCAAGTAAGCAAGGTTTGCTCTATACCTAAACAATAGGATGTACAAGTTACCTAACCTTTCAAATAGTATCATTCAAAAACTATATATATAAAACACCATTTAAAGATGAGTATTGAACTCCTAACTTTTTTTATCAACAAATTTGTAAAATATGAAGTTTTAAAATTTATTAACAAAATAGGGTATTTTTCAAATCAATAATCAATTACCTCGAAAAGTTACCTAACTTTTAACTTTTATTTTATTTTAAAAATAAAATTAATATATCAAGACCAAAATAAGAACCTATGAAATTTAAAATTAGTCTAGTCATTTATCTCGAGTATTAAGAGAGCGAAACTTCGACTCTCGATCATCAAAAAAAGAAAAAAGTAGTCTAGCCACTATCTTTATCAACATTTAACTTATATGGTAAGAGTTGCTTCCAATTTCATGCCAATTTCGGTTCGTTAAACCTACTTTTTCTGTTGCAATAAGTTAATATATATAGCAAAGCTCTATCTTTAAAAGACCAACACAAGTTTCAAAGCACATGCAACTAATTTTCAGCTTTCTAGTTCGTAAGCTTAGTTTTGTTACTTCTTACAAATATGGATTGGATTTGGATCATCTCTATTCAACTAGTTCTTGTTCTTGCACTTCTCTTGAGGAACAAAAACAAGAAACTTCCTCCGGGTCCAAAAGGGTTTCCAATTTTTGGTAGCCTTCACTTGTTAGGAAAGCTTCCTCACATAAATCTTCAAATTTTGTTTCGAAAATACGGACCGATCATGCACATGAAACTCGGTGTCGTAAACACCATTGTTGTCTCTTCCTCTAAAGCTACAGAGCTATTTCTCAAAACCCATGACCATGTTTTTGCAAGTCGCTCTTCTACTGAGGTTTTCAAGCACTTGTTTAATGGTGAAAAAGACGATTTTTGCTGAATATGGGCCTCATTGGCTCAATATGCGCAAAATGTGCACGTTTGAGTTGCTTAGCAGCCACAAAGTCAATTCTTACCAACCAATGAGAAAGAAAGATCTTTGCTTGTTGATTGATGATCTTCGAGAGAAGCTGCAAGAAATGGTGTTATTGTAGATCTTACTTCCAAACTTAGTTTTTTCAATGTAAACATTGTTAAATAAACTTTAATTCAAATTTAATATTTTTTTGCAATGGGTTGTCAATTAAGGAGTCAATTAAAGGATAAATGGGTTGTCAATTTAGGAGTCAATTAAGGAATTTGGGGGTAGACAATCAAGAAATTAGTGGATCCTTAATTTGGGAATTAGTGGAATTTTTTTTTGGTAAATATAAAGCCAAATATGGTTAGAAAATTGTAAGAGCCTTGGAGGCTAAGTTTGTAATAGGCTATAAATAGAATGTTGATTTCATAGAGCGAAGTAGAGAAAAGAGCACAAGAGAAAAGAAGAAAAGTTGTAGAGAAAGAGATTCAGAAATAAGAGAAAAGTATTTTAGAGAATTTGTGAGTGTATTTGTCTCTCCAATCACAAAGCAAAAAGCTTTTTCGATTGTTCTATTTGTATTTTATTTTCGATTCGAATTTCTACAAATTGGTATCAGAGCGATTCGAGTTTTATCAAATTGGTATCAGAGTCAATGGCAACGTGACGGGTCAAATGCCGCTACCAGGATTGACAGAGGCGAATTACGAGAATTGGAGTATCTAGATGAAAGCTCTTATCGGATCTCATGATGCATGGAAAGTAGTTGAAGAAGGTTTCGTAGAACCAACCGATACCACGAGGTATAAGAGGAATCAAACCAAAGCGTTGAAAGAGACGCGTTCGAAGGAGAAAACGACATTGTACATGTTTTCGTGCAGTTGATGAATCGGGTTTTGAGAAGATTGCAAGTGTAACTACTTCAAAAAATCGTGGGACATTTTAGAGAAAGTATTCAAAGGAGCTAACCGAGTCAAGCAAGTGCATCTCCAGACTTTTCGTGGCGAGTTGGAGAGCATAAAGATGAAGGAGTCAGAAAGTGTATCTGACTACATCACGCGTGTACAGACGGTGGTGAACCAACTCAACCGCAATGGCAAAAAGCTAACCGATGCGCGAGTTGTGGAAAAGATTTTGAGATCGTTGACGGATAATTTTGAGAATGTGGTGTGCGCAATAGAAGAGTCTAAAGATCTTGCAACGCTCACAGTAGACGAGCTTGCAGGTTCTCCTGAGGCACACGAGCAATGCAAGAACAAGAAGTAGGAGGAAACGTTAGAGAAAACGCTTCAAACCAAGGCGTCAATCAAAGACGAAAAAGGTACTCCATTAAAAAAAGTTTCAAGGTAGAGACGGTGACCATAGAGGTCATGGATATGGTCGCAGTGATCAAAACTGTTGAGATATGCCTTAAATGCACAAATGCCCTGCGATTAGTAGTCGAGGGTCTCACTGCCCAGTCAGTGAGTTGGGATGCGGGAGCAACGCCCCCGTTGCGAAAACGCATTTCGCATTCGCATGCGTGAATGCATCTGCATTCGCTTAGCGCACATCTCGCATTGCTGCAATGCGTTCTGCATGTGTTTACGCATCAACATTCTGTTTAATGCTTACGCATTCTATAATAGGGTTTAATGAGAGTGCATATATAAACTCGAATTAAACCCTAGCGTATTATGACATTCATTATGTAATACTGTATTTTTCGTTCTCCTTAATAAAACTCCGCTCCCTCTCTGCCCGTGGACTAGCTAACACTACGTTAGTGAACCACGTAAATTTCTGTGTTTGTTCTTCTCTCGCATTTTCTTTATCTTCGTTTTACTATTGTTAATTGACGTTATAATAACAAAAACGACAGTCATGAAAGGAAGACACAGTCGAGCTAAGCGAATTGGCATGGAAGAGGACGCGGTCGATCGAATTAGTCCAACATCAAATGGTATAAATATCACAAGTATGGTCACCATGCGAGTGATTGCAACTCTGACAAATGTTAGAATTGCGGAAAAGAAGGGCATTTTATGAGAGATTGTCGAGCGGATAAAAGGGTTGAAGTGACAACCAACTTAACATTAGAAAACGATGCGAATGAAGGTTTACTCTTGTCTGTTGAATATATATAGCAAAGCTCTCTTTTTTTTATACCAGCATAAGTTTTGTAGCAAATCCAACTAATTTCCAGCTTTCTAGTTCACAAGCTAAGTTTTGTTACTTCTTACAAATATGAATTGGATTTGGATAATCACTATTCAACTAATTCTTGTTCTTGCACTTCTCTTGAGGAACAAAAACAAGAAACTCCCTCCTGGTCCAAAGGGGTTTCGGTAGCCTCCATTTGTTAGGAAAGAATCTTCACAGAGATCTTCGAAGCTTGTCGCAAAGATACAGACCGATCATGTACTTGAAACTCGGTGTCGTAAACACCATTGTTGTCTCTTCCTCTGAAGCTGCAGAGTTGTTTCTCAAAACCTATGACCATGTTTTTGCAAGTCACCCATTGAATGAGGTTTTCAAGCGCTTGTTCAATGGCCAACCAGCCATGTTGTTTGCCAAATACGGACCGTATTGGTGCAATATGCGCAAAATGTGCGCGCTCGAGTTGCTTAGTAGCCACAAAGTTAGCTCTTTCAAGCTAGTAAGAAGGTAAGAGCTCGGCCTGTTGATGACAATCTTCGAGAAGCTACAAAGAATGGTGTGGTTGTAGATCTTACTCCTGAAGTCTTTTCTCTTAAGGAAAATATGGCCCGTTCGATGATATTTGGGAAGAAATTTGTCAATGAACTTGATGAGATTAGTTTTAAATGGATGGTAAAAGAGACCATAAAATAGGAGGAATTGTTAACTTAGTTGATTTCATTCCTTATAGAGAAATTATTGCATGTTGCCAAGGCAGCATTCTACCGCCCATGTGGTGAAATCTAGATCATTTATTTTATTTTTAATTTTAAAAAATAATTTTTTAAAAGATAAAAAAAGAAAAAGAGTGGTCCAAATTTCGCCACATAGGCGATAGCATGCTGTCTTGGCAGCAAGCAATAAAATCCCTTCCTTATATTGGAGCACTTGATCTTCAAGGATTGAACCGTCCTGCAGAATCTGTTGCTAATGTAGTTCATCAATATCTTGATAGAATTATAGATGAACATTTCGAATCTAAAAAAGATAGTGATGATTTTATGGACATGATGAACCCCGAAGAAAATAAATATCATATTAGTCGATCTAACATCAAATCCATAGTTTTGGTAAGTAAACATCATTCATTCATGTTTATGATGTAAAACTCGTTTATATGACGGTTAAAATAAAATAAAATTATTTTGAGTCTTTAAAAAAAATTTATTTTGATTGGGACTCTTTTTAAGTAAACATTTGTCAAAAGGGTATCTTTTAAAACTGTTTTTTAGGTGATCTTTTAAAACTATTTGTCTAAGTAAGACTAACTTTTTGTCCTCTAATGAATGATGACATTTTTAGCAAACCAAAATTTCAAAATGGTCAAATAGGCGACCGAAAAGGTATTTACTTTTTAAAAAATGAAATTTTTGGGTGGTGTCTTTGAGGAAAAAAAACAGCTTTATTTCGACAAATAATTGGAAAATAAAACCTTTGATGACAAGTGAATTTAAAAAAATAGCCATTTTTACAAAAAAAAGTCAAAGGATAACTTTTTAAATATTTTCTTTTTAGTTTTACAATCATCGTGAAGGAAGGATTCGAATTTCTGATATTTTGATCATTTGACATATATTGATGTCGTTAACTATTGTCTTTGCTGGCTTAGATAAAATTTTAATATGTTGTGAGTATAATTTTCTTTTTTTTCCTTTTGTACTCTGATAATGCCTAGCTACTGCATTTTTAGGATATGATTTTGGCGTCAATTGACACTTCAGCCTCTAGCATGGTATGGACACTAGTTGAACTCATCAAACATCCACATGTTATGAAGGAATTACAAGGAAGAATTAGAGAAAGTTGAAGGTTTGAATAGGATGGTGGAAGAATCAGACTTAGGTCACTTGACATATTTGGATATGATAGTCAAAGAGACTCTTAGATTGTATCCTCCAGGTCCATTATTAGGTCCTCGTGAATCTACTAAAGATTGCATAGTCAATAATTTCTATATTTCCAAAAATTCACGTATATTAATGAATGCATGGGCAATTGGACGAGACCCAAGTATTCCATTTTGATCTACGGTTAATCTAGTGCTAGGTCAATGAACAGGAATCAATCTCTCGATGTAATGCACATTTCAATACCCTACATATAAGGTACAACTATTCTCAAAGAATATGAGAGTCAAATACCAATTTCCGAGCTCGAACTCGTGACCGTAGAGTTGAAATGGATTAACACCAAACAAGATAACTAAGTGCGTCACCAACCCATTCTGTAATTGGAGAAATCTCTTTTATTCTTTAAATTATACCACAATATACATGCATACACATTTACTATTTTTATCCAAAACTTCACGTTTTCTGTATATATCTCCATTGCCAATTTGCTAAATTTTATTTTACTGCTTTTCGATATGGATTCAATGGGTGATGCTAATATCGATTATTTTAAGTTCTAGCACTCAGCGATTTTTTTAAACAATTTCTTTTCTTTTTGGTGCGATCTTTTTATAAGTTTCTTTGGTTGGAGATGTGAGAAATAGAATTTCCAACATGTTGAAAAAGGAGGCATATTCTTATGTGGGAAGATGTTGAAATTGTTGCAGCTTGTTGTAACTATAAATCTAAATGGGTTCAACAATTATGAATTTTCGTCTTTAGTTCTAAATTGAGGAGGCTTTTTTCGGTCTCTCAGATGTAATTATCTAATACCCACCAGCCAGGATGTGATGACTTTCTCATCCCCATTCCCGCTTCTAATTTCATTTTTCATCCCACAAAATTTTTCATTTAATTTTGTAAGGATCGATGCGAGGATTCTGTTGATATTGTAATCAAAGTCTCACAATACTGCTAAATTAAGGGGAAACTTTTTTGTAAAAGACAACCATTTTATTGAAATGAGCCTTTTTGGGCGATGAGACCATAAAAACTTATGTAAAGTGGACAATAACAATCAATATGAGGATAGGTGAATATTTGTTATCCGTGACAGATTCATCACAAGAAATATCTAGCTCAATAATTTATTTTGAAATACACTTAATCAATATTTTTTAAGAGAACTTTCAACTAAATCATTAATTATTTACAATGAATCCTCATTTAAGTAGATAATTCTTCATAAAAAAATCTTAAACTTATTGAGTTACTCAAAACAAAATAATAAAGTTATTTAGTTATCCATACATAAGAGTTTAAAGTAGTTCAAACATACCAAATTATTCATAAGAATATGTTATAAGTCATTAAAGAATTAAAATAAGACTTTATTAAAAGGATTAGTGGCGCGTTGATTTCATTGTTTGGTAACAATCTAGTTCAAACTACGGTCAGAAGTTCAATCTCAAAAATCAATATTCGACTCTCATTCATTTGAGAGCAATAATTCTATGTGTAGGATTTGTGGTCCCTCCCTCTCTCTCTATATATATAGAACTTTAAATTTGACAATTATAATTAATAAACAAAATGTATTCAAACTTATAAATGTATATAATTTTCTCATATTATCTTAGAGTAGTTACACTCTCTTTGTAGGATTTGTGATTTCCATCTCCAACTTGTACTAAAAAAAATGTATATAATTATTACAACAATAATAATTAAATTGTAATTCTCTGCTAGATCGTAAAAGTTATTCGAGTAATAGTCTTGTTTGGCCTTACAAGACACTATTAAAGCTTCTTAGAACTTTTTTTTTATTCAACAACATTTGAAGAGGAGAAATTGAACTTGTAACTTCTTAATTATTAAGTTGTATAGATATCTGACTAATGAAAAGGTTTTTTCAATTGTTAGATAATACCAATTTTGATTTTTTTTTTTTTTTTTAAATTATTGGAAGCATTGATATTAGATAATTTTGTCTCTTTCGTATTTATAGATAAATATTAATACGTTTAATATTTTATTTTTTTAGGATAAATATTATATTATAAATACTCATTATTACCAGTGTTATAAGACAATATATAATCATACCTATTAATACCAAAGACTACATTTGATATATATTTTTAAAGTAACTTTATTTAAAATTATTTTTAGATTTAACTGAATGTTTTACAAAAAAATATTAACAAAAGCAATAATTAATGACATGTATAGTGAATTAAGAAGTAATAAATTTAAATTTCTCTTCGATGGTTTAACTAAAAAAAATGATTAGAAATTTTTTTTAGATTCAATATATTTAGCTAAAAATTTAATAGAGCAACCAATACAAATTTTCCCAAATAACAAAACCAAATCTGATCTCCAGGGCTCGATTCTGATTGGTAACAAACATAAACGCCAAGATTTCACGCGCGTGCATCCCACGATTCCAAACGGAGAAACCCAAATGCCAAAGCAGCGCGTGCAATCCACACAACTGGAGAGAGCAGAGAGAAAAGTCGGTGTTGGAATTGAGATAGAAGATTTACTAACTCTTCCTAAAAAATTTACCTCCAAAAGAATTTTTACTAATTCTTATTTTTTACTTTTAAAAATAGTTTCTTATTTCAAACTATTCATTTTTAATAATTTATTTATAATTCTTCAATTATTTTTAACAACTTATTTTTAATCATTCTTTTTTTAACTACTTAAAATAATAATTCATTTTAAATCTACATTCAAACAATATTTTGACTCTAACTTTTTTATAAAAAAATTACATTCAAATAAATTTTTGAACACAATTTTAAATTTTTAATTATTCAAAATAACTTTGGAAGTTAAATCTTCCTAAACAAATAGCCCCTAGACTACCAACCACAGGATTATTAGGGCTCCAACGCCGACACGTCAGCCAGAAAGTGTCCAAAATTTCCAAATTGCTACGAGCGACATATTTTCCGTGTCCCCCACAAGAACTCTCCCATCCAATAAGAAGCCTCAAAACCCATCCTACATACGCCACGTGTCATCCTCGCCTCCACCCATTCAATTTTCATTTTCCCTTTTTAATTAATTAATTTATTTTTCTTTAAAACTAAAAAATTACAATTCTTCTGGTTCTATGCTAATTTCTCCATTTCTTGCGGTTTCCACCATTACCGTCTCTTTCTCCAAAGCTAGGGTTTCAGCGTATGATTCACTGAACTTCAATTCCAGTTTCGAGAGGGAGAGTTTTCTTCTTCTTCTTCGTTTTCATGGCTACTTCATTGCCTTTACCAGAACTCGTTTTCGTTTCACCGAAGCGGATTCTGTCGCCTTCCAGTTCAAGATGTTCGCTCTACAGGATTCCTGTCCCTAGAAGTTGTAGATTCAGCGTTCTTCTTCGGACTAAGGTCAGGGCTGTTAGAGATGACGGAGTGGCTGTTGACGAGGGAGAGAGTGAGTTGATCAAGAAAGTTAATGGTTATGCAGGCAATGGAGCTGCTGCTTATAGTGGGAATAGTGATTACAGATATAATGGTTGGGTTAATGGCGGAGTTACGGTTGTGGAGAGTGAGAGTGAGAGTGAGGTTAGTAATGGGAGCTTGGCGAAGTATGTTAATGGATATGGTGGTGGTGGTGCTGCTGCGACGGTGGTGGGGGAAATTCGAGGTTCGGAGTTGACGGAGGAGGGGAGGAAGAAGAGGATTGAGGATATTGGTAAAGAAGAGGCTTGGTTCAAGCGTAGTGACCAGCAACAGATTGAGGTTTGATTGATGTTCTTTAATTCTCTGCTCAGTTTGTGATTTTTTCTTGTTATTATAATTTGATTCCATTTTGGAGGTTTTTATTTTTAACCGCCATGTACCTAGTATACGTACGTGTGCCTGCAATTTGTAATCAGGAATTGCTAGAACGGCTTATTTGGGAGGTCTCAAGTTCTAGATTAGAGCTTCATTTGAGTGTAGCGGTGGTCTTACATCATACTTAACTAGAAGATAATGATTTCAACCATTTTCATTTTACTTTGATAATCCAAGTCTTGGGCTTGGTATATCCAAATTACTATCTGAACCCACGTGTAAGGGGGTGATTGAATGAACTGGATTAGTCTTACACTTTTGGGTCTAATTGTGCCTTAAAAGTTCATAGTACCTTCTATTACCTGCTCTATGTATCAGTATGTAATCATATTTGGGTCCTTGGAAAATGGAAGTGTTCACTGTTGCAATCTTAAATTCTGGAGTAGTAAAATCTCAGAGTAAGCATTATGATCTTAAAATCACTAATCCTGGCAAGGGACTGAAAACTCATCCTCGTGATGTAATTTTCAAATCTGAGTGCTTCTTGATGAACAGCTGCTACTTTGGGATGTGTTTGCTCATTATGAAATTATAGATAGCCATAACCTGGTAGTGTAGGTATGCAGCATTGTGACTATTGCACTTTCCTCCATATTTGTTAGTGTTTGATACAATAAAATTCACTCCAATCTATCTGCTAAAACTTTAATTACCCTAACCTTTCGGCTTAAACTTTTGGGTTGATTGATAATTTAATATGCTATCAATGCAATAGGTCTTGTGTTCAAACCCCTTTAAAGTCGTTCCCATCCCAATTAATTTTGATTTCACCTTGTTGGACATTCTTCAAATTTCCAAGCCACAAGTTAGGGAGTGTTAAAGTGTTGATACAATTAAATTTAGTTTATTGATAATTTAAAAATATTTTTGGTCATTTAATCCATCCTTCTACTTCAGATTTCATTCGATTCCATACTTTTTTGTCATTCTTATGGTCTCCTTATGCATCATTTTTATGTACATTTTTCATTCAAGATACAGTAATAGTACATATAAATGGGGTTTTCAGGTTTCTGTGGCACCTGGTGGACGATGGAATAGATTTAAAACGTACTCAACAATTCAGAGAACCTTGGAGATATGGGGATTTGTTTTTACTTTTATCATTAAGGCTTGGCTTAACAACTCGAAGTTTACTTATCGAGGTGAGCCGTTCTGCAACATGAATGTCAAACACAATCCAAAAATTTTCCCTTGGGTTTCATAATACTATTGGATGATAGGATTTTCTTACCTTATTTCATGGTCTTTTATATTCTCTTAGGAGGAATGACGGAGGAGAAGAAGGTTGCAAGAAGAAAGATCCTAGCCAAATGGTTGAAAGAAAACATTTTAAGATTAGGTCCGACGTTTATTAAAATTGGTCAGCAATTTTCCACAAGAGTGGACATTCTACCACAAGAATATGTTGACCAGTTATCAGAACTTCAGGTTAAAATTCACGTGTATATGCTTGCACCATTCTGTGTGTAGGCTTGTTGCATATGAAAGATGTATGTTTTCAATTGGAATGATGATATATTTCAATCGAGCTTGCTTAGACCGATGTATTCTCAATTTCAATTCAGGATCAAGTTCCTCCGTTCCCATCTGAGACAGCTATATCGATAGTTGAAGAAGAGCTTGGAGGCCCTTTGGTCAATATATTTGATCGCTTTGATCGTGAACCAATAGCTGCTGCTAGTCTTGGTAAACTTGATTCTCATTATCTGTGGCTTACCGTGATATTTGTTAGGAAATTCAGTTGAGCTAAAGCATTTTGAAATATTCTGTTTCCTGGCTGATTAGAATACTTAACATCAGAAGTCTCTTTGTTCAGGTCAGGTTCATCGTGCAAGACTGAAGGGGGAGGAGGTTGTGGTGAAAGTCCAAAGGCCAAGTCTAAAGGAACTCTTTGATATCGATCTTAAGAATCTAAGGGTTAGTTTCAACATTGGCTGAAATTGGTTCTTCTTTTTCTGTGTGTGTGCTTGGAAATTAGAGTTGTCGTGATCTCACTGCATTTTTTTTACGGTAAACAAGATCTCACTGTATTTATTTTATACCTGGCTGTCTGTATTTCGTGCTCCAGTTGGTTGCATTGTCTCAGATACTTTTTTCTTGCTAAACTAATAAAGTAAAGGACATGATCGATACACAATTATTGACTAAATTAGGATGAAGTAGGAACCGAGAGAAGGGAGAGAAGAAGAAGAGAGTGAAACCATCATTGTTGACCTAGGGGTCAAATGAGAATCTTGTAAATCATTAAGTAAGGTTATGCATTTAATCCATGGTGGCCACTTACTTAAGAATTAGTTTCCTATGAGTTATGTTGACAACCAAATGTAGTAGGGTCAAACGGTTGAATAGTTAAGATGTCTGTAAGCTGACCTCGACACTCATGGATGTAAAAAAAAGAAGAATGGAGAGGGAAGAATAAGAGAATGAAATTTTCGTTTGAGTAAATGAAGAAAAAAGTATTGGAGTCTTAAGCAAAATTATGGATCTCTCCTAGTTGTCCAAAGCGCATGCCTGCAATATTTAAGATACCTACTCCTATTTATCACGTCCAAGATAAAATTGTTTTTTAGATAACTGAGCTTGTATTGTAGAAAGGAATTACCGTTATGCATCCAAACCTTTGACGTTCTAATTTAATTACAGGTCATAGCAGAATACCTTCAAAAACTTGACCCAAAGTCAGATGGTGCAAAGAGAGATTGGGTTGCTATATATGACGAGTGTGCTAATGTCCTGTATCAGGTATCAACATTCCCTCCACTATTACTTTGAGACACCACTACTGATATGTTGGATGACATAAAATATTATTACTAATCTAACAATTTTTTGGACACACAAGTATATAATCTTTTATTCATTTCTGATAAATTCCATGCCAGTGTGTTTAAATTCTCATTGTACCTAGTATGATGTTGATTTCAGGAGATAGATTACACCATGGAAGCAGCCAATGCTGAACTGTTTGCAAACAACTTCAAAAACTTGGACTACGTGAAAGTCCCATCAATATACTGGGACTATACTACCCCTCAGGTACTATCAATTAGCTTTGTGCAATCAAACAATTATTGCGTTTAAAACATTGCTCTTACCTTTAGGGTGTGTTTGGGTCACCAAGAATAAAGAGAATGGAAATAGGGATGATTCTCCGTGTTTGGGTCACCAGGAATCATTTCCCCCATAATTGCGTTTTCCAAAAAAGGCAGGGATTTGAACTCATGACCTCCTGCTCTGATACCAACTTGAATTATGTTAAACCATCAATCAATCCAAAAGCCTAAGCCGATGGATTGAGGTAAATTTAATTATATCAACCAACACACATCACTATTTTTCACTTTCATCATATTCATTATTTTATTTTTTTCATAATTATTCCCTTCACCTCAAACACAAATAATCATTCTCTTCATCCCAAACACAAATAATCATTCTCCCCATAATCATTCCCTTTCCTATTTTCCCCCTCATTCTCATTCCCCCCATAATTATTACCATTCCCCTTCCTTCCAAACACTTATTGTTTATAATTTTGAAATGACTGCAGGTTCTGACTATGGAATATGTTCCTGGAATCAAAATAAATAAGATTAAAGCTCTGGATCAACTGGGCCTTGATCGAAAGAGGTCAGTATCATCTTTAATTTGTTATCTTTATTTATGATTATTGCAGGAAATGAACTCGTTATCACTGGTCTTATGTGATCCAGGCTAGGTCGTTATGCTGTTGAATCTTACTTGGAGCAAATTCTGTCTCATGGATTCTTCCATGCAGATCCTGTGAGCTCTGATTACTACTTCTAGCTCTCGCTTATGTTATCCAAGTCTTTAAATATCTATAATTTTCTTGTGTACTTGATTATGGATAAAGTTGGTGCAGGTGCCTAAGATAGTTCATTGAACTTCATACAAAATATTTTATATATTAGATATACAAGCTTGAATAATGTGAAATGTAAAATATAAGGAATATAAGACCTAAACTCTATGGTGGAGCCTCTCTCTGATCCTGCCTTTTATTACTGCTTATGTACAGTGAGAGAACCTACATTACTGGCAGTGATAAACGTGATACTTTTGTAACTGTAGGTCCACATTGAATCATTGCTTTAGATCATCTGATATTGTTGGTAGGAAGCTACCCAACGTCTCAGCTTATCTGTTGTGATAATACATAACAAACCATTTTAAAGAACAGGTCTAAAATTATGTTATTTGATAATCAGCTGAAATCTTATCAAATGACAGAGGAGTGGATAATACCATACCAGTCAGCTCAACTGCACTGTTTTTCAATTAGAAAAAGAAAATATAAACAACTTCGGTAGCAATATTTTTAACAACATGAAATCCTCAAGTTTTCAATCTATTTTCTCCAAAAAAATAAAGAATTTTGAAATTGAAGATATAATATTTGTATGGCCAGACTTCCCAAATTTTCTAGATGTTTTTGTATGTGGGTTATTGGGATGGACTATGGAGTGTAGTCCTTGCCTTTTTGTTTCCTTCAAAAAAATTTTAACAGAGATTTTTGAACTTCAAATATATCTTCTTTCAGCATCCTGGGAATATTGCTGTCGATGATGTCAATGGAGGAAGGTTGATCTTTTATGATTTTGGAATGATGGGAAGGTACTGGACTGTGTGGCCTGCTCTCCATTTATGAAATTACACCCCGTCCTAAAAAGAAAAGAAAAGAAAAGAAAATAAACCATTCTTAAAATGGCCACAACGTTTTTCCTAACATATTGCAGTATTGGTACCTTCCAGTATCGGTTCAAATATCAGAGAGGGTTTGCTAGAAACGTTTTATGGAGTGTATGAGAAAGATCCAGACAAGGTACTGATTCCTTAAAATGCACTGCTGGATTTCATTTCACTGTATGAAGCGTATTTCTGTTTTTTCCTGTTGAATTATGTTAAATCACCCATCAACTCAAGCTTAAACCGATGAGTTGGGATAAATTTAATTAAATTTATTTATATCAACTAACACTCCCCTTTCTTATGGGATTTGAAATTTTAGAAATGCCCTACAAGTGGAATTCAATTTTAATTGGGGAGGAAAATGATTCAGCATGAACTTGAACTTAGAACCTCCTACTTTGATACATACTATGTTGAATTGTGTTAAATCACTAATCAACTCAAAAGTTTAAACTGATTGGTTGGGATAAATTTAATTATATCAACTAACAATCTATGCCTTGTTGCATAAAATCACGAGTCTGTTTTTACCCATAGCATGCCTTAAAATGTTCAGTTGTTTACAAAAGTCCTTTAGTGCAGGTTCTTCAAGCAATGGTTCAAATGGGAGTTCTTGTGCCTACTGGAGACATGACGGCTGTTAGACGAACAGCTCAATTCTTCCTCAACAGGTTTGTTGAAGAGAAACTTGAATGAACTTCGAAGATACTGCACTGATCAATATTCATTTCCTTCATTCTTTCTTCGTTCCGTGTTTTTGGAATTGTTATATTTGGAAAAATCTTTTTTTTTTGGGTACTTTTTAGACGTGGAACATATTTTTTTCTCTCTTTTTTCTCTTCTTTTTAAATAATCTTTTTCCTCTTCTTTTTAAATAAGAAATCTCCGAATTAAGAGGAGGTTACTAAAACTTGAATCGTTCAAGTGAGGCCTATGACTTATCTTTTCTTTTCTCTCATCAGCATCATCTTCTATAATGTTATCGATAGGATCTTTTTGTACTTTTTTCACAAATCAATGAAAAGTTACTGTTTCCTATTTAAAAAAAAGCGAGTCCATAAGATAATTCTGATAGGCCGAAACATTTATACAACAACTGAGAGCCACAAAAAGAGAGATTCAAGAACCCCTTCTGAGGCCCTTTCTTCTCGTTGAAAATGCTGTTTATGAGGATTTTCATTTTAATATTTTAACAAACTCGTTAGTCATGCGTACTATTTTATCTTTTAAGAGTACAGGCCAAATTAGGGATCAATCTGAAGGTTTAATGAGACAAGCAGGTTGCATTTACTTATTTTAGAAATTACGTTTGAGCTCACAGTTAAGATGTGTACTGTAGTATTGTAACTTTTGTTGCGCTTAACCTTAATGCTTGATTTATTTTGGTTATCATGAGTAGTATGCATAGATTTATATTAAAAATTAGAATACTCCTTTCAAATGACATTATGTTCAATCGTAACTTGTTTGAACTAAGCAAGCAACATCGGTCAAATTAGAATTATCTTGTATATCAATTCCGCACTATTTTTCTGACCATGAAATTTTGAATTTGAACGCTCAGTTTCGAAGAACGTTTGGCTGCACAGAGAAGGGAGAGAGAAATGGCTACCCAAGAACTTGGTTTTAAGAAGCCATTGACCAAGGAGGAAAAGATAATGAAGAAAAAGGAACGTCTAGCTGCAATTGGTATGTAACCCTGTTGGGCAGTCCCAGACTCCCAGTGTCCCATTATGCTTTGATTATTTTATTTGTATATATATATATAATATATGTACTTCCATTATGTCTCCGTGAGAGGTGAGATACAAGAGAGCCTGTGTATGAAAATGTAATCTAAGTGATTATCAGATGGTTACAAAGTTTCTCCTTTTAACTTATATGATAAAACAAATGTTTTATACTTGATGCTACAAAAAACCTTGTGAACTTGGCTCATAGTTGTTGCACTCTCCTTACAGGGGAAGATCTATTAGCCATTGCAGCAGACCAACCATTTCGGTTTCCTGCCACATTCACATTTGTTGTTAGAGCATTTTCAGGTAATTTCCAATAAATGTGAAGGACTGCTGCAAAAGATTTTCAATGACGTTAAACGCTAAAATGACAAATTATTCCCTGCAGTATTAGATGGTATTGGGAAAGGCCTTGACCCACGATTTGATATTACTGAAATTGCCAAGCCGTGAGTTTTGTCAGAACTTAAAATTACTTTAAAATCCTTTCATCTTGACATTTTAGGATGTTAGAGTTTTTTTGTTTATCTTACCTGGCTTTATGTTCATCTTTTAGATATGCTTTGGAATTACTGAAGTTTCGTGAAGCTGGAGTTGAAGTTGCCTTGAAGGTTAGCGTGACTGTCTTTTTCCACTTTATCGTATTTCATATAATTTTATTGTAGCGATCTTGATTGTTAATTTTTCAATCCTACAAATGTTCAGGACTTCAGAAAGAGGTGGGATAGACAGTCTCGTGCATTCTATAACTTATTTAGACAGGCTGAAAGAGTTGAAAAACTTGCTGAAGTTATCCAAAGACTGGTAATGAATCTAATGATTATAAACTTTTCTGAAATGAATTGGCATGTCAACCTCAAATGTCCTTCAAGTTTTGAATATTGGACCTAAATTTTATTTAATCAACAGGAGCAAGGTGATCTCAAGCTTCGAGTTCGGGCTTTGGAATCTGAAAGATCATTCCAACGTGTTGCAGCTGTTCAGAAGACGCTAGGAAATGTGAGTTTTTCAGTTGGTTCACATGCTGTCCTGGTGGCTTTGTTCGAATGTTAACATATTTCGACCACATTGTCAGTTGGGATCCATTGAGATCTTATAGACCTCCCATCCTTGTAAGATGGGTGGGAGGTCTACCAAGATCAAAATAAAATATTTTTGTGAAAGTTAAAGATGAAGTTTTTTGAGAGCTTTAGAAAATTAGCACAACTTTCTGCATGTGTTAGAATGATCATATTCTGAAAATTTAAATATCTCTACCTCTTGGCCATTAACAGGCAATAGCTGCTGGAAGTCTAATCAACCTTGCAACAATATTATATATCAATTCCATTCGGGTAAGTTGTGTACTTGTTTATGTGACCTTGCAGCCTCCGTTTTCGGCTTATGATTCTGAATAGTTGCTATACTTTTTTCAGATGCCTGCCACTATTGCCTACATCTTTTGTGCCTTTTTTGGGTTTCAAGTGCTCTTAGGTCTTATCAAAGTCAAAAGATTAGACGAGCGGGAGAAGTTGATAACAGGAACCGCTTGAGGAATAGTAAGCAGTTCTCTACCCTTCCCCTCCTCCCCTGCCCCCTCGTGACATGGCATTGCCCTCACACGTGGATCCAATTTCTTGAAAATTATTTGTTGAATTTCAAGTTTTTCTCAACATCACATGACCTTCTAAATGGACATGTTTCAGGTTTCAAAGTTACAAATTCCAGCAAACGAATCTGCTTACAATTCATCATCACATAGTCGATAGAAAGCACTAGTCTGTAGCCCGAGCCCGAGGTATACATCATCTAAAGATTACATTAGATGATTGGGGTTGAAAACGTGAGCATTTCTTCCAAGCTTACTGAAATCATATGATGCAAATTAATTTTCACCATATGGTTGGTTAACCAGCTCTGTTTTTTGAGTATTTTGAGCTCGCCTCGTATGCACTCCCAGGTGTGTCTTCAAGTATGGCAGAAGTTATAGTTAAAATTAGTCGTTGGAAATTGGAATAATGTTTGTACCATTTTTATTAGACATTGGAAAATGTCCATATATTATGCTGGATTCTGCAGTATAGAGTTATTTTTCCTCTCCTCGTGTATGTATATATGTATATGCAAGAAATAACACAATTCCTAAATCCCATTTCTGGGGTCGTATATTTTTGCTTGTTTCATTACTCTCTCTTTCTCTTTTGCGCCAGAATCAAGTAAACTGCAAAAAGGTACCACTAAGACTAAAACTTCAGTTTTTGTACAATACAATTACTCATAAAAGTTATATCTTGACTCATTAGAATAACTTTTTTGCTATGTAATTATTTTCTCAGTAGATAGTTTACACAGCATAAGTTATGAGATTTTGCACAACCAATGAGAGTTGCTGACTGTAGAGAGCCTTCATTTTATTTTATCCCATCCTCTGCCTTTAACATCTATCATTTACACACCAAGGCCTTCCCTTTATTTTGCAAATACAAAGGCACTATTTATTACACAGCCATTAATGTCATCTTCTGAGGAGTTGCAGTTTCTACAAAGTAAAGAAGTTTGAAGCTTCAAATTTAGCTATAGACACAAGTTGCAATTCTCCAACAATCTCAGTCATTGAAGTAGGAAATGTAGATGGCATGGACCTTGCAGAAACTAAGGGAGAGATTGAGTGTAGACATAGTCTTCATGTTCAAAAACATTTTCTTTTCTTCCTTCCCCCTCTTTGCATTCAACATTAACTTCTTGACACCCTGATTTTTCCTGTATTTGCCCCAAATGTAAGAACCCCTCATTTTATGAACCCAGATAAAGAGAGAAATAGATACATAGAAATAGAGCTTACCAAGTTGAAGGACTTAATGGAACTCACCCCTAGATCATTGGATCTTGACCGTCCATGCCCAACCAGAGCAAAGCAGAAGAAGAAAACCAGAAATATAGCAAATTTTAGGGATCTCATGGAGTGGAAAAAGTTTAGATGTGAGCTAGGAGTAGTATGGAAGTGTTTTATAAGATGCAGGAACTAGACAGGCACCGACAAGACAAGATCTTGAAAGCTTCTTCAGACAAAAATATTATACTGGTACACGACTAATTTCTAATCTCATTGATTGATGTGTTTTTTGTGAAATTGAGCTTCGCTTTGACTTGTCGCCTGATTCCTTAACAGCGAAGCTCGACCTTCAAGGAAATGGGTTGGCTTTCTTAAACAAAATGAGGTGCGTGGAAACTTATCATTAATTTGGTTTTATCTTCAAGATTCTCCGAGCTGTCACTTACTCTCTTTGTCTGGTTGCTGATCCACGCTCACTCGCCCTCCACTGCCAGCCTACAGGTTCGAACTTTATTTTGTTTTTTATTTTGCTATCTTATTGACAAAATACTCAAATGATGAATATTGAATCATGTATGAGCATCGGATTGTGAACCAGCTGTAGCTCTAGCTGCTCCTTTTTAATCACTTGGCGCATTTTTGGATTGGGGGAAGTCGATGAGAAGTGGAAGAATTGAGTGGTAATATGGTGTTTGATTTTTTTTTTTTTAACTTCTTTTCGTCCTCTCTCCTTCTTTCTTCCCTAAAAAATCCCACCTTCCTATTTTATAGAAAGGGAAAAAATCTCACCTTTCAAACCATAAATTTTACAATAATAATAAACATTACGGTCTTTGTTGTGAAACTGTATACAAGAAAAAAAAAAAAGAATTGAATGAAGATTATTATATTATATTTCTTTTGTCCGTGTTTATTTCTGATTTGTAGAAACTAAAAAAAGAGAAATAAAACCCTTCTATTCTCTAACAAATGAGAAATCGGGTGAATATGTCTATAATCTTTTTTTTTTTTTGGTCCAGTGAACAAAATATTAGTAGGTTGTGTAGATCTCATTTCTATGGAATTTTCAAATTCCTAGAATAAAAACCCACAAAAATTTTAGGTCATTTCTAATAAGATAGTGTTTGGATATGGTTGGCTGGTGATGAGCGGATGGTGGCGGTCGAAGCTAGGGATGGTTGAAAGATTGTGAAAAAAAATTAATAAGAAACTGCAAAAAAACAAAGAAAATCTGAGATTCATAAAATTCTGTAACAAAAAAAGAGAAGCTAAAAAAGGAAAAAGAAGACAGAAAAGTGAGAAGAAGAATAGTGAAACAGAATGGGGAGAGAAAGGAAAAAAAATGATATAGGCGTTAAAAGGCCCTATTTTCAAGCAAAAGCAAAACATGACCCAATACAAGAATGCCACATGAAAAGTCTGTAGATCTACAGAATGGTCTACAGGCAAGTTTTGCCTCTCTTTTTTTTTTTTTTTTCCTCTTCTTTCATCTATATTTTCTTTTTCTCTTTTTTTTTTTTTCTCTCCTCCCCTTTCTTGTCTCTTTCTTATTTGTACGAGGGTATAATTTCCAGATTTTAATTAAATGAATCATCAAGATAAAATTAAATTAAATAAAAAAGGCCGAGCCAAAGAAAAAATCCCATTATGAATTTCAAAAGAAGAAGAACAAACTGGAAACTAAAAAAAAATAAGAACTCAATCAAAATCAAAACAAAAGTGGCTAACCATTCTACTTTTCTATTTCTTTATTGTTTCAAAAGAATTGTAATTAAAAGATAGGGAGAGAGTGCAATTTCTCTTGACCAAAGATCTCCATCAACTAAAAATAAAAATAATAAAAGAAAGCAAAAATATTCATTTTTGTCAATTTGCGAATTACCCTTCTTCCCACATTTTTTTTTAGTTAAACCATCCATTTAAATAATTGAATTGTTATAATCTTGAAATTATAGATGGTAAAAAAAAAAAGCCAAAGAAAGGTACTCAAAGGAGAGGAGAAAGAGACGAGAAAAGGGAAGGAGAGGAAGAAAAAGAAAATGAGAAATACTCCTCCCGAATATGGAGTAAGCTCTCCTTAAGCATATATGTGGCACAAAATTTTTTTTCATAACATTTTAGGTTTACAAATTATTAATACAAATTTGATATTTGTTCATTGAACTTTATGTATTTATTATTTAGACAATGTGTTTAGATGCACGTAATCATTATCGTATTAATTATGTATTTATTATTTAGACAATTTCTTTATTCATTTTTCATGTTCACTAATATATATTAATATAGTACTAAAAATATATATATATATTTATCAAAACGATTTCTTTTATAATGGAGGTTCAACTAGTTTTAATAACTCAACCTCCTAGAATTCTTCTTAAAAAAAAAACTTCCTAGAATACTCTAATGAAGTGTTAATTACAGAGTATTCATTTCAAATGGTATAAAAGTAAACGATTCATGACATGCAATTTTAGATAAACTTCAAAATTCATATAAACATTCAACACTTCTAATCTAAAAAAAAATAGTTTATAGGATCCCATGAGTTTAAACCAGAAAAATTAAGCTTGTGCTTCTAAACACAAAGTTTATAAAAATGACAATGTAGAAAGAGATAAAGGACGTCGTGACCATAATCAGTATAGCTCCACAATCATCCAAATGAGGCCTAGTGATTATCTTGAACGAAGGCTCCTTCAGTTTTCAAGGAAAATCAAACATTGGCGTGTCAATTCTCACCAATATACTCTGCCACACATATGAAGGAGTCGACCCCAAAGTAGCGTCCGAAATCAGCCCCTCATGGAAATATTTACCCCCAAACACCCTCTCAACCAAAGAATAAGGGTGTTAAAGCATCTTCCAAGCCTACTTAGCGCTATCAATGTTTGATTAAAAGATTCCAAACATTTAAAGCCTAACCAATCACACTCGTTACTAAACAAAAAGAAATCCCGACAAACCCAATGAATTGTAGACTTGGATATTAGACATGACCCCAATCATAATCGAGCACACAATCAAGAAGGCTGAGCACACAATCCTGTAAGGAATTGAACACAAGACATTGCATACAGTAGGAATAGCTTGTGCAATAGATCTATGATCCAAATTTTCCTCTTAACAGTAGAGAAAAAACTCTCATTCCAACCATCAATAGCCTTCTGAACCCTTTCAACTAGAGAAGGCAAAATAGAGAAGGCAAAATTCATGTGGCACCATATTTGGTGAGGGTCATGTCTAAATTTTTAAAGTGGGTCGAGTTTAATAATAATTGACATGTATTATTTATCTATAGGTTTCAATTTAAATCTCTTAATCTCCAATATTTTCTTAGACCAAATTTATAATTTAACCTTAATTACAAATCTTTAAAAGTAACATAAATTTATATTTATATA
>JBBMKA010000026.1:7306168-7318482 GCA_037833695.1 Sechiopsis laciniata | reverse complement strand
ATATATATATATTTTGCTTAGCTGTTATCCACCCTCATGGCCATTAGGATCAAAACCTCCATTATTATCTGCGTAACTCAAGGAAAGAAAAAAGAAAAAAGAAAAGAAAAACAAAAACAAAAACAAAAACAAAAACAATTCTCTTACAGAGCAGCTCAACGCCAGCTGAGCTCTGGATTCCTTCATTATTCTTCTTCTTCTTCTTCTTCTTCTTCTTCTTCAGCTTCGTCTTCTCAATTCATCAAACCCTAATTTCAACCAGAACCAGAACATCAACAATGGCGAAACCGCCGTCTCTGTACATTTTTATAACTTAAATTCTTCTTACCTTTACTCTTTCTTGTGCTGACGGCGTCAATTCGGCGTTATTGTGGAACCCAGAGCAGCAGCATGTGGGGGCGAGGGACGAGAGTCTCAGCCAGAGGAAAGAGAGAGATATGGCCTCGCAGCCGGAGGCTTGTTATCGTTTTTGAGCATTGTCCTTTTATTTGACTCTGGTTTTTACTTCCATTTCACACTCTTGTAACCTCACCCTAATCCGCCATTCTTGAACGCTTTCTCTTTCTTATGTACATATACTCTCTGGTTCTGTTCTAAGGTTTAGATTGCTCTCTTCTCTCTTATCTACTCCGTCGGTCGATGTATTGTTTTTAGGGTTTTTGTTTTGGTTTTTCCCACATTGTTACCGATGAATCTTGTTTCTTATTTGCATCATGCTGCTCTCTCTGTTGGTTTTGGTTATCTGCTTATCGTCTTGGTTTCCTCTGCTTCTTATTCTGAACTTAACTGTCTGCTTGAATTCAAGAAGGGGATTGTTAAAGATCCGCACGATTTGGTCAATGGGAAGTGGGATTTGGCCTTGGTTTCGAATTCTGGTGGCTGTCCTTTGTCCTGGACTGGGGTGTCTTGTGATGAGAACGGTAATGTGTCTGCAATTGTGCTGGATGGGCTTGGCTTGGGCGGGGAGTTGAAGTTCCAGACTCTGATTGGGCTCAAGAGCCTCAAGAATTTGAGTCTTTCTGGGAATGATTTCACTGGTCGGCTTGTTCCAGCTCTTGGGTCGTTATCTAGTCTGCAGCATTTGGATCTGTCTTCGAATAGATTCTACGGGCCGATCCCGGAGCGGATCAATGATCTTTACAATCTGAACTATCTTAATTTCTCAGTCAATGACTTTAGTGGTGGGTTTCCAGTTGGGAGGTTGAATCTTAATCAGATCAAGGTGTTGGATTTGCACTCGAATCGACTTTATGGGAACGTAGGCCTGTTGGCTTCCCAGCTGCGAAATGTGGAATTTGTTGATTTAAGCCACAATGAGTTCTACGGAGGGCTTTCAATTGGCTCCGACAATGTTTCTAGTCTGGCTAATACATTGAAAAGTTTCAACGTAAGTTACAATAGATTGAATGGTGGATTCTTTGACGCTGAGTCTCTTATATTATTTCGAAACTTGGTAGTTTTGGACTTGGGTCATAACCAGATTATAGGGGAATTGCCTTCATTTGGGTCCTTGCCTAATTTGCGGATTTTGAGGCTTGGTAATAATCTTTTATCTGGCATGGTGCCTGGGGAACTGTTTAACAGGTCTTTGCAATTGGAGGAATTGGATCTTAGTGGTAATGCATTTACAGGTAAAGAACCAATTGTCTTATTATTATTCCACCATTTATGGTTAACTGGAGATTGATTGACTGTGAGAAGGTGCATCTAAGTTTATAATTTGTGATCTTCTAACTTAGATCTCTATGGGATTTTCTCAAGATGCACATAATGGTTTTTATTTTCCTTTTTGAGGATTGGAAATGTAATGGATGGTTGAAAATTAAGAATTTCTTCTAGTGATCTATATACAAGACCATTATTTGTCCTGTCTATACTTAAATCACTAAGTCAAATGTACGGCAGAGTTGTGTTCATACATTAATAATCTAATTCAGTTCATCTGGTTTTCATTTATTCTATTTTTCTGTACTATATGAATACTTTTGACCATTTTTTCAGTTTGATGTGATCTCTGAGATGATATATCTTCTACTTGTATGAATAAACTTTGTTCTTCCTAACCTACACTGTCATCCACGACTCTGTGTTCATTACTTTTTGCTGAACATGATACATTATTTGCCTTGCAGGTTCAATTCTTCGCATTGACTCTTCTACTTTGAAATTTTTGGACCTTTCATCAAATGCTTTATTTGGCGACATATCAGTTATGCAGACTTGGGAAGCCAATTTTGAGGTTCTAGATTTAAGTTCAAACGAGTTCTCTGGAAGCTTCCCAAATTCTACTTTCTTCTTTCAGGGATTAAAGGTTCTTAATGTCAGAAATAATTTCATAGTTGGCCCTTTGCCATTTACTTTGGGGAACTATCCCAGTATATCTGCAGTTGACTTCAGTTTGAATGACCTTAGTGGTACTATCCCTGCTAGTTTCTTATCATCTGTTACCTTGATCAGCCTTAATCTTTCAGGAAACCGGTTTACTGGTCCTATTCCCCTTCAAGACTCAAGCGTTAGTGAGTTATTAGTTAAACCATCAGATCCGCCAATGGAATATCTTGATCTATCCAATAATTCCTTGACTGGTGAGCTGCCTTCTAAGATAGATAAGTTGGCGAGGCTCAAATTGCTAAATCTTGCAAAGAATGAATTATCAGGATCACTTCCAGATCAATTGAACAGATTGAGTAACTTGGAGTACCTTGATTTATCGAACAACAAATTTACAGGTGAAATTCCTGATATGCTTCCCAACCTACATGTTTTTAATGTGTCCTACAATGGTCTCTCAGGTGCTGTTCCGGAGAATTTAAGAAACTTCCCTATCTCATCATTTCGTCCTGGAAATGATAAGCTGAGCTTGCCAAAAGATATAGGTCCACAGAACTCAATTCCACATAATATATCTCAGCAAGGAAAACAGCGTTCTTCTAAAGCTAATATCCTAATAGCTACTATTCTTGCCTCAGTTGGAGCAGTTGTGATGATTGTTTTTCTTTTACTGGCATATCATAGAGCACAACGTAAAGAGTTCCATGGAAGAAGTATATTTAGCAGCCAAGGTGCTGAGAGGGACATTAAGACAGAACGTTTCAGGCCTTCTCTTTTCAAATTCCAACCGAACAATCAGCCTCCACCAACCTCTTCAAGTTTTTCAAATGACCATTTACTAACCTCTACTTCAAGATCATTATCTGGGCAGGCAGAATTCTCATCTGAGATTTCTGAACATGTTTTACCTGGAGTTGCTGCAACAAGTTCATCTACGATTATTCCTAATTTGCTCGATGATCATCCTGTTACTTCTGGAAAAAATCCCTCCTCAGGTTCTCCATTGTCTTCCTCACACCAGTTTGTTGAAGAGCGCGAACAATCCGTGATACTAGATGTGTATTCACCAGATCGGTTAGCTGGAGAACTGTTTTTTCTGGACAACTCACTTCTATTCACGGCTGAGGAATTATCCAGGGCTCCAGCTGAAGTTCTTGGTAGAAGCAGCCATGGAACACTATATAAAGCTACTTTGGATAGTGGACATATGCTGGCTGTTAAGTGGTTACGTGTGGGACTGGTCAAACATAAGAAGGAATTTGCCAAGGAAGTTAAAAGAATTGGATCAATGAGACATAAAAGCATTATTCCCTTCCGAGCATATTATTGGGGTCCCAGAGAACAAGAGCGGCTTCTTTTAACCGACTTTATTTTGGGAGATAGCTTAGCCCTTCATCTTTACGGTAAGAGTGCTGGAACTTCCTTTTCATGTTCAGATATTTCTTTGCTTATATTTTACTGCTTCTTACTGTATGGAATGTACCTTTTAGGTGTTCTGTCATTGATGCATTTTCCCCATAGATTTTTACTCATTGGAGTAATCGCTTTGAAAAGAAATTCGAAATTTTGACATTGGTTTGTTAGTGCTGTATTGTACATGCCAAGGGTAGTTTCTTCCTTCGAGTTAATCTGTTGAATTTTATTGGTCCGAATGGACTTTGTATGACATTGCATTTTTAAGTAAGCTTCAGTACTTAAGGTCCGTTCAGGTTGACACATTGGAAAACTGTTAAAAACACCAATAATCTTAACAATACATAATAGAACTAACATTGACAATAATAAAATGCACCAGAGCTATATATTTTTTTTGGATAAGAAACGATTTCATAGATTCATGAAATTACAATATAATAGTTATAGATTATAGAAGATCAAATAAGCGATCTCCAGTAATTAAGTAGTGTTTCATAACTATAAGAACAAAATAACGGATTAAGTTTACACCAAGATATAACATGATAAGTGATGTTCTCCAAAAAAATGCACCAGAGCTATATTAATAATAATAGAGAGATGTTACAATACTGTAGCCGTTCGAGAGGGCTAGTCTCTCTCAAGTCTTGACAAAGACAACAATACCAAAATATGCCTACACTTCTAAGAAACAACTCCCCTATTTAAGCCAAACACCAATAGATAATTACTACTATACCGTTACTAATATTATAATAAGAGCAATACTTACCTAAGGGTGGGTAAGCATTTTGGAATACTTACCCACCCTTAAACCACATATTCGTAACTTAAACATTTCTCTCTCTATCAATTAAAGTCAATTTTTTAAAAAAGAATAAAAAGATGTGGTTCTAAGGGTGGGTAAGTATTTCCAAAATACTTACTCCCCCGAAATACTTACTCCCCCTTAGGTAAGTAGTGTTCATATATTAATATCCCAAACTATTTCCCCCTTGGGGTTTAACAAAAACATCATAGAGTAAATATGGCATTGGCCCTTCTTCATTAGCATCTAAGGCATGATGATGCTAATAGCTTATGAGGTGTATTGAAGCCCAAGGACATGCTCTTGCATTATTCATGCATAAAAATGAATGGTTATAAAGGGAATATAAATCTTCGGCAAATCGTTTTTTTTTTTGATAAACGGAAGACAAAACTCTTATTTTTCTGTTGTGTATCGTTGAATCCTATAATGTGCCCTTTTAAAAACATTTTCTAGAGCTTCTATCATCAAAAGTCAGAGTTCCATGAAGTGCTAATTCAACCTCATTTTTTATAAGAAAATTTGACAGCTGTCTTAGTTCAACCCTTGTTGCTTCCATTTCACTCATTTTTGATTTATAGCATTGGCACAATTCTAACGTATCCAAAATTATGTTTCAGCCAAATTTTTTTGAATCGTTGATGATAATTTTGCTCATTCTATTCAGACTCATGGTTTTACTTACTATAGACGATCAACCTTTATTTTTCTGGCATTACAAGATCAACACATTGGCAGCTATTAGTTAATTTACCATCGCCATTGCCGACTTAAATTTTTGAATTTTAATATTTAGTGTTCAGTATTTGATATGTTTTTGTTCATTTATCGGATGCGCCTTAAGGTGCTTGCACCTCATGCCCCAGAGGGTCATTGCCTTTGGCTTACACTGTATCGGATAAATTATGGTTCTAGATTCCGTCTTTTGTTAATTTTATCATTTTTAGCCTTTGTACTTTTCCATTATAGTTTTGGTACATTTTGTTAATGATTTTATTTAGTTTCAGTTGTTAATTTTCTATGATTAAGTTGTAAACTTGTAGTCGAGGTGACATCAGATGCTAAGTTGATATGTTACTTTTTAGGCTATATAATTGCATATACATATTGTTCAACCATTCGCAAAATTTGTTGTAATCTTTGTTGTAATCTTTTTGTACTTTTTCATATATCAATGAAAAATTTTTGTTTCTTATAAAAAAAAGCATATACATAGAAAGTAAAAAAAATAGGCTCTATTCTCTCCCAAACGCTCCCCCAAAACCCTTAATGCCGCATCTTTCCTTTTCCTCTGGTGCCGCACCTCGTCGACATTGGGGGAGGAACTCTGAATCAACGCCTCACTCTGCACAAGTCTCTCTTCTTCCCCTTCCTCGACAACACTCAGTTATCTGGTAGTTGAATGTATCTTTCGTTCACCAAAGGCAAGGTCGGTGATGTTCTTCGTCTGAAATCATATGCGATGGTTTCTTACCTTCAATGCCGTTTTTGGGAAGTTGAAGCATCTCCTGAAGGCGACTTCAACTCTATTGCCGATGCTGTATCCTCCCCCTTTCTCGGAGTGTGGGCGTAAGCACTCTCTTCTCCTCCAACCGTGCAAGCAACAAAGCAAATCACGAGTGAGGCTTTTCCTTCTCTCCCCTTCTCGACTTGTAGCCTCGAAGCTCTTTGGCAACATAACATTTCTCTAAAGCCTAGCTTCAAAACGATTCTTTGATGAAGTTCCAACAATCGGAGAGTAGCTGGCACACATGTGAGACAGTCTCCTTAGCAACAACTTCTAGAGATCAAGTAGGTTGCAGCATGGTGAAAGCTTCGCGTTGGCTAGGGATGGTCAATACGATGTGCACCTTATTTTTTGGATTGGTTGCTTTTGGGGTTTACCTAAATCAATTTGGATCGTCTCAATGAGATCAGTTTGGGTTCAAACTGCTCCATTCAATTTAGGCCAACATACTAGCGTGACCTTCCTTCCACGTTTCTCTTTTTTCTTTGAGATTTTGTTGCGTGTCCTTTCTTTCTCTTTAGCTTTTGTCTCTTCGTCCATATTCAATGGATGTGTATCTCAACACATAAGCATCATTCATCTCGTTTGCAAACAATATACAAGGAATATATTGTCCATGTCGACTTCGACACGCAAGCTCTTCCCATCCTCTTGATTCTTCCCACACTCGAGCTTGTTTTTTTACCACTTTGTCCATATCCAATGTATTTGTATCTCAGCACATAAGCATCATTCATCCCGTTTGCGAACAATATATAAGGGAATATATTGTCCACGTTGACTTCGACGAGCAAGCTCTTTTCATCCTCTTGTTTCATCCAACACTCGAGCTTGTTTTTTACTGTTATAACTTATACCTTTGATTTTTGTTTTTTGATCGGCTCTATTACTATTTCGATGGGATGGGTATGTAACACTTTTACTTTATCAATAGAAATGCTTTCATTTCTTATAAAAATACATAGAAATGTTAGTTTTTATGTTATGCTTCATCTAGTTCGTTATAATTTATTTATTTAGTTATAATTTATTTAAGTAATTGATGTCGAGCATGTTAGGATAAAAACAAAGTTGTCCCATATTGGTTATTTAAGAGAAAGATCACGAGTATATAAGTAATGACAACTATCTCTATTAGTATGAGGTATTTTGGGTTAAACAAAGGCAAAGGCATCAGGGCTTATGCCCAAAGTGGACAATATCTTACCAATGTAGAGATCGTCCAAGGCTTCTGGTCCTTATCAATTGGTATGTCATGCTCTTAGCTTAGTCATGTCGGCATAATTTCTTGGTGTCAGGCAAAAAAGATGAGAGTCTTGAGAAGACATAGTCATGGTGAAAGTTTTTGGTAAAGTGCTTTATTGATTGGCAGTCTACTCTCAGGAGAAGAGAAAGTTTGGTTTAAATATGAGCTAGACAGATTGACTAACAATGTTCTTACTACTTCCAAGAGAACATGAGTTAGTTGGATATAATCCATTCTATCGGATTGGCGATTTACTTTCAGAAGAAGAAGAGTTAGTCTGAAATTGCCTAGACGAATGGACTATTTGAGGGGAGGCTTGGTCTTTGTTCGAGTTGAGGATTGAATCTTCGGGTGCTAATTACAGAAGACGAGCGCAAGAAAGAGGCTTACTTTGTTCGAGGGGAGGATTGTTGGGATACAAGCAAAGTTGTCTCACATTTGTTAGTTAAGAGAAAGATCATGTCTATATATATATATGTTAAACTACCAATCAATCCAAAATCTTAAGTTGATGGGTTAGGGTAAATTTAATTATATCAACCAATATTCTCCCTCACTTGTAGACTTTAGAAATTTGAGAAATGACCAACAAGTGAATTCAATTTTAATTGGGGAGGAAATGACTTGGTAGTGATTTGAACTCAGAACCTCTTGCCATGATATCATGTTGAATAATGTTAAACTACAATTCAACCCCAAAACTTAAGTCGATGGGTTGAGTTACATTTAATTATATCAACCAATAATAAGTGATGACAATCATCTTTATTGATGGAAGCCTGAGGTTTTTTGAGTGAAAAAAAATAAAGCCGTAAGAGCTTATGCCCAAAGTAGACAATATCATACCAAACGATCATTCCATTTCTAGGGTTGTCCTTGTCAGAGCAAATTGGGCTTATTAAATATTAGAATTTACTTGTAGTAAAATCTGGAACTAGATTTATTTTATTTTACATTTTTATTCAAAGAGGAAGATGAAAAATCTTCCTTGATCCATAAATGGAAAACACTTGTCAAAAGAGTAAAGGAAAAAAAAATTATATGGACCGACGGTAGTTGTTTGAAAGAAAATTCCAACTAGAAGTATTAAACCGTGTTACTTGTTAGATTCCACAAACTACCAAAATTTCTAGACGTGTCTTTGAGGCGTTTCCATTTCTTTTCACCCAAATCTCGTACAAAAGAGCTCTATAATGGCATTGCCTTTTGGGATTTTATGCTTTATCTTTGAATGAATGGCTTCACAACAATTGAGGATGGCCTGTTTTGCAGCATTGCAGTCTCGGTTCTTATTATATTGTTATCTTGTTTAGTACTCACCGCATCCAAAGATCTTTCTGTAATGTCAATATATAACGGGAACAAGAATGTTCAGCCTGTGCTTGGCGACATGAATTCCTGCCAAGGTTGCATTAGTTTATTTCAAGGAACTCATAATGCCAGAGACCTTAATGTTAAGGGACGACAATCCAGCCACTTTGGGCATAGCCTTCATGGCTTTGTTTTGGTTTCACCCAAAAGGCTTCGTACCAATGAAGATGTTTGTTCTCCTTTATAAATTTATGATCTATCCCTTGTTTAATCAACGTGAGATTAGTACTTTGTTTGTATTCCCAACACTTAATGTTCATGGGAATTTATTTTGAATATCACCATCCTTCGCATGGTTTATACTTCTTTGCATAAGTACTTTCACTTGCCATCAGATTTTCTCTAAGACTGCTGTGTGTTCTAGTGTTTCATTATATTGTTTCTTTCTTTGACAGAATCTACACCTCGAAGATACTCTCGGTTGTCGTTCAGCCAGAGACTAAAAATTGCCGTGGAAGTTGCTCGATGTCTGTTATACCTCCACGAAGCGGGCCTCCCCCATGGAAACTTAAAGCCAACAAATATTATCTTGGCAGGCCATGATTTTGATGCCCGACTTGCTGACTATGGACTTCACCGGTTGATGACGCCCGCCGGCATTGCGGAGCAGATTCTAAATCTAGGAGCACTTGGATACTGTGCTCCAGAACTGGCCTCCGCTGCGAAACCTGGTCCATCCTTCAAGGCTGACATTTATTCATTTGGGGTGATTTTAATGGAGCTCTTAACCAAAAGAAGTGCAGGCGACATCATATCGGGCCAATCCGGAGCTGTCGATCTCACAGATTGGGTTCGTTTATGCGATCAAGAGGGACGAAGAATGGACTGCATAGACAGAGATATCATCGTCGAAGCAGAGCCTTCGAAAGCGATGGATGAACTGTTGGGTGTATCCCTTCAGTGCATTCGTCCTGTAAATGAGAGGCCGAGCATCAGACAAGTCTTCGATGATTTATGTGCTATATGTGTTTGATTTTCTTCCACCCAACCTCCTCCCCCTTGTGTACATGCGTCTTGGAATTAGTTTTTTCGGCGTTCCTCGACCCAATTGTTTTTGCTTCCTATTTATCTCTTTGTATTTGTTTCAGCCTGGCTAATTGTTACCATTTTTTTTTCTGTGAAATTTTCTTGTAAATGGACAACCCCATCCATTGATTTTTTCTTTTCTTCCCTACAAGAGTTTCAGTTTGGTTTATCTTGATTGAAAAAATGTTGCTCACTTTCAATATCTCATTTTCATTTCATCTTGTCAAATTAACACTTCTTCTGGTGACAGTGTTAACATTGGACTTTACCACATACTTTTCTTCACCCTGCATTTCATCTTGGTGAACTTAAAGTTGGATCCGTCAGTTCATTTTCCAATTCTTCATTAGGAGCTATATGATAGCATTTAGTTGGATCCAACAAGAAGTTATTGGCATAAGTCTTTCTATCTCAATGGTTGTTGTCCTAAAAATAATAATAGTTTGGAAGAAAAAAAATGTATCCCAATCGGTTTTTATTTATTATTTAATATATATAGGGATTTTTCATGAACTATAGTGGTTTGAATGTCTTCACATATATTAATTGATCCAAATGAATAACATGTTTTCCTACCTATGAAATTCCAACATATAAAAGAATAACACGTTGAGGATAAAGTTAATTTAAGGAAAAAAGATTCACACCTTTTTTTATAAAATCATATTATAACATCGAAATAATATCTCATGTTTCATTTACAAATTTTGTTGGCTAATGTTATTTTTAGTATAATTGTATTTTTATATTTTTTAATTATTTATTTCTTTTAAGCTTAAATTAAATATTATTTTCTCTTTTCCTTTTATAACTAGGTAGATTATTTTCCTTGTATGATTATATATTATATCTTACTTTTATAATTAGGTCATCTCTTGTACTCTATTTAAACCTATTATTAGGTTTATTATTAAATGAAGAATTGAGAGAATTTGAATTCCATCTTTCAACATGGTATCAAAGCCTTAAATTTTTCCTTTCGATTTAGGTAAACATTTTCTCTAGTCTTCCATTTTTCTTCTTCATCATCTTCTTCCTCTGTTAGAAAAAAAAAAAAAAATCCTCAAATCTCTGTTTTTTTTTCCTCATCTCAAAACCTAGAAAAAAAAAAAATCATCCTCTCAAAACCTTTTCTCTTCCCCATCTAAACTTCCTTCTTCTTCATAATATTATTCGTTTTTTTCCCAACAAAAAAAATCTCCAAAATCATCGCTTTCTTCTATGTATTTTTTTTTCTTCCAAATCTTTTTCCAAAATCTTCTTCTTTCCCCTTCAAATCCTTTAAGAATTTCTTCCTTCAAACCTCTATGTTCTCATTTTATAAAACCCTAGAAAATCTAAAATCTCACTACCAATCTTCTACCCTCTTTTCAAAACTTTTTTTTTTACAAAATCCTTCAAATGAATTTTTTCTCCATTCTCCTTTCCCAGCTGGCCTTGACATCTCCTTTCCCAGTTGGTCTAGGCATCTCCTTTCCCAGCTGGTCCTGGCATCTCTTTTTCTAGTTGCCACTGGCATCTCCTTTCCAAATTGGCCATGGCTAGCGTTCTCAAATTGGACCTAACCAGCATTCCCAAATTGGCCCTGACCAGCATTCTCAAATTATTCCTGGCAGCACTCATCCAATTTATCCCTGGCAGCACTCATCCAATTTGTCCATAGCAGCACTCATCATCCAAATTCACATCATCATCTCAATGACCAACTCTGATAAATTTAACTTCAAACTTGGCTTGTGTTCCATATACAATCCAGCTTGAGGGGGGAGTGTTGGTTTATGTTATTTTTAGTATAATTGTATTTTCACATTTTTTAATTATTTATTCCTTTTAGGCTTAGATTAAATATTATTTTCTCTTTTCATTTTATAAAATCTTTTCCTTTTATGATTAGATATTATATTTTACTTTTATAATTAGGTCATCTCTTGTACTCTATTTAAACCTATTGTTGGGTTCATTATTAAATGAAGAATTGAGAGAATTTGAATTTCATCTTTCAACAAAATTCATTGGTAAATAGAAAAGTAACTTATGTGTATCTAATAAATATTGTGAGATCTATTTTCATTTTTTGTTCTTTCTCGAATGTGAGACTTCAAACGACACTCTTAAGTTATGATGGTTTTTAGATTCACCATTTTTATTTTATCTTGATTTCTGTCTCGAAGAGATTTTGGAATTAAGATGTACTACCACCCCATTCCTTGCAGCCTCTTGAAGATTGTGAATCAACTAGCCTAGGCTCTTCCATTCTCATTAATTGGAAAGAAAAAACTTTACTAAATGTCGAGGATGCCATGTTGAAAAGGTGAGAATACCTCGTAACTTTTATAAGAAGGGTAGGCTACTCTCTTTCTTTTCTTCTTCAACCTCTTGATTCGAGATCAAAATTGATTTCTAAGTTAATATCAGACTCTTTGAATTTCGATGGTTGAAATGATCCAACCAGAAGACTGGACTCACGAAAAGAGTACCTAATAAATGAAATTCTGTGATCAAATCCATTAATTTTGCATAGATAAGGCAACTAAACAGAGAGCTACAACAACTAAGGCTTTTTTTTTTTTTTTTTTTTTTTTTTTTTTTTTTTTTTTTTTTTTGGGGTT
>JBBMKA010000026.1:7284600-7306068 GCA_037833695.1 Sechiopsis laciniata | reverse complement strand
TAACAATGCAACAAAAATAAAAATAATATAAAGGTTAAATAAATGATCAAAACTATGAACTTAACGTAAAGTATACCATACTTAATTCACCTTCAAACAAGTGCTTAAAATTCAACCAACTAACATTATAACAACAACAAAAAAAGTAATATAAAGGTTAAATAAATTATCAAAACTATGAACTTAACATAAAGCATACCTATGTTTAACTTTAAACGATTGTTTTATCATTATCAAGCTTCATTTTTTTTCCACACCTTCAAGCATGTGCTTAAAATTCAACAAACTAACGTGGCTGCAAAAAAAAAACAAAAAAAAAAAGTAATATGGTTAGATAAAGTAATTCAACAAAAAAAGTAATCAAAACAATTAGAGAAAAAAAAAGTAATAAACTTAAACCAAAGAGAAGAAACTCAAACATTTGCAAGAAAATGTGGAAGAAAATTTCCTATATATAATTGTAGGAGATCAAAGTTATAAAACCTTTGAAATTTCACATGAAAAAACTAAATATAAATTCATAAAAGAAATTAAGTGGTAAGAAATAAGAATAAAACTTTTTATATTCTAACCTTTACTAATTAATATATACAATTTATTATAGACTTAAAGCAATATCATACTATTTCAATAAGTTATATAATTATTTTATAACTTAATAATTAAATATAATGCATTAATTGGTGGGGTAACTTAATAAATAAATAGATTTTTTTTTAAAAAAACTTAATAATTAAATATAATGTATTATGTTTTCTTCGTTTCTTTTAAAAAGGAAAAAAGTAACATAGATGTCCTTAGCATTGATTTTAAAATGTACATGGGGAGTTGTTTTTTTGTTCTTCTTAAATGTATATGAGCATCAAATGTAGGTGGGTTGCATTTAATTAATAAAATTACGTGGACAATCAATTTTTTGTCTTAACTAATTGTAGCAAAATGTGGGGTTTTTTCTTAACTAAATGCAGTTAATGTGCATTTATTTAAATCTCAAATGACCAATACGTGGGTTAAAACGAAATGACCAATTAGTGGGGTTTTTTTGTTAGAGCAAAAGAAAAAGACATATATGTAAATATATAATATGGCTTAGGGGCAAAATCGTCCAAAAATGATTCTCCCCATAAGCCACACTTTAAGGTAGTAAGATAAGATAAGATAAGATAAATAGACTTGCTACCAACTTAAGTTTCAAATGGATCTCATACTATCTAATAAAACAAATTGGATAACAATAATTCAAGTTAGGGAAATTGTGGTGGATAGTCCAATTTCACAAAATAATTGCAGATTTGGACAAATTTTGAAAATATTTGTATCCATAATCAAACATACGGTATAATTAATACTCATCATACAGCATAATTTAGAATATTAATACAGTATTTTATATTATTAATACAGTATTATGTGTTATTAATATAATATTATATCTTATTAGTACAGTATTGTGTATTCATATAGTATTATGTATGGTATGTTTGAATATGAGTGATAATTTTTTTTTTTTTTTTTGTCTAGTATTGTAAATACTTTTCCAATTTGGCCTATTCCTAAAATATCCCCTTCAAGTTTTTATATTTAATGTCCTAAATAAGATTTTTTTTTTTTTTTTTTTTTTTTAAATTAGAGGAGAGGAATCACAAACCAAAATAGCCAACGTGTCACTAATTCGATCATAAATAAATTATTATATTTACAAATATAATATTATATCAAAATCTTTAGAATCTCAAAATAATGTTGTCTCCTAAAATGTTGTTTACCCATTGTCTACTATTATTATTATTTTTTTTTTAAATTACTAAATTGGCCACAACAATTTGGTCGTTATTATTTTTAGAAGGTTTTTTAGAAATATGCCAAATTGAAAAAGTATTTACAATACTAGATAAATAAAAAATAAAAAATAAGAAATAATAAAAAAAAGATTTAGCAATCATAGTCAAACATACGATATAATTAAAACTCATCATATGATATTATTAATACATAATATTATATTAATACACAATATTGTACTAATAACATATCATATTGTATTATTAATACATAATATTGTATTAATAATACAAAATACTGTATTAATACCCTAAATACGGTATAACGAGTATTAACCATACCGTATGTTTGGCTATGTACACAAATATTTTCAAAATTTGCCTAGATCTGCAATTATTTTGTGAAATTGGACTATCCACCACAATTTTCCTTATTTTTATTATTTTCCTTTTTTATCTGTCTTTTTCATTCCATTTTTTATTTTATTAGATTTTTTTTAATTCAATGCAGTACGAGAGTAATATTTTGTAGGGAAAAGGTAATAATTGTCTAAATTTTTTTAACTAATTAGGAGAATGTCTGGTTGTAACTACTCGATAATTTGAAGAGAAAAGGTAAGTTACCTATTCGGATTGCTGATGATGATTCAGTTAACATCCTCGAAAATTATGATTCGGTTGAGGAGCTCTTAGCTGAAATCTCTGAAAATTTGGTCCATTCTGATAATTTGTGAATTATGGACTCTGGTTGTTCATTCCACATGTCCCCTTTTGAGTACAATTTTGAAAATTTTGAAATTCTGAGTAATGGCAAGGTTTTGTTGGCAAATAACCTTCAGCTTGAGATTAAGGGAGTAGGTTCTGTTCGGTTTAGCATGGATAACGGTTCTGTCAAAATGCTAACAAATGTGAAATTTGTTTTAGGCCTTCAGCGAAACCTTATCTCGTTAGGTACTTTGAATGCTACCGGTTGTGACTACTCATCTCGAAATGGATTACTCTATGTGACTAAAAATGAGAAAATTAAGTTGTCTGGAAAGCTTTGAAATGGTTTATACATTTTGCAAGGTAAAGCTTTTCAGCAAGAGATTGATGTAGTATCTGATAAATTTGTTGAGACTCCATTTGAAAATTTGACAGGTTCTCTACCTAAAGTTAATTGTGTTGTTGATAAGTAGTTGAATTCTGCTTTTGAGTTTTCTGATAAATGTTTGATTGTTGATTTTGCTTATGCATCTGAAAATCCTTTTGTTGGGCCTTCAATGCTTGTCAGTGACATTGCACGTTCTGATCCTATCTCTATTGCTTCTGAACCCTAGGATGTTCCTTTTGGTTTAGAGTGCAACGTTTAGTTGTTCGATAGAGAGTTGGCTTGTTTGTCGAATTTTGTATGTAGGATGTTTGTGGTGAGACCTGAATTTTATTTTCTTATTGTCTGCTATTGGTGATTTGTGATTAAGTATGATCTAGAGGGTATTGTATACTCTCATTCCGATGCAGATTCGTTTGCTTTCGGTTGCATACATGAAGAAGGGATAAATGATCTCAATGTGTTCTTGATGTACTTTTTCCGTTTGTGTTCTCGTATGTATCCTCACTGTTGGGCTTTAATTACATTGATCAGTGTTAGTTTGTAGTTTCATGAGCAGTTTGTCTCTTTCATGTTTGATTGGTGTTTTGTAACAAATCTGTTTGATGATTCTGTTTTCAGAAAGATTGGTAGTGCTTATTGCTTCGTCCTGATTCTGTTGAGTTTGGATGATATTCTGACGGCTTCTAGTAGTTTTGATGAAGTTAAGCAAATTTCTTGATTTGTGAGTAAGTTTGTTGTGATTTTGGAGTTTTTGTTTTATGCTTCTGTTTCTTGCTCTTTTAATAGCATAGTTTGTGAGTTTGTTTCAACAGTTACATGGAAGTTTTGTTATATTTTGGTGCAGCATTCTAAACATTCAGATTTTTTATTTGGACTATTGTTTGTTAGGGTCATTATGGTTCCAAATGCATTTGTTTCTGAAGAGTCAGTTTATACTAGTTTTGTTGATTCTACTTTGTGCTGCTTATGTCGTTTAAGAGAGTATTTCCTCATTTGTTTTGATTCCATGTTACTTGGCAACATTTGTTTTATGATTTGTCTGTTTTTTAAGATGTTCTTTTGAAAACAGGTTCAGGTTGCCGTTAGTGGATTTAGTTCACCGTCCAGCTGAAGTCTGAAATTCTAATGTCTTGAAGACCGTTCTGATTTGCTCGTGCCGAGCAAAATTCTGATCCATTTTTGTCTAGAATTCTGATATTCTGATACCAATTTTTATATGTACTTCAAAAGGGTAATTTGTTAAATATGAATTACACATCAAATTGTATTAACCCTTATGGTGAGTTTAGATGAACCTTGAGTTAGTTTTGGGGTTAGGTTAACTAACCATATGGGTGTGTGATTGTGCTAATAAATAAACCACCTTTGGATCTTCTTTTTCCCTTGAGAGGAACCCTAGCCACCAAATTTAAGAGCTCTTGATATTCATCAATGGCAATTATGAACAGGGGAGTAGGCTAATCCGAACCACTTTACATCGGTGTGTTAATTTTTTCTCTTTGCTATCCTTCTTTCCTTTTGTTTATGATTCATCTCTATTTGGTTTAAATTGGATTAGATCTAGATGTTCTTTGATTATGATACATAGATCTGGAATTTTGTTCTACAAAAAAATCTGATTATTAATCGATTGTGAGGTGTACAAATGGTTAAAATTGGTAAGAAAAATATATTGAGAATCTCTCATTGAAAAGGTGATGAGACACCTATAACATTTATAAAAATAGATGATTATTCATATCATTAAAAGTTGGTTGAGATGAAATCTCATATTATTTAATATGATATGAGAGTTCATTAAGTTTAAACCAAAATTTGAGGATACCTAATTGAAAATTAAGAACACCTCCATCATTTATAAGATAAATAGACTTGCTACCAACTTAAGTTTCAAATGGATCTCATACTATCTAATAAAACAAATTGGATAACAATAATTCAAGTTAGGGAAATTGTGGTGGATAATCCAATTTTACAAAATAATTGCAGATCTAGGAAAATTTTGAAAATATTTGTATCCATAATCAAATATATGGTATAATTAATACTCATCATACCATATAATTTAGGGTATTAATACAGTATTTTGTATTATTAGTACAGTATTATGTATTATTAATACAATATTATATGTTATTAGTACAGTATTGTGTATTAATAATACAATATTATATGTTATTAGTACAGTATTGTGTATTAATATACTGTTATTAGTTATTTTCTATCTTAGATTTGTTGTGAGAGTAGGTTTTCAAAGATTAAGCTAATATGCGTTGTGTCATTGCAGGAATTTCGTCGAGTGTATGCGCAGACGTGAAATTGAAGTACCATTTAATCTAGAGTCTGAGCGCACAATACACCAAAGAAATTAAAACCAAAGAAACCGAGCAAGAAGAATTGTTGCAAACTAAGAGAATATTCATGCCAGAAAAGTTGAGGCGAGGCAATAGCAGCCAAATAGACTTGCCAATGAGCAAGCATATGAGTTGTCAGTTAATCCTATCATGCTGGCAAATGATAGGAATAGAGCTATCAGAAAGTATGCCACGCCAGATGAGTCAGTGCTTCAACGGGGAGTGATCAGACCAAATATCCAGGCCAGGGCATTTGAGCTGAAACCGTGAGACATTTTCATGGCCTGTCGATTGAAGACCCGCACATGCATTTGAGAGAATTCATGGGAATATATGACTCGTTAATCATACCTGACGTGGCTAGAGACTACTTGAGGCTTAGTCTGTTCTCGCATTCGTTGCAAGGGAATGCTCGAGAGTGGCTCAGCAATATAGAGGACGTCGAGGATATAACATGAGCAGATCTTGCGAAGCGATTTTTCAAGAAATATTTTCCCCCAAAAAAGTCGAGAAAATTTCGCAATGAGATCATGAACCTTGAACAAGAAGAAGGCCAACCAATCGTCGAAGCATGGGATCGATTCAAGGGTATCGTTCACCGGTGTTCACAGCACTTAATTCCTTTTTGCGTGCAGTTGGAATTCTTCTACGGAGTTTTGAGCGAAGAATCACAACAAGTCCTGGACGCTTGAGCGAATGGAGCGATGTGTGATAGAACATACAATCAAGCCTATCAGATTATAGAGAGAATATCTAATAACAGTAGCTAGTGGAAGGATCAGCGAAGCAAGGCTGTAAAAACTGTAGGCCACCAAGAGACTGAAAGTAATGCTGAACTAAGAATGCAAATGGGGGAGATGTCGAGTATGTTGAAGGAAATACGTGGATCGAATGCTACTACCGCCTCAGCCATACACATTGTTGCTACAACGCAGTTCGCTTCAGCGATAAATCAATTTAGCATGCCAGCACAAGAGCAATGTGCAGGGTGCGGAGACACACACCTGTACGGGAATTGCTCTTTAACTCTGCCTATGTTTGCTACGCTCTGAAGAACCGTAAAAACAACCCGTACTCTAACACCTACAATCGAGGATGAAGGAATCATCTGAATGTCTTCTGGAACAACAACGGGAACGCGGGTAGTTCGAGTAATCAAGGCTTTCAGCAACAGCCAAGGCAAGTAGGCAATTCGCCAAGTTTTAATGCGTCGTTTGGGCAATAGAAGTCTTTTCCAAGAAACAATGCGCCTCAACACAACAACAAACATATTCTGGAAAAATCCTTGGAAAGTTTGCTAAAGGAATTCATGGTAAAAATAGAGCTAACATTGCATAACCAGCAATCAGCCATGCGAACTCTAGAAGTGCAAATGGGCAAGATGGCTAATGATATAAGACAGAGACCTACTGAACGACTACCATCTGCCAGACATAAAGGGAAAGAGAAAATTAAAGCGATTGCGACCATCGGTGAAGATACTTATAAAGAGACAGATGAAATTATTGAAGATCAGGCGACAATTTCGCCGCAACGAATAGTCGAGGAAGAAGTGCAACCTAAGTCTGAAAAGGTTGATGAAATCGCTGTCGCGAACTTGACATGCGCAATTAATCAATTTATTAAGTGATTTTTTTTTTCTTATTTTTTTATAAAAAAATATATTCGTCTTACAACTTTGTAATGAAATGTTGAGAATTAACTTTTAAAAAATGAGCTTATAGAATAATTTTGAGAAACATATTTAAATTTAAGTTATTTTTGAAATAATTTAATATAAAGTATATTTAATTATATGAAAATATCAATATTTTATAAAGAAAATTTTCGGTTAACCGACCAATCGACTAAATCGAAAAATTTTCGATAATTATTTTTATGACTGATACATACTTGAAAACCGACCGAGCGACTCTTTCGGTCGGTTTGGTCGATTGAATCAATTTTTGAGAATGTATGAATACCACTACTCTTTATTCATAAGAAGACAAGTATTCATCTTTTCGAAAAATCCATCTTCATTGGTGCAACACGCTAATTTCAAAGTTTTGAAGAATAGTTGATTTCAAATACGTTAAAGATAGATTCACGATTTTATCTTTGTGATTATAATTAAAACATAATTATTTTGCCAACAAGAGTCATAGCTCAACGACATGGGTATATACCCAATGGGTTGCCACCTCCAATTGGTGTAACCTAAAAAAAAACATCATAATTTTAAAACACGAAGTTCTCTTATAATTAAAGTATAGAAAAATCATTTAGTCAAACTAACGTAAAATCCTCTACTATTTTGTTTCATTTTATTTTATTGCAAACAATTGTGTACCATTAGATGTTCATTTTCCCGTGGGGAACGCGGACAAAAAATCCATGTTGGCTAAACGAAGTCGGGAACGGGAAATGTATTCTCCATCTCCATTTTCTCGATCCCCGTCCCATTTAGAATTTTTTTAAAATAATAAAAATTATTTTCTCACCCATTTTACTCTTTAATTTTTAGATAAAAAAATATTTGATAGTTAAATTATTTAATTCAAATGAATATTTTTTCATAATAATTAAGGATATAATTGAAAGTTGAAAGATATTTTTAAAGAAATTATTATTAAAAAAATATAAAAAAGAAAATAAACGGAGAAAAATTCCTCGCGGGGAACTCAATCCCCGCCTCGATCCCCGTAAAAAAATGGTGAATTTCATAAGGATGGAGATTGATGTCGGTGGCAGAAACGGGGATTGATTATGTTCCTTATTAAATTTTCATTGAAGAATTTAGTATTCATTTCTTACAATGTATGAAAACATTTCAATAATGCTCACTTTTAGTATGGTGTGACTTTTAGTTTACTTTTATATCAATTTAAAAAAAATAATAATAAATTCATATCAAAATTAAACTAATCATTTCATCAATACATTAAAACTTAAAATTAGTCTATTTATCATTTTTTGTTATCTTAATGACTGAAATCAAGCATTATTGAAATTCAAGAGTAAATTGTTTAATTTTGAAACATAAAGATCAAATATATTTATCCATAGAAATTAGATCCCAAACTTAAAGGACTAAAATAAAATTTCCATTGATTTTATCAAATTTTGTACTAAAAAAAGAAAAAAAAAATTATCAAATTTATTTGATAAAAAAATATATAAAATTCTCCAAAAGAAACTAAAAAATTTCTTTTCTTTTAACTATGATTTCATTTTTAGTTATGGTTCTCATGATAAGTTGATAGTAAGGTTAAATGACCATTAACGTCAATCTTTCCCATTACATTTTTTTTATTAATATTATTTTATTTTTGAAAATAGTACGTATTTAGGAAAAAAAATATATTTTTAGTCTTTTAAGTTTTGGATCTAATTTATATTTAGAACATATGTTTCAAAATTGAATAATTTTATTCATGATATTTTAATAAAATTCAATAATGCTCAATTTTAATCATTGAGACAACAAAATCGTTATAAGGTAATGTTGACTAGACTAATTTTAAATTTCAATATATTAATAAATTGATTATTTTAGTTTTGAAGTAAATTTATTTTTTTTTAAAAATAAATTAAAAAATGCACAATGACTAAAAGTGAGCCTTGTTGAAATGTGTGGAGTAAAAATGTTCAATTTTGAAACATAGGACCAAAAGTGAGCAAAATGTCACGGGTAAAACTGTTGTTTTTAAACATAAGAATCAAACCAAAACTAAACCCCAAACCTAAGAACCAAAAAAGTATTTTTCCCAATTTGTAGATATAAGTAATACAATTTGTTCCTCAAACCGATCCAAACCAAACCGTTTACACCCCTAATAAATAGCATGTCGAGAAATTTTGTCAATATTTTATAAAAAGAAAAACTTACAATTTGTTATAAACTTTTTTTCTAATATGATACAATTTTTTTTTTTTTTTTGAAGTACTATGATATAAATCTAAACCAAAAGAAAATAACAAATATATATTTATAGAAAATTCATGGTTAAAATACCATTTTGGTCCCTCAACTCTTGGTTCTATTTTGGTCTCTAAACTTTCAAATGTCCAATTTTGGTCCCTCAACTTTGCAAAAAGCTTGAAAATAGTCATTGAGTTTAAAAAACATTAACTATGGTTAAAAATTTGATGAGTTGGTAATAAAATAATAATAAATTTTCATCTTCTTCCACATCCCTCCTTCTTTACCCTTCTCTTCCCTTTCATTTTCTGCTATAGATTTCTCATTTCCATATTTCTTTAAAATTATTAAACATAAACATTTTGATTTTCAAAGATTACATAGATAAATATTCAAAAGACATTTTGAATACGTTAATAGTTTGAAGCAGGAAAGGCAAAAGACGGTCGCCATTGAAATCCTTCGACTAGGAAGTGCCAAATTCTTCCAGAAGTGTTTATGAAAAAGAATCTTCACTAAAAATTAATACCCTCAAAATTAATCTCAAACTCATTGATAACTCTCAAGAATTGAGAGTTAATGACTAAGTATAGTAATATTTCGAGAGAACTTTGCTACATTATAAAAAGAATCCGCTGACCCAGTTCGCTATAGCATCATATTTAAGAGCGAAATGTCAATAACCTATAGTTTTCTATTTAGGATAATATTTTAGAGGTTTGCTATAGCAAAAGTGCATGAATGTGTGAAGTTTCAATCTTTATTTTATTTGGTGCAACATCTTTGTGGATCGAAGTGTGATGATGCGCTGAGAGCATTGCTGAAGCAAAGAACTTCGCAAAGAAGATTTTTGCTCGGATAAATATCTAAAGAAAGGGACGTGTGTCAAAGATCTATGCGAGGCCAATTAATCCCATCTGTTGCTTTTTAACCTCTCTGGAAAAGAGCAGGTGACACGGATCGTGGAGTAGAGAATGTCAGAGGTGGAGCAGGCGCAACGGAATCGTAGAGCAGAAGTTTGTCGAAAGCTATATATATAGCAGCCTTCGTCTTCGTTGAAGGCATCAACCATGCATTACGGCGATCAAAAATTCATTTTCATTTTTTATCATCATTTCTCTACTTTCTCGCTGATTGGGACTTAGCTAAATTGGAGTGTTTTACCCGGAACTTTGTTCTGTCGGCTTAGTTATAGATTTTCTAGAGTAGCATAGTTTAGTTTCATTTCTAGTCATTTAGCCAATTAGCTTTTGCATTGTAGCACTGAAGTTGCAGAGCACTACAGAAGCCAAAGTCAGAGACATGTTTTAGTGATTCTGACCAGGCTTCTTCTCTATTTTGCTTCTCTTTTATCTGTTTTGCTTCTTCTTTTTCTTTTTTTTCAAGTGAGCACGGTTGTTGAACATTTGTTGTTTTTGTTGATTTAGTGAAGATGTATGTTGTTTTATTTGTTGTTTTGCAATCTCTTTACGTTATGAGTAGCTAAATTTGTCATTGAAAAGAAATAAAGGAGTAAGGTATTTCGCTGTAGCATAGAGTTAAGGAGATGTTGAACTGTGAATACGTGTTGTTTTAATTCTAAGTACATTCCGTCTGATCAACCATTTGTATTTTCTTTGTTTCGTTCTAAGATGAAAAAAATGAAATGACCTTGCATGACATAACACTAGATTTGCTTAGTTCTAACTTACAATTTAAAGGAGACTTAAAGATAAAGTTTTTACTAGTGTTGGTTGCTCTGTTGCTATTTTTATGCTAAAGCTCAAGAGAGTCTGTGTTAGAGCAAAGCAGTAGTTCGCTTCTCACCATAACGCCTCGTTGCTGCATCGTAATACCTTAACGAATTCAAAATGTCTTTTGAATATTTATCTATGTAATCTTTGAAAATCAAAATGTTTATGTTTAATAATTTTGAAGAAATATGAGAAATTTTTGTAATGGAAATGAGAAATCTATGTGTAGAAAATGAAAGGGAAAAGAAGGGTAAAGAAGGAGGGATGAGGAAGAAGATGAAATGAATTTCTTTATTATTATTTTTTGTCAACTCATCAAATTTCTGACTATCATTAACTTTTCCTAAAATAAAATTAAAAGAATAGTTAATGGACCAAAATGGTACTTTAACAAAAATTTATCTAATCGAAACCCTAAATTTCAATTTGTCGGCCTTGCATTCGATAATTTGGTTGGCCAAAATCTCCTGGCCGAAAGGCTTGTGATCAACTTCTTCCGGATAGTTATGTTTTCCGCAGAACGTATCTCCACACGGGCACTTGAATCCCACCAATCCGACCTTCTTCTTGCAGGTTTTGCACCGATTTTTGGTTTTGGGCGCTGGATCATTCGAATCGACCGCCGGTACAGAAGTTTCGACGAGATCTGGGATTGTGCATCAAAGTCAATAATTGGTTTATATGTTATTGGATCGAGGTTGGTTTTGCTTAGTTAGGTAAAAGATAGGCCACCTGAGTCAACTGGAGGTTTATATGTGTGATCACGTGGATTTGGGAGTGTTTTGACTGTAGGGGAGGAAGTTCTAAAGGAATGCTGGAATTTGTAGCTTATGCAATCTGGGTCTTGGTTGTGCTAAACATATGATTTTTCATTTTGCACATTTGAAGGTTTCAATGATCACTGAGATTGAATCGTTTGTACTATTTTGCTTAAAAGGATTTTCCCAGATTCCTATTTCGTGGATGGAAAACCCAATCAAACCTGTTCTGGGGAGTTTTAGTTGGTATAAGAAGGGAGTTGTACTAGGTTATGAAGTTAATTAGGCTAATGCTATTTCTCAGACTTCTCTCCATCACTAGTATGTTGACTTATCTCTATTATAATATTTGATTAGCTAGGATTAGGATAATCGTTGCTATAATATATGATTTGCTTGCATTATATGCTTTGTATGATTATTGGTTTTTTATATGTTAATTTTGATTTCAATTCTATTTTCTCCTTCTAGGTAGTCATTCGACACTAGCTAAATGCTCTGAGAAATGAGAAGTAGAAATGTCTTCGTTGCCTCCACATCTCAACTGTTTTTCAAAGATATCAACTGTCACTTGGTGGAACTCTAACATAAGAGACGTTGTAAATCAAGGCCATGCATACAAAGCCCTTACCCTCTTTCGCCAAATGAAGCAAAATGGTCTGCATCCCAACAATTTTACATTTCCCTTCTTGGCAAAAGCTTGCGCGAAGCTCTCTCATCTTACTAACTCCCAAATTATCCATACCCATGTTGTCAAATCCCCATTCCACACTGATATCTTTGTTCAGACGGGCATGGTCGATATGTATGTCAAGTGTGGTAAAGTGGAGGATGCATATAACTTGTTTGATAAAATGCCTGTTAGGGATATTGCATCATGGAACGCTATGATTAATGGGTTTGCTCAAATTGGCTCCCTTGATAGAGTTTTCAGTCTGTTTGTGAGAATGAGATTAGTGGGAATTTGGCTAGATGCAGCTACTGTCATTGGATTGACTCGAGCAACTTTATCTGCCAAAAGCTTAAGATTTTTGAAAGCTGTTCATGCTATTGGGATTGGAACAGGATTCGATGCTGATGTCTCAGTTGCTAACACTTGGATTGCTGGTTACTCCAAGTGCGGTCAGCTGCAGCTCGCAAAGATGGTGTTCCATGGGATTCAAAAGCATGTAAGATCTTCTGTCTCGTGGAATTCATTAATGGCATGCTATGCAAACTTTGGGAAATATGTAGATGCTGTAAATACTTACAAAGGATTGCTATGCGATGGGTTGAAGCCTGATGCAAGTACAATTATTAGCCTTATTTCGTCTTGCATGGAACCTGATGCACTCATTTATGGTTCCCTTATTCATGGTCATGGTTTCCAATTAGGCTGTGATTCAGACATTTATTTAATTAACACCCTTATATCAATGTATTCTAGGTGTGGAGACATTCGATCGGCTACAATTTTGTTTGATGGTATGTTCGTTAGAACTTGTGTTTCATGGACGGCCATGATTAGTGGGTATTGTGATGTGGGGCGAATTGACGATGCCTTAGTATTATTTAATGCTATGGAAGAAGCTGGTGAAAAACCTGATGTAGTTACGGTTCTCGCCTTGATATCAGGTTGTGGTAAAACAGGGGCACTCGAGCTAGGGCATTGGATTGATAACTATGCAACATTATATGGATTAAAAAAAGATGTAATTTGTAATGCATTAATTGACATGTATGGAAAATGTGGTAGCTTGAAGGATGCTCGAGATTTATTCTACCATTTGCCTTATAGAACTGTTGTCTCTTGGACAACCATGATTGCAGCTTGTGCTCTTAATGGGGAATTTGGAGAAGCTTTAGATCTCTTCTATCGAATGTTAGAGTCGGGAATAATGCCAAACCATATCACGTTTCTAGCCGTTCTTCAAGCTTGCTCTCATGGAGGCTACCTTGAGAAAGGGAGAGAATGTTTTTCGGTGATGACTAAAAGGTATGGTATAAACCCTGGTTTGGATCATTATTCTTGCATGATTGATCTTCTTGGACGGAAAGGGAAGCTAATTGAAGCCTTGGAGGTTATTCAAGCTATGCCTATGAAACCTGATGAAGGCATATGGGGTACAATGCTCGGTGCTTGTAAGATTCACAATAACATGCAGATTGGTGAGTATGTGTCTCATCATCTCTTTGAATTGCAGCCGCATGTTACAGTTTCATTCGTCGAGATGGCTAATATATATGCATCGGTTGGAAGGTGGGATAGAGTTGCATCTATAAGAAAAACAATGAGATCAAGCAAAATGAGGAAATCTCCTGGGAAAAGTATTGTTCAAGCGAATGGAAAGTCGCATGAGTTTGTTGTTGAGGATAGAAGCCATCATGAATGTTTGGTTATTTATGCAGTGTTGGAGAGTTTAACTATGCAGATCAAATGGAAAGAATCCTCGCATGCCCAGAGAATTGGTGAACTTGATATGGAATGAATGCATTATTCCGAATTTTTTACCAACAAATGTTTGGTATTTGGCTCTGCAGATCACTTTATCTCGTAAAAGGTTTTGACTACAAACCCATCTTTTAGTTTGTTCCTTTGCAAATCTCTTTTTTTTGTTCAAGCTGTCAATATCTCTCTTTATTTTTAGGCTCACGGGAGGAGTATCTATCCATCATTATTTATTGCTCTTTCTATGTACCTTCTTACTTGTGGTTTTATCTGTAATGGTTTGGTTTGTTTGTTTTTTCTATTAGTGGTTTTCTTTTCTCCCTTCCTATCACATTAGAGGTCACTTTATTATAGTTTTGATATAGTTTTCTCTATTAATGGTTTGGTTTATTGTACCTTTTATTTATCAGTGAAAGTATTTGTTTCCTATAAAAAAAAAAAAAATCTTTGGTGAAAATCTACTTTATTATAATCAACATGGGTTAGGTTAGCCTAGTGAATAAAAGAGTTTTGAAAAATCAAGAAATTATGCGTTCAATCTATAGTGATCATCTACCTAAAAATTAATTTCTTATAAGTTTGCTTGACAACTAAAATGTTATAGGATCATGCAGTAGCAATCGTCCTGTCAGAATAGGCTTAGACACTAACAAAAAAGAAAAATAAAATATATATATATATGTATAGTATTTTCAAAGCACAAGGCGACATTTTTTTTATCGCCTTAAGGCAAGAGACGACAAAAAGACGAGGCCTGAGTGAAGTGAGGCGCAAACAATAAATATATAACTAAAACATAAAAGTTTAAGTGTTATAAGAAATAAATTAAAGCAAAAATGACTTTGATTAAGGGTGTCTTGGTCAATGTAAAACATTTGCTTTAACAAAAAAATATAAATATAAATAAATATATTATCAAAGAGTTGAGCAAGAATAATAAAACAATGTTTCTATAGAAGTACAATAATAAAACAATGTTTTTTTGGAATTATAATTATAGAAAGTTAAATTTGGCAAAATTAAGCAAGTGGGAGCATTTAAGTAAGCTTTATTCTTAAAAAATATAAAGAAAGCAAATATTTGAAAATAAGAAAATACATTGGGAAGAACTTTGAGAAGACCACTAGACTTGATGACGACGAAACAAAGTCTCTTTCTTCAAGTTGTAAGAAAAAACCAGAGGTTAATGATATCGAAATTTCAAGTCCACACCACAGAGGTTGAAGATGAAGAAGACGGCGGCAGCAAGAGTTCCTACTTGTTTTCAGGCTTCATCTCTAACTATTTTTTTTCTTTCGTTGGTTTCAAGTTAACAAAAAAAACCCTCTTTCAACAAGGCGCTCGCCCTCGTCTGAGGCAGGCACAAAAGAAAACCTTGATCTTCTTTAGATAGGCATCCTTTCAAGTGATCGAGAAAATATTGTTTTGTTGTGAAAAGGGAGCTCCCATCAAGCTGTTATTAGGAATCTCTGATAAAAGAACACCATCTAAAATAGTAGATAAAGAGGCCTATTCAAGTGATTCCAAGGGGGTTTAACAGAAGTGAAACGATGAAAAGGGGGCCATGAATCTCGATCCATAAAACCATAATATTTTGCAACAATAAACTTTCCTTGTAGTGATGTAGGTTCATGTACAAAACGCCAAATCCATTTTCCCACAAGTGCAAAATTTCTCTGTTCGAAATTCCCAATCCCAACAACTTGAGGAGCTGAGGTTTTGCCCAATTAGCATTGTGAACACCACCATTCCTGCATGAGCCTTCCCAGAAAAAATTCTAATGATTTGATCCAACTGTTTTGATACTGCGACATGCATTTTAAAGAGTGAGAAATAATAGATATGCATGCTAGAGAGAACAGATTGAACGAAGGTGAGACGACCACCCTTTGAAATAAAAGCATATTTCTTGTTGTGAAATTTTTGTCGATTATTTTCAATGATAGGTTGCCAAAAACCCAAAGTTTTGGAATTACCCCCAAAGGAAATCTAAGATATGAACCAGGCCAAGATCCTCTTTTGCAACCGGAATTACTAATCAACCAATCCACAGCTGTATCATCAACATTGCTGCCCAAAATCTCACTCTTCGAAAGATTTATTTTCAAACAGGTGCACATTAAAAAATACGAACCATATCAAATAGGTTTTTTAAAGCAATCCAGTTGGAAGTCAAGAAAAGGAGAGTATCGCCTGCAAATTGTTGATGGGTCAAGGTTGAGTAAAATTGGCCATTGACTAAGGTTGGTTTATCTTTGAATGAAACAATGGAAAGAGAAGGATTATTGAGAGGGGGAAATGATGCATCAATGGAGCCTTGTGAACTAGAGAGAGATTGAAAGGAAGCGCTCAGATTAGAGTTCGGCACAGGTGAGACGGGTTGAGGAATATAGGCTGGAAGCAGGGATATGGGCAATTGTCGATTCGGGTAAAGGGGATATTGGTGGGTTGGCATTAAGTGATAAGGTGGGCTGAAGTTTTGTGAGCTGTTACAGAGCACTCATAAAAAAAGGCTCTCTCCCTTTTGAAATGAGATTTCCTGCTAGATAGATGGTCATCCACAATCAAAGCCTTCTCCAACCTTTGAACAGCAGGAGGGGTAATTGCAGTCATTGGTGCCACATGAGCTTGCAAAGGGGGAGAAAAATTTTGGAATTCCTAACTGAATCAAATCAAATCCCTGGAAATCAGGTTTCGGATGCGGAACATTAACTATAGCTTCACGATGACCACGAGATTCCAATAATGGAATCGACAATGAGATGGTCCAGGGTACTCTAGCGAAGCATTTAGGCTAGGAAACAAAAGCCGGCAAGAAACCATCGCCATTGAACCTAACCTTGATACGAGCAGCATAAAGGTTAAACCAACAATCAATTTGTTTCTCAACAAACCACCCAACTGGTCACCAATATACCTGAAAACAAAGGAAACCCAAAGTGAGGGAGGTAAGTTGAGTACCTCAATCCATCCTCCACGAGAAAGGATCATACTAGCAGACATAAAATTGCTAGTAATCAACTCTTTGAATTTCAGATGAAAGCTGTCAATGGATTGCCAGGAAGAGGCCTTGCAGAGTTGAGAGGCCACAGTTGAGTCAAAATTTTTAATCAATGCTTTGTTTGCTTGCGAAGGATTAATAACGCGTCTCTGAGCAATGTTTTCCTTTATAGATTTGCAAATACAGGGCCATGAATCTGTGCTTCAGGATCTTTGCACAATGATTGAATCCTTAAGATCAATTGGGGATGAAAGTGCTTTAGGATGTTGGGGAGGCAGTGGAGCAACGATGGATGTGTGTACGGATGGTACCACATTACCAGCAGCAGAAGGAAGTGCAATCTTGTAATGTGCTGCAAAACCACATCCTTGAAGGAAAGCTTAGGCACAGACACCGTAAGCTTATGTGATTCCGCAGGGTAGTCTGAGATCAAAGAGATAAAAGTTAACCAACCTCTCTTGGGGATGAGCAGGGAACTTTTGCTGCCCGAGGTACCAAGGAGAGTGAGTTCCACAAAATATCCAAAACGGTTGTTTAATTTCTGGAGCCAAAAGGAACCAACGGATGTCTGGTATTTTTTGAAAAACTTGGAAGAGTATGGCCCGGTTGACAGAGCATCGAAGGAGGATGAGGAGAGCCATTCAAGGGCAATCCATGCAAGGGAAATTGATCAGGATGAATTCCGGTTGGTTTCTATGATTTTTTGCCTTCCTCTAAATTTTTTATTCGGTCGATTTGGACAGATCTGGTGGAGTAGTTCCAAGGTGAGGGAGGGTTTGTGACAGCCATGGTGTGGGTGGGGAAGAACACATTTGGTTGTTCAATATTGATATTTTCATAAAATACTAATACAGATATAACTTTTGCATTCATTTACAGTTGGTGTGGAGCACAACACAAGGTATTTTCATAAAATACTGGTACAGAGCTATGCATTGGTTAATCTTCTGGGAGTTTTTTTTAGGTTCTGATGCATTATGATGCTTCTATAAAGTAGCGAAGATCCATTTGTTTGAATTGAAAACTAGTTGAATTAGTTTTATGATGTAAAAGTCCTGATTTAATTCATGAATAGTTAAAAGAATTGCTTTTATTTTTCCATTATCTATTTTCTTATAGGTGGTAATAATGTAGGTTGATGAGTCCAAAAGGGGTGACTTGGACTTTGAAGGTGTGCGCTCTCTTAAAGTCTCAGGTTCGAGACTCACCTGTAACGTTAATTTGTAGACATCTTCACGTTAATTTGTAGACATCTTCCGTGTCTTCATTCTTTCGATGTCTTCTAGTGTTTGGCATAGGGACGGGCGTGGCATGGTTACCCTAGGTATAGTGGAGCGAAGCTCCGATTTTTCGGTTTCCAAGATAAAAAGAAATGTAGGTTGATGATGCAATAGAGTTATTCGGCTTTGGCTTGGATTGAAAATGAATATGATTGATCTGAACAATATAAAAGAAATATTGAAAGCTAAAGAATTGTAGAGTTGAAAAACTAAAGACTGAAAATGAGTTTGTTCTGGAAAAACGGCAAATTGAATGACAGTGGGTTATCCGTCCTCGTTTTGATGAGATTGAAGGCACTGCCAGGCTGACCAGACAGGTTAGTGTACAAAGTTTTCTTATTGAATTTTAAAAATTTGGTTGGAGATATCAGTAATTGTCAAATTATCGTGGTTTGTTAGTTTTGAAAACTTGGCTAGATTTTACGAATATGTTTTTTAGATTCTTAGTTTTGATAAATATAGCTGTACGGCCAACAAGATCAGTGACTCGATAACACTAGTGTATTACCCAACGATATAAAAGTCATGGATTTGATTTAACAATTTATTGACATTGTTGGTTTAGGTACTTTGGGTTGATGCTATTCTCAAAGGTCACTTTCCAATATTCTGATATTTTGAAGTGGACGGCAGCAAGGTTTTCTTCCTACTTATGTTCATTTTTATTTTGTTAATATTCTTTTAAACTCGATAAGGAATGGTAAGAACAAAGCTTGGTTTTAAACAAACAATCTTTTTCTTCATTATTTCGTGGTTGAAGCCTCTTTTGGTCTTTCCTTGATGATGTTTTACACTCAAATGCCATACAAGTTTGTTTGTTGATATCTGAATCTGATTGAGGAGAAGGCACTTTAGCGAATAATATCATTACCAAACAATCAGAATTAAATGGTTCTCAATTGGATTAAATATCGTTACGTTTGCCTGTGCTACATTTTTCTGAGCTGCATGACATGGAAACATTTTTTCAGAGATTTTACTTAATTAAACACCAAAAGTAAAACTTGTAGAATTCTAGACCAAACTAAATCTAATTATATGACCAAGAAGCAAATTAAAGAAAACTATTACTGCAACTCAACACCAGCACTGTCATTTATCTCCAAATTTTTGAATTGATTGTTTGTCGAGCGACAAATAACACCTGTGGTGACTCTACGAGCGACGTTATGGTTAACACTGTTCGGCAACCTTTTCAACCCAGCAACGATCAGTTGTGCATTCTGATCAACAAGTCTCCTTCACAGGACAACAGCTCTTTTAACGACATTTTGAGTTGGGTTTTAGATTTGAAGAATGATTCAAGTTTTTTTTTGTGTGTTCTGTCAAATTTGACTAATGTGCAATCAATCTCTTAGAAAAATTATCTTTTTGTTACTTTTTAGACTTTCATTTATGTTTCTCCATCCATTCTTTACTTTCTTTATCAATCACTATTTTCAATTATCCCACTAAATAATATTATAATCTGAATACTTGAAGCTAGATTTGTAGGTGTAAATAGTTAGCCTTGGTTAGAGTTTAGCTAGCCCTAACATTTTTTAGTGACTCCTACGTGCTATATATTAAGCATATTTGAGTAGGATTAGAATTTGAGATTAAATGCTCCACCAAATATACGAATCTTCTATTGTTATATTGATCAACTAACATGATATATTAATAACCACTAAATCTATGTTTCCTCCCATTCTCTATTTAAATCTTATGAATGTTCAAATTCTTGTTGATTTCATCTAAAATGTACCAATTCGAAAATGCACCAAATCGAAAATGCACATCCAACTCACCCTAAACTAACATAAAAAATTGGAACAAAAATCAAACCCTAAATGTTGAAATAAAAAAATCAAACCCAAAAATTACATCTCAAATTTGAATATACCTCTTAATCGGAACGATGGCGTTTGCAAAGAGAAACAACGACGACGATGGGGAAGAATGATGGGATCGACGGCGATTTGAGAGAATGGAGAAGAAGAAAGACGTTCTTTGTTTTTATTCATCATAGCCGATGATTTTTAAATTGTTGGCTAATCCAATCAAAAACATATATTTTTTATGATTATAGTTGTCGGTTAAGAATAACTTCGAACAAAGTCACGTTTTCAGTCGAAAATTTAATAAAGTGTCGGCTAATCAATATCAAAAGGCGCCCAAATTTTAGATGAAAGGGGGAATTCGAAATAATGTTTCAAGTTTTACCAAAATGACCGCTATACTATACAATTTAACTTACGTTTAAAAAAATGTCGGTCATGTATGAAAATAATATTTTTACACTCCCATAAATAGTCGACGGTCTCCCAAAATGTTGCCTATAACCGCTAAACAAGAGACGTTTTGGTAAAACGTCGCCATATTGTATTATTAGCCAACATTAAAATCAACTATCGGGTAATATAATAGTTTTCTTGTAGTGAAATTTGAATTAGAAAAAGTGAAAAAAAAAAAAGAAAAAAAAATGATAGTCAATTCATTTTTAAGATAAAATCTTATATTTATCTTATGTGATATCAAAACCTATATGATACATAAACAACTATTCAATAAATAAAAAAATAAAAAAAAATTGAGAACCAAACTAAAAATTGTAATCTCAAATAGAGGCACTTTCTTCGCATTAGAAAAATGAAATAGACCACATGTGTACACAACATGATCGATAAGATACATGTGCTACTCTTTTAATTTTCAATTGATTATGAAACCTCAATTATCTAATAATCATCCGTTACATTCAAGTTAAACATTATTTAAACTTGTGAAGCTCAAAATGATTACCAAAACCATATCAAAATAGTATTTTATCATTTAGTACAGATAATTTCTGTAGGCTCTAAGGGTGTGTTTGTTCATTCAACATAAAGGTGGAGTGGAGTGGGAGTGGAAGAGAATGAGATGGTTAATGGTAGTATGGAGTGGTTAACTACTCGTTTGGGGATTGGAGTTAATAGTAGTGAAGTAATCAACTACTTATTTGGAGATTGGGGTTAAAAGTAGTTGATATAATTTATTTATTTTTTTTTTTTTTTGAAAATGGTGTTGAAGTAAATAACAATAATTATGTATTTATAATTGAAAGTTTATGAATTTTAATTATTCACCTCAATTGTTCTTGATTGATCTTAAAAAG
>JBBMKA010000026.1:7268363-7284500 GCA_037833695.1 Sechiopsis laciniata | reverse complement strand
ACAGTAAACACCCAGCTTAAATATAAACAAATAACAATAACTTCACAGAACAACTCTCAAGAAGATGAAAGAGACTTCAAAATGCATTAAAAGAACTTCGACGAGCTATAAACAAACATCCAACATAAATCTTTGCTCGAAAACTACAATATAGAAGGTAAACTACGAAAAATTCAGAGAGAAGGTAAAAGAAGAATCTTCTAAAGGAAATGCAGAAAAACGGAAAACAATGCTGCAAACACTAATGGAGCCTTGTCACTTCCAGCAGCTCTCCTCATTCAACTCTAGTAAAAAATCTCAAAAATGTGTTTATATACTCCCCATCATCAAGGCAGATCAACGGCTGAGATTCTAGGGTAAAAGGGTGGCTTGTTCTCCAATCCAGGGCCGACCAGATCTGACTTGCAACAGGGGACCACGTACAAGCTTTTCTGACACTACAGCTTTTTGCAGGAAACTGTTATTTCCGGTTGGGTGAATGCTGCAGACATTGACGCTCACTTGAAAAATGGCTTTTCTTCTCTTCAATTCTACTCCTCTGATTTAGGTTTTGCTCAGCATTCAAAGGCATGAAATGATGACAACAAATTAACGAGACAAGAGACTCTTGAAAGGTGATCATAAATGCTTCAAACACTAACATTGTTACATAAAAACTCATGATATTTCTTAGTATTTGTAATCCTAGCCTCCTTTGCTACATGCAATTCATTTTAACCATAATTCCCTATTCATAAGTGGTTCTATGCAATGAATGTGGATAATAATGCCTGATTTTTCGTTAAAAACCCCTATTAGGATGATTAAATAACTCTCTAATTGAGAGTTATCAACTTGGGAGCAGCAAAGAAAATTCTGGGTATGGAAATTGTCAGAGACAGGAAAGCGAGAAAACTTTATTTGAGTCAAAAGGGGTATATACATAAAGTTCTGTCCAGATTTAATATGCACCATGCCAAGCCAGTTAGTACTCCGTTAGCCTTGCATTTTAAACTCTCATCTGCTTTATCTCCACAATCAAATGATGAGGTTGATTATATGTCTCGAGTTCCTTATTCTAGTGTAGTTGGTTCTCTAATGTATCAATGGTTTGTACCCGTCCTAATTTATCCTACGCAATCAGTAGGTATTTGAGCAATCCAGGTAAAGAACATTGGAAAGTAGTTCAGTGGATACTGAGATATTTACAAGGTACAGTTGATGTTTGTTTTCATTTTGAGAGAACCAGAGATGGAGTCATCGATTATGTGGATTCTGATTATGCTAGAGATCTTGATAAAAAAAAAAAGATCTATTACTTAGTATGTGTTTACAGTTGGTAGTTCTACTATTAGTTGGAAAGCTATGCAGAATACAGTTGCTTTGTCCATGACAGAAGCTGAGTATATGGCTATTACTGAGGCTTGTAAATAAGCTATATGTTGAGGGGACTGTTTGGTGAACTTAGTGAAGACTTACAAATTTCTACAATCTTTTGCGACAGTCAGAGTGCTATCTTCCTTACAAAAGATCAGATGTTTCATGAGAAGACAAAGCACATTGATATCCGATACCATTTTGTACTTGAGGTCATTGCTCGAGGTGATATTGTGGTGAGCAAGATTAGTACCAATGACAATCCAACTGATATGATGACTAAATCTCTTCCACTAAACAAATTCAAGCATTGCTTGAGTTTGATTGGTGTTTGCAATTTTTGAATTACTTAAAGTTGGCGAAGACGACTGAAGTTTTTCATTTGGTGTTTGAACCAATTAGCGTCAAGGTAGAGATTTGTTGTGCCGCTAATATCATTTCCCACATCGAAATTTTATTTACTTTCACCACCCCACGTTGCTATATATACATATAGCATTTTCACTTTGCAAACACACAACAAGAATATCATATATAAAGAATTTTCTAAATTCTTTTCTAAATTCCTTTTATATTAATTTCTTATTGCATTTAGAAATTAATTTTGGTGAGTTCAAATCTTTGGATATATTGAGATTTTGGTGAGTGCTTAAGTGTGCTCTTTTGTAATCTCAATTTGAAACTCTAGTGGAATATTTTTGTCGTCTTTGATCGTGGATGTAGGCTTCGTCCGAACCACATAAGATCTTTGTGTTATTGTTTTTCTCTTTACTCTATTTATTTATATTTTCTATTGCCATTATTATAATCTAGTTTACTTCCGCTGCATCGATATCAAGTGGTATATGTTAAAGATCAAGTAATTTTTCAACAGCACTCAAAGAAAACAAAATTCATTTAAACGAAAGAAAAGCAATAGAAGAAAACCTGAAGCTCTCAAAGAAAGAAAGAAGGAACTTTATTTGTAGAATGTAAGAAACAAAATGGTTGTCTGCTCCTCTCATAACCAATTAATTTTCAAATAGAATCTCACATTAAAATTTTGTTGAAGATGAAATAAAGATCTGAACTCAATGAAGCATCATTTTTTAGGTCGAGCCATATTGAAGATTCCACATTAAAAAAGTAAGGAGATCTCAAAATCTTTATAACAAGATGTTCTACTGCTTTCATAATCAATAAGTTTTGGGATAGAATCTCATGTTATCTATTACATCATAACTATTTATTTTCATCGTTTGAACAAGTAATTTGCAACCTTCAACTCATTAGTCATGAAGGCGATAAATGGGAGTAACCAATAGATCTTGAGCTCTAGGACAGGTTAATCCAAATTCTTCTGTCATATCCAATTCAACAGGCAACATGTCGTTTGGAAGCTCCCAGTCAAAGCAATGCACAAGTTGAGCTATCACTAGACGAACTATTGTTAGACCCGTTTGCATTCCAGGACAACTTCTTCGACCAGAACCAAATGGAATCAATTGAAAGTCTCTCCTTTTTACATCCACTTGGCTGCCCATAAACCTTTCAGGAAAGAACTTTTCAGGATCAATCCAGACATTAGGGTCCCTTCCAATTGCCCACGCATTCACTATAATGCGTGATTTCTTAGGAATATGAAAGCCATTAACAGTACAATCTTCCAAAGATTCATGTGGAACTAATAATGGAGCTGGTGGGTGTAACCTGAAAATCTCCTTAACGACCATGTCCAAGTATTTTAATTGATCCAAGTCTGATTCTTCCACCACCCTATTCAAACCCACAACTTTTTCTAGTTCATCTTGCATTTTCTTCATTACATGTGGATGCTTGATGAGCTCAGGAATTGCCCATTCGATAGTGGTGGCTGAAGTGTCCATTGCCGCAGCTAGCATATCCTAAAAATGTTATCGAGCTAATTAGAACAAAAAAAAAAAAAAAAAACTAAAAATCCTTTATGCTTAAGTTGAAAAGTTGATAAAATTTAGAACTTTATACATATACGACGTACTCAGTAAACAGAGAAACATATCATAATCTATCCAAAAATTAGCACAAAAGAATGCTATTGTCTCTTAAACTTTTGTTGAGTTCTTGGGAATATTTTAGAAGATGGTTGTACCATATTTAAAATATGCAAGAAAGTGGTGTGTTCTAAACACTATAAAAAGAGTACGTCTCTTTTGATTTAAAATATTTCAGATAAAAACATTTTAAGTTGGTGTACTAACTCTAGATAAATTTTTAAAATAATTTGGAGTGGAGAAAATGGCGCAATTAGTATACGTTTTGAAGAGAGTATTTTTGCAAATGACGTCGAGAGAGATTCTATGTGATGGTAACAATGTTTCTACATAGTGGAGATTCTTCATGCCGAGGGGCTTTTTTTCCAAGACAACTTAGTAAGCCACAATCTCCCCCACCCCTTGACCAAATATTTTTTATGTTTGTGAGTGTTCGGACCACATTAGCCGCACATAAACTATTCTCACGAAACAAGCAACTTGACTCTACAACATTTAGTTGATCACTTAGCGAGGTATTATGAATGCATAGAAAGCATACTTACAAGAATTATGGCTTTGATGTTAGACCGTTCAATCTTATACTCGATTTCTTGGGAGCCCATGATGTCCAACATGACATCCACAAAATCCTTGGTTTTGGTTTCAATCTTGGACTCAAGACGTTCGTCAATAATCTTTTCAAGGAAGTCATCAAATATCTTACTAATAGCTTTTGATCGGCGATCCAACTCTTGAAGATCAAGTGGTGCAATTTGAGGAATAAAATCTCCCAAGTTGGGAGTAGCCATTAACTGCAAGAACTCTTGTATTAAAAAGTTAAAACCCCTCTCATCCAGCTCTTGATCTGCATATTTCTTTCCAAAAACCATCAAACAAGTCATGTCAGCGTTGAGTGTAGAGATTTTAGAGCTAAGATTTACAACCACATGTTTTCTTGCAGCATTTCTGATATAGTCAACCAACAAGCCAAGCTCGTCCCTTCTCATTGATCTAAAAGAGTTGACTTTAGCATGGCTGAGTAATTCAAGTGTGCACATTTTACGCATATTGCGCCAATAAGAGCCATACTGAGCAAACCCCAAGTTCTTTTGTCCATAAGACAAGTATTTGGAAGCTTGAATAATTGGGCGACTAGCGAAAACAGAATCATGGGTCTTGAGGAAGAGCTCAGCAGCTTGAGGAGAAGAGACAACGATGGCCGGTACAAGGCCGAGTCTCATGTACATAATGGAACCATGTTTTTGAGATAAACTTTGAAGGTCTCTGTGAGGAAGCTTTCCTAACAAATGAAGGCTGCCAAATATAGGGAACCCTCTTGGACCAGGAGGCAATTTGTGCTGTTTTCTGTATAGCCATGGTCTCAAGAAAAGAGCAAGACCAACAAATGCAACAGCTACCAAAATCCAAGCCATAAGGAGACTGAGTTAGATTTGTGGAGAGGCAAAATTTGAACAAGGTTAGCACAGGATAAATGTCTTGGAAATTATTGGTAGCACAGGATAAATGTCTTGGAAATTATGGGTCTTTAATAAAACAGAATTGCCGTCCCATGTTTAAATGGTGTTTTTTTGTTCAACAATAAAGATCATGGGCTGTTTTTAATTTTTTTTAAAAAAAAAAGAAAAAAAAAAGAAAAGAAAGATCATGGATTTTTTTTTTTTTTGAGTCGTGCAATAATTGGAGGGAAGAGATTAAAACAGATGATCTCTTGACTGTTGAGTGTATAATAATGCCACTAAACTAATGCTCTTATTAGCAGTTGCATGCTTTGAATGTTATTGAATACAAGACTGTCACGTTTTCAACATTATGATATCAAATCTAATGGTTAAGATGTAAAAAAAAAGAAAGAAAGTAATCCAAGTAAACTATAAACAACGTCCACGAGATTTGGTATGAACATAGGATGGGAAACTCTTATTTGGGGGGTTCCTTCTTGAGATGTTGCCTAGCAATTCAAAGTTCAAAGATTCTTTGATAAGGTTGCTACTCACGCATATTAAAAATAGATAAATTTTGTGATTAATAATAGTTCCTAATTCAACGCCATAAATACGTATGAAATAACGAGTTACGAGTTTGAATCTTTATATCTAATTACATAAATTATAAATAATATTTTATTTTATTTATTTATTTTACATTTTAGTCCTCTAACCTTTCATTGTCCAAATTTAATTGATCTACTAAAAAAGCCTAAATTGATCTCTATTATAAGTTTGTGTTAATTTTTCTTCAATAAAAAAAAAAAAAAAAAAAAAAAAAAAAAAATTTCTTCCTCCATAAATTTTAAAGGATATTTATGTTTTTACCACTTATATTAAAATTATGGAGATTTTTCATAAATAATAATAATAAATATAATGGATATCAAAATCTTAGAAAAAAAATTAAATATGGCAAAAATTAATTCAATAAGTTAAATAAGTGATCACAACATTGATGACTTTCAATCAAATGAAAAAATGATGACTTCAATTTAATTATATTGATTAAAAACAATAAAGTGATATTGATTGAAATAAATTAAAGTTGAAATATTTTGTTATGTATGGAATATTTTTTTAAAAATTAGTATAATTAAAATAATGATGCTATAATATTTTATTTACCACAATTTCTTAAAAATTATTAATATTATTGACCAATTATAAAATAATTTCATGTGAAAATTAGGTAGGCTGCCAAATCCATCTTGTCATAATTTTTTTTGTCATTCAATTGTACTTCTATTTCTATTACCATGGATTTGAATTTATAACTATTTAGTTATAGAAAAATAGTGGATGTTATTTAGTAACTCGTCTCCTTAGCAATTGTACTATCCTTTCTTATAATAGACAAGACTCTCTCTAACTTTAAATACATGCATTTAACCCATGGAAGAAAAAGAAGGGCTCTTATCCAATCAAAGAAAAAAAACCCAAAATTCTGAGCTAAAGAAGAAAAGGAGAAATAAATACACTCTTGTTATAGTCCATGTTTGATGTGTATGTATAATATAAGTTGGAGCAAGGTATTTAATGTCGTTTTTTAACTTATTTGTGTTTATAATCAACATGAGCTTAGTTTGATCACATGAGCTTAGTTTGATCTTGTTTAATTTTTTTTTTATTTGTTTTCAAAACTTTAGTCATAAAACTGATCTCGAGAAAAAAATTAAAAATCATTAACACTAGATAAAAGTCTAAAATTGAGTAAATATATAACATTTTTTTAATACGGTATGATAATAAAATCGTATTATTTTTCATCTTCTACATCCGAGGAGAATTGAGGTTTTGTGAGATTGTCGTCATCAATCACGACGAAACTGCTACACTTTTAGAAAACCCAAAACATGTCGAAAAAATTGTTGCCAGAAATTAGGTCTTCGTACAGTATTATCATCAACGAAACGACAAACGCTATTGATACTAGTTTTTCTTAAAGATGGAACGACGAATGATTTGCTTGCTGGAAACAAACAATATTGATGCTGGTTTTTCTTAAAGACAGAACGATGAACGATTGCCCATTTTTTAACCATATGGAAAGAAGATGGCTTCTTCGAAGAGTTATGTTGAAAAAAGCTTGAGAGACAAAAATGGGGGCTGGTTTTGGGAAAGACAAACTGAGAAGAAGAAAGAGAGATTCAAGAAAAAATATGTAATTGTGGACGTAGAAATCGAGGAGTAAATTGTGACTTTTTTTCTTTTGTAAGAAGTAATTTTAGACGGTATTAATTGCTGGCATTTAATGAGGAGGGTATGATACTAATTCTATATTGTTCCAGAATTTTTAATATTTGAAAAATTAGAATTGCCAAATTCTTTTGATTATGCTTAGTTTGTAAATATTTTCTCTACCTAACCCTTCTTATTAACTCAAATTTTATTTATGCATCACTCAAATTGTTACTTGTACTTATCAAAATTTAAAGAAAAATTGATCAAAATAAAGTGGATGGAAGGTTTTGAACCATGAACCTCTAATCAATATAATGTCACTAAATTATTGTTCTTATTGGCTAACAATATAAACTAATTTTTATTGAATTAGTTATTACATGTTTTCGCAACATTATATTTAATCTATATATGGAAAAAAAAGTAATATATAGCATATCCCTGCATAATTATTAAATACATAATCAATGCACATGTTTAATGAGTGGAACTTATTATATGAATGGTTTAATCTCTTTATTTTGCACATGTTTTATGAGGGAATCTTATTATATGAATATTTTAATTTCTTTATTTTTTAGTATAAGTATCTGAAAAATAAATATATTTATGAACTTATTACAAATAATTGTTTATCAATTTATAATAGGTAGAAACTTTTAATAAATAAAATTGTATTAAAATTTAACACATTTTAAAAAAAAAAAAAAACTAAAACTTTCTATGTGTCTTCCCCAACAAAACAAAAACTTTCTATCTTCTTCCACACAAGTACAAGTCCATAATATTTTTTAAGTATACAAGTAAATAAAAAAAAATTAATTCAAATAAAAGTTTTTATTTGATCAGCAACATTAGAAGAGAGGCTTTGGAAGATATGTCTTGTGAATCACTAAATTATACATGATATCGGTTCAAAAAAAAAAGTCGAATATAATACATTAATCAATTAAATAATTATTTATCAATCACAAATTAAAATTATAAGATTGGAATACAAAAAAGCTAATCATTTTAATTCTCAAATAATTTAAATAATTACTTTAGTTATAGTTAATAAATTTACTTTTTTTTAGTACAATAAGTTTACTTATTATATGAAACAAAATTAACAAAAAAAATAATAATTGTTTTTTAGTTCATGATCCAACTAATTTCTATATTAAGTTTTAAAAATTTATTATATAACCAAAAAATAGTATATTGAGATTTCTTGATAAGCAATAGCCGGTTAAAAAAAAAAAAAAAAAAACCTTTTCAAATAAATACTTAAAAAATTGAAAACTAAAACTAATGAATAAATATGAAAATACTAATACTTTTTTATAGATATTTTAAAGAGGTAGAATTATTATTAGTATTAATATCATGAATTCTTATTTTAATTAAAATTATTTTTACATTCCTTCGTATAAATTCAAATATTCAAAATGTCAAAAGAATTATGCATAGAAATACTAATTTAGCAAAAATATATGAATTTTATATCTTTAATATAATTTTTTTCACTTAAAAAAAAAAAGTTGTTTTCTACTCTAATATATTTGTGTATATAAACTACTACATCAACTCTAATTTTCATAACACAATTTGAAATTTTTATGGTGGTTACCTTTTTTAGTTCATTATTTATGTGCACTATACTTTTTGTTTGATTATTTAAACTTTATTTGAAAATTATTTTATTTTTATTTTTTATGTCTAAAAAAGAAATATGTTTGATAATCAAGTTGAGTTTTTTATTTTTAAAATTATATAGAAAATTCAAAAATGAAAAAAATAGCTTTTAGAACAAAATTTCGCTTTCAATTTGGAAGAAAGGCACTGGAAATATTTATAAGTCGTATATGCATTTTAAAATTTTAAATATTTATATGCATTTTAAAAATTTTAAATATTTATATGCATTTTAAAAGTTTTAAATATTTATATGCATTTTAAAATTTTTGTTCTTACCGTCCACAAATATAGCTATACATTTCGTTCTCATAAGTCGTATACACTCTCGTTGGTTGGTGTGATTATTATAAGTCTTGCTTAAATGTTAATTAAAAAATGGTTGGAAATAGTACATGAGTTTGGGTTTTATGAGGGCTTTAAATAGGCGTTTTTGAAGAAGATGAAGAGTTCATTTGGATTCTTTCTCCCGTTGAAATAAAAAAGAGCAATAATTACCTAAGAGTGGGTAAGTATTTTGGAAATACTTACCCATTCTTAAAACCACATGTTTTTAATTTTTTGCATTTCTCTCTCAACTTTAGTATTTCTCTCTCCAACAATCAAAGCAATTTTCTTTTAAAAAAGTATAAATATGTGGTTCTAAGGTGGGTAAGTATTTCCAAAATACTTACCCACCTTTAGGTAAGTATTACTCTAAGGTAAACTACTTAATTTCTCACTTCTTGTTGTCATAAAAAAATAAAAATAAAAAATAAAATAAAAACTTCAACTGAATGGGTCGGTGGCAAAGTTTTGATTGGTGTTAATCCATTTTAACTCGACGGTCATAGATTCAATTCCAAAATTGGTATTTAACTTTAATTTTATCTAAGAGCAGTAGTGTTAGATTTCACAAGATTGATAATATTTGAAGTAGATAACTATTTTCAAAAAACAAAAAAAAACAAAGTTCTTGAAAACTATTTTTATTTAGATTTCAAAATATAGTTTGGTTTTGAAAACATATATACTAGATAACAAGAACTCAAAAAAAAAAAATTGATAAAAAAGAAATCCATATATATATATATATATATAATCTTAACTTTCAAAAACTTAAAAATTAAAAATTAAATGGTCAAACTGCCTCAACTCTCTATAATTATGTCAACAAAGCGATAAATTGGAGTAACTATAAGATCTTGAGCTCTTGGATAAGTTATTTCAAACTTTTTTGTCATGTCCAATTCATCAGGTACCATACCCTTTGGAAGTTTCCAATCAAAACAATGTACAAGTTGAGCTATCACGAGACGAACTACTACTAGACCCATTTGCATTCCAGGACAAACTCTTCGACCAGAACTAAATGGAATCAATTGAAAGTCTCTTCCTTTTACATCCACTTGACTGCCAATAAACCTTTCAGGAAAGAACTTTTTAGGAAAGAACTTTTCAGGATCAATCCAGACATTAGGGTCCCGTTCAATTGCCCATGCATTCACTATTATGCGTGATTTCTTAGGAATATTAAAGCCATTAACAGTGCAATGTATAAGAGATTCATGTGGAACTAATGATGGCGCTGGTGGGTGTAACCTAAAAAGTTCCTTAACAACCATAACCAAGTATTCTAATTGATCCATGTCCGATTCTTCCACCTTCCTATCCAAACCCACCACTCTTTCTAGTTCATCTTGCATTTTCTTCATTATATGTGGATGCTTGATTAACTCAGGCATTGCCCATTCGATAGCGGTGGCTAAAGTGTCCTTGGATGGTTCAATTGTACATGACTCACGCCCTTTATCTAGATTCGAAAAACAAAAATAATAAACACAAATAACAATCGCGCAAGCTTTTCGATTCGGGATTGGAGAGACAATGCACACAACAATTTTTCTAAAATACTTTCATTTATTTCTCAATTAAACTTTCTCTATAACTCTCTACACAACTTTTCCTCTCTTGACTCTTTTTTGCTATACGATTGTCTCTACAATTCACAATGAAGGAATTCTCTATTTATAGCATATTACAAATTTAGTCTCCAAGTTCTTTCCATAAGTGTTTCCCACTAATTGCTAAAACAATCAAATCTACTAATTCCGTAATTACTCTCCTAAATTGACAATCCATTAATTCCTTAATTGTCTACCCACTAATTCCTAAATTAATTATTTCATATTCCAAAAATACATTTAAGTTTATTCCAACAAAACTCCTCCATAAACTTAAATGCTCATGTCATCCATCATGTCAATCATCTTCTTGAATTTCTCGAACAATACTTTCTGCAGCGATTTTAAAAATATCCGCAACTTGATCCTTGCTCGCTTCAACGCCTTCCAATGCAAATAAACCGGCTCCTCCATGAATCGATTAACAATGCCAACACTTAATGCGAGATCCGTTCTTGCAACGGGAGAAAAAAATTCATCATAGTCAATTTATGACTTCTGCTTGTATCCTTTTACAACAGGCCGCTCTTTGTCCCTCTTTATCTTCCCTTGCCCATTCATCTTTTTCTTGAATTCCCAATTCACACCAATCGGCTAACTTGCATCGACAATTCTGTCAGCTCCCATGTATCATTGGGCTCTATCGCATTAATCTCTTCATCCATTGCGGTTTGCCACTTCTTGTCTCCTACTGCTTCCTCAAAGTTATTATCTTTTGCATCTACTAAAAGGCAAATAAGATGCACCTCATTTGTCGCATCATATAATTCTTGCAAACTCCGCATTCTAGGTTGCTAGGTTCTTCTTCTTCTTCTTGAGTTGTTTCAGACTCTCTTGGCATGCTCGTTGATGCAACGACTGGTAGTTCTCCAACTTCGATGTTAACTTTCATTGCCTTGTTCCTATCCCATTCGCTTTTGCCATTTACTCGCAAACACTTTTCTCGTACGCTTCTCAAATTAAATTTATATATACAATTTCTTCCCATCTCTACTCGAGCAATTAAACGCTCTTTCTTGTCCCTTAAATGCAACAACTGTTCTTTCAAAAATACAGAATAACCCTTCTCTGTGAGTTGCCCTAAACTCAAAATATTTGTTTTGAGATCTGATACATTATAAACATCCTGGATTGACCCTGTCAAGCCATCATTCTCCACAAAAGAAATCGTACCATGCCTTTACTTTTACTTTTGACTCATCACCAAAAGAAACATGACCATCTTCAATTTTCTGCATCTCTTTGAACAGATGCTCGTGTCCGCACATATGGTTGCTTGCCCCTGAGTCGAGATACCACACAGTTTCATCGTTATCGCTTCCTTCTTTATGCGCTATCAAAAGTACACCATCATTCGTATTATTTTCTACTGCTAAGTTGCTTGTTTCTTCATCCCTTTTATCCGCACAACAATCTCTCGCACAATGCCCTTCTTCACCGCAATTGTAGCATTTATCGGAATAGCAATCACTCGCATAGTGACCATACTTATGACACTTGTAGCATTTAATATGTGACTGATTCGATCTACCGTCTCTTTCTGGACCGCGACCTCTTCCGCGCCAATTCGTGTGACTTGTATGTTCCTTCTCCACATCATAACTGTCGCTTTGACTACTGCGACCATATCCACGACCTCCACGTCCACGACCTCTACTTTGAAATTGATTAGAATAGAGTACCTTTTCATCTTCGATTGACACCATAGTTTGAAGCATCTACTGTAGCGTTTCCTCTTTCTTCTTGTTCTTGCCATGCTCGTATGCCTCAAGAGAACCAGCAAGCTCGTCAACAGTGAGCGTCGCAAGGTCCTTTGACTCCTCTATTATGCACACCACATTCTCAAAATTATCTGTCAACGATCTCAAAATCTTTTCAACACCTCGTGCATCCGTTAGCTTTTCTCCATTGCGATTGAGTTGATTCACCACCGTTTGCAAACGCGTGATATTGTCAGATACGCTTTCTGACTCCTTCATTTTTATGCTCTCCAACTCGCTGCAAAGAGTCTGGAGACGCATTTACTTCACTCGATCGGCTCCTTTTAACACTTTCTCTAAAGTGTCTCATGCTTCTTTTGAAGTAGTTGCACTCGCAATCTTCTCAAAACCCAATTCATCCACTACTCGGAATAGTATATACAATGTCGTTTTATCTTTCGATCTCGTCTCTTTCAACGATTTGGTTTGAGCCACCGTATAACCCGCGGTATTCTCTGGTTCTACGAAACCTTCTTCGACCACTTTCCATGCATCATGAGATCCAAGTAGCGCTTTCATATGAATGCTCCAATTCTCGTAATTTGCCTTCGTCAATCGTGGCAGCGATAATTGACCCGTTACGTTCGCCATGGGCCCTGATACCAATTTGTAAGATCTAGATTCGAAAAAAAATAATAATAAACACAAATAACAATCGCGCAAGCTTTTCTCTTTGGGATTGGAGAGACAATGCACACAACAATTTCTCTAAAATACTTTCTTTTATTTCTCAATTAAACTTTTTCTATAACTCTCTACACAACTTTTCCTCTCTTCACTCTCTTTTACTCTACGATTGTCTCTACAATTCCCAATGAAGGAACTCTCTATTTATAGCATATTACAAACTTGGTTTCCAAGTTCTTTCCATAAGTATTTCCCACTAATTGCTAAAACAATAATATCTACTAATTTCGTAATTACTCTCTTAAATTGACAATCCATTAATCCCTTAATTTTCTTCCCACTAATTCCTAAATTAATTATTCTATATTACAAAATTTCATTTAAGTTTATTCCAGCAAATACATACATGAATATAATTATACAATAAATATACAAAATCTAAAATACAAAGATCCTTCTTGAAGGTTACGATTAAATAGCCATAATATATATATATATATATATATATTTATATGGGAGTTGTATGGTCGTAGGAATGGGAACACGCACATAAAAAAACTTGAAGTTCTTTGAAATTTAGCTATCTCTGTGTTACTGATTCCATCAGCGTCTTGCCATCTAGGACACAAATAGGTAGGCCATTAGTCATAAATGTTGCATTAAGAAAAGGCCTCTCACCAGAATTTTAGAGGCATGGAAAGCATGTGCCAGCAAGGCCAACCCAATTTCAATAATGTGTTGATATTTTTGTTTAACACGACCATTCTGAGCAGACGTGTAGGAGTACGAAAACTAAGAGGTAATTCCTAAGTCGCCACACATTCTATGTACCTGTTGGTATTCCCCACCATTATTTGATTAAAGAGTCTTATAGAACAACCATATTGGTTATGCACCATAGCCATAGCTATAAATTGTTAAATGTTTCTAAATTGTCACTTTTTAATTTCAATGGATAGATCAAAACAAAATGACTATAATCATCGAACAAATGTGAATAATATCGATATCCATCAGATGAAGCAACGATCGCAAAACCCCATAAATCAGTATGTACTAAGTCAAACATTTTACATGCATGGGACATAGATAGAGAAAAAGGTTGAGAGTGCATTTTGCCAAGTTTGCATGCTTCACAATAATTATCTAACGAAACAGATAAACCAAAATTATTGACTAAACCCTTCAAAATACGAGAAAATGGGTACCCTAAGCATTGATGCCAAATAAACTTGGACACAACCACATTTATCAAACTAGTGCTAGGAAAAAAAGAGGCAGAAAAAATTAATGGCATGCTTTTTTTTTCAAGTTCAACTGATTGATTATGCAACGAACTCACCATATTGCCAAATTTAACTCGATATAGTCCATCTCTAAGCACCTCCTTCAAAACCAATATGCACATACGAGTGTTCGTTACAAAAAAATAATTCCAGTGACATAAAAAAAAGACATTGTTATGAAATCGACAATCGTAGATAAAGATAACAAGAAAAGAAACAACACAGAAATTTTACGTAGTTCACAAACGTCGTGTTAGCTAGTCTACAAGCACAGAGAGAGACGAATTTTATTAAGGAGAGGCAAAAACATAATGAACATTATAGGGAGCTAGGGTTTTAATTCGAGTTTATATAAGCACTCTCATCAAAACTCTATTATAGATAAAATACCCAAATACATAAAAGGCCCATATACGAAATAGACACACCAATATAGATTTCGTTTACGAATCGAGAGCGTTGCCCCGCACCCTAACTCGCTCCTGGGCAGTAAGACACCTGATTAATTAATCATAGGACATTAAACCATTCAAGGCATATCTCAACAGACATCATTATCTTGAGCAAATTTAGACACATTAATCGTATTTTTAGCAATAGAAGGCGCAAACAACATTCTCAAGTTTCAAAGATCCATCAAGTGTAGACAAATAAGGAGACCTAACATGTATAATTAGTAACCTTTCACCATAACCAACGGAGCAGTTTTGTTGCCTCCATACTTAGCAGGATAGATCAAACCATTGTAGAGTCAGACATGACATGATTGGATGCACGATTGTCCATGTACCAGCTTGGATCAACTACAATTTCAAGACTTGCACGAAATGAATTATAGCTATGTTGGGCATATGGAAAGCTTGTGGATAGGGGAACACCACTCCACTTAGCGTGCTAGAAGGACCATATTAGCTATTATACAATTGTGTTCCTTGAGGTTAACTCTAGTTGTCATAATATTGTCGGCACGCTATTGTTTAGGAAGGTACCTGGCACAACAAACGTTAACAGTGCGACCTATTCAACCACAAACATATCACATAATTCTACTATGATTAGGATTATTCCTGTGACCGTGAGCACGACACGACCATGCTCGCCTCTTTGGATCTGTTAACCTTGTTAAGAGTCACACAACTGAAGAAGCGTGAATACTAAAATTTTATTCAGTTGATTAATCTGATTAATCTAAATGCAACAAATCCTAGGTGTTGTTTGTTTTGAAAGTTATACGGACTTACAAAGATTGCCGTCTCTAATCAAATATGACGGGTCTTTATCTCTAAACGCCTTAGACTAGCTATCGATCTCCACAAACCTTCTTGTTCAAAGGTTCTCTAAAGACTTCTAGATTATGTACTTGGAACTCCGTCGATTGCCTAGTAGGAAGTCTTTATAGAGGGGAAGAGAATATTGAGAAGGCTGGGTCAAGCTTAAATTGTATGAGGCGTAGAGAATGTTTAGAGAGAATTAGAGAATAAGTTTTCTATATTCAATAAGTCAATTGTACTCACACTCTTGATATAGGGAAAGTACGTGAATATAATAATACAACCATAAATATTACTAATGATACAACCACAAAGATCCTTACGTAAGAGGATTATAACAACCATAATATAATAACAATAATAGTCTATATTATATCTTCACAAATATTAATTACAAAATTCAATCAATATTAAACGCTTTATTCAATATCTTCAATCATGTCAGTAATTAAGTTCAATTAATAAATTTTAATCTGTGGCGCTTTAATAACCATCATTCATTAACTTTAATCAATGTAATATATAATTAAATATATA
>JBBMKA010000026.1:7238453-7263775 GCA_037833695.1 Sechiopsis laciniata | reverse complement strand
AATTATTATTCTTGATATTTTGGGCTCTCATAATTATTGGGCTAAACTCCATTGGCTAGTGATGAACTTTTAACAAAATGGTCAGAGATACCCTTGAAACGCAATTATCGCCTCCAAAATGCGATTCCATCATCGTCGAGCATGCCAACAAGACTTCCCCATGTCCCCAAGGGGTGGCACAGTGGTTGAAGACTTGGTCTTTCAAGGTATGCTCCCTTCAAGTTCTTAGGTTCGAAACTCACCTGTGACATTAGTCTTTCGATGACTCCCGATACCTGACCTAGGGACGGGCGTGGTTACTCTTGTTTTAAAAAAAAAAAAAAAAACAAAAAAACAAGACTTCCCCTTTAAGCTTCCTCGAGTGGAGCATGAGAGGTTTTCAAGCTTCGTCGGTCCTTAACATGTGGAGTGTCTATCGAGTAGTGCGAGATCTCCATAGAGGAGCTCATGCAAGATGCTGACAAACCTCCCTTGAGAAGATGTAGAGCCATAAAGCATTACCGAACGCCAACTGAGTAGAGGAGAGGTGTAGATTTATTACCATGAAGCAAAACTCCCCCAGATATGCAAACATAGCTAAAAAATCCATTGAGGATGAAGGATGGTGAGGAGAAGAGGTGTGGCTTTTGGAATCCTTATTGCCGAAGATCCTCCTCTAACGCCAATGAGGAGTGACAGGAGCGACGCCGGAGGGGGATAGTGAAGAAAAAGGGTTTGTGTTTATTGAAACAATTGAGAGAGAGAAAGAGTATTTAGATAGAGACCCTTTCTTGTGTGCACACATGAACATTAAAATTAGATAGAATGTTATCATTTAAAAGTTATAAGAAGTAATTTTTAGGCAGTGATTTATATATTTAGAGTACTACTACTTTATTTAACAATACAGATGATTATCTATTAACAAAATTTATAGTATTTAATTTCTCTTAACCAATTGAACAGCAAAGACGATAGGTAGGAACAACCATAAGATTTTGGACTCTAGGACAAGTTATACCAAATTCTTCTGTCATATCCAATTCAGATGGCAACATACCATTTGGAAGTTGCCAATCAAAACAATGCACAAGTTGAGCTAGCACCAACCGAACCATGGTTAATCCCAACTGCATTCCAGGGCAACCTCTGCGACCAGCTCCAAATGGAATCAGCTGAAAATCTTTCCCCTTCACATCTAGTTGGCTAGCAATAAATCTCTCAGGAAAAAACTTCTCTGCGTCAATCCAAGCATTTGGATCTCGGCCAATAGCCCATGCATTTACTAGTATTCGTGATTTTTTAGAAATGTGAAAGTCGTCAACAGTGCAATCTTCAAGAGATTCGTGAGGAATCAATAATGGAGCTGGTGGATATAGCCTCAAAACCTCTTTCACCACCATGTCTAGATATTCCAAGTGTTCTAAGTCTGATTCTTCAACAACTCTATGTAAACCCACCACTTTTTGTAATTCATCTTGCAGTTTCTTCATTACCTGTGGATGTCTAATGAGCTCTGACATTGCCCATTCAACTGTAGTAGAAGAAGTGTCCATTGCTGCTGCAAGTATATCCTACAAAAGCCCACAAAAGGAAAAGGTTTAATAAGTGGGATTGATATTTACAAACTTCGCCAAACAAGAGGGGTTTAATCATCAATGTTTCTAGATGGATGGTGACATATGTATGTCTATGATTAAAAATATTACTCCTTTTTTTTTTAAATGATGTTGAATTGGAATATAACTCTCCCAAGTAAACTTTGATAATTGATTATGTACTTGTTCTTTTGAGGTTGGAGGATAAAATTCTTGTCCCTAACAATACTTAAAGGTGGCGATAGTCGATTCTCTTACCTCTTAATTGAAAGGTACATGTCAATTACACTTGAGGCTAGTGCATAAAACATATTTAACTAGTGTTATATTTCTTTATTTACAGCGAAGATTCAAATCTTTAAACTATGATGGTCGTTTACCTAGAAATTAATTTCTTACAGGTTTTCTTCACATTTTAATATTTAGAGTACTACTATTTTCAGATTCTATGTGAGTGGTTGTTATTAGGATCTAACAATTGTCCCATATTGGAAAAGTGGGAAGTCCTAGAAGCATTTATAAGATATATGGATTACTCCTTTCATTACCAATTGGTTTTGAAGTGGAAAGTCATATTCTCTAATAGGTGTTTGGGGTAAAAGAGATCTAGAGAATCTAATAGGTGTTTGAGGTAAAAGAGATCTAGAGAATAATTCTCCTAACGTTCCTTTGAGTCACCAACAATCATTTCTCCCATAATCTGTTTCATTCTCTTATAATTACTATTCATCTCTTTCATATAATTACTTTTGTTCATTTAAACACTTTTCCTTATTATCACCACTTTATTCACCATAATAATCATTGTTGTATCTCAAGTACACAATGTTTCTCATAATCATTTCCTACCCTTCAAATAAAGGTAACGATTTCTTACAATCATTCTCCGGTTAACTATTTTCTCTCCAATTCAACCTATATTTTCATTTCTCCAAAATCATTCAACGTATAATTAAAAAGGCTTACCAGCATTATAGCTTTAATGGCAGAACGATCAACTTGATACTCAGATTGTTGAGAATCAATAAGCTCCAACATGACATCAACAAAGTCCTTGGTGGATTTTCCATCTCTAACCTCAAGATGTTCATTAATAATCCTTTCAAGAAATTCATCATACACCTTATGAACAGCTTTCATCCGACGAGTCAAACCTTGAAGATCAAGCCACGCAATGCATGGAATAAAATCCCCCAAATTAGGAGCAGCCCCTAATTGCATTCCTTCTTGAATCACAACCTTGAACCCTCTCTCATCAAATTCCTTATCCTCATATTTCTTCCCAAACGCCATCAAACAAGTCATGTCCGTTGTGAGAGCCGCCACTTTACAGCTTAGATTCACAGCTGCTCCGTCACGAGCCACCCCTCGGAGATACTCAACCAACAAGCCAAGCTCCTATTGTTGTGAAAAACGAAACAACAAATAAAAAAAACATGAAACAAAACGGCCATTTATGGGAGTTAAGAACTATTTTATGATGAGATATTTTCTTTTTTGCTATTTGTGACTACGTCAGTCAGCTTGTGCATACTTAAACTATTGTCATGAAATATACACCTTAAACAACATTTAAATGTTAAAAATATTTATAGAAAATTAATTACTAAGTAACTGGTTATCACAAGTTGAGCATATCACCTCTTAATTTCACATGATCCTCTTAACTACCAAGTCATCTCTTTAGAAATAAAAATACAAATCGTCCAAGTATAAGGAGTGAAGCTCTGATTTCTCAGTCTCAAAAAGAATAAGAATATAAATGCTTGGTAAAAAAAATGGATATAAGATTTTAAGAGAGTTTATTTAATGCAGTTAGAGATGTCCACAACGAGGCGCGACCGAGGAAATGACTTTCTAGTTAATTTTCATTTAAAAGTATATATTAATTTTGAACTATATAGTTAATTCTCAAAGAAAAATATTTATTTCATTAAATATTTCTACAAAATAAAATCTAAAGATTAAATCGGTAAAAATGAAAAATAAAATTGAGAAAATAAAATAAAATAAAATTTTATAAAAAATTAAAAATAAATATATAAATAGGACAGAATCAAGAAAACTGATGTAGAATATATTTTTCGGATTTAGTTCAACAAATTTTTCTCTGCACTTGCTGCTTAAACGGGATTCACCCGCCGTTAGGAAAAATAGACGTAGTCTCATAAAAATACAACACATAAGCCCATACATAAAATTCAAAACGAAAAACAAAACCTTAATTACATAATCATGGGGAACTATAAACCTGTTTTCTCATGGGTTTGAAGGAGTTGGTTTTGAAGTTGCTTAACAATTCGAGAGTGCACATTTTACGTATGGTGCGCCAATAAGGGCCGTAAGGTGCAAAGACCAGATTCTTCTGGCGGTAAGACATGTGCTTGGAGGCCTCGGAAGAGGGGCGGCTGGCGAAAACTAGGTCGTGGGTTTTGAGGAAGAGTTCCGCGGCGCGTGGGGACGAGACGACGATAGCGGGGACTAGGCCTAGCTTTATGCTCATAATGGGTCCATATTTTTGGGAGAGTTTGTGAAGGTTTCTGTGAGGGAGGGTTCCTAGAAGATGGAGGCTCCCTAGAAGGGGAAACCCTTTTGGGCCTGGTGGTAATTTCTTGGATGGCCATGAGTACTGGAGAACAAGAGCAACAACAACAACTGTTATGATGATTGCCCAAATCAAAGCCATGGGTTTTAATGGGTGTGCTTGTTGGAGATGTTTGAGTTTATAAATGGATTGTGGGCTATTTCAAAAATATTAAATAGGGAAACAAGTAAATTGAAAAAAATAATTACTAATACCGCAACATTTAAAAATTAATAAATGTAGTCATTAATATTATTAAATATTGTGTCATACTATAAATGAGTATTTATAATAAATATTTAAATATAGTAGTCATTAATATTAGTATCAGATGATATAAGGTTTCATCTTAAAATCAATTGGCTATGAGGGTAGTAACTCATATGACTTGTAAACATGTTGAAGAATCATCTCTTTTCCAATGTGAGACAATTGTCACAAAGATGGTGCCATATAAAGAAGACCATCTTGAAATGAATCCAAATTTGTGGACAATACCCACTCTAGCTTTACTTTTGCAAGGGTCGAATCCGAAATTTTGGGATCAAATATCCACCTTTTTTTTTCAAGCTTATGTCTCCTTGAGTTGGGTCCACACCCAATTTTTAGAATTCAAAGCGTTTGGGTTTTTGGATCAAAATTTGGGGGTCATTACCTACATTGAAGTCTGATATCATATTAGAGAATATGGAGTTCTACCTCAAAACCAAAATCAATTGGCAATGAGAACAGTAACTCATATCTCTTATAAATGTGTTGAAGACCCTTCATCTTTCAAATGTGGGACAATTGCCACAAGATGAATATCTCCAACATGCCCCCTTAAGATGGCGACCATATTAAATGATACCATATTAGATTATATAGAATTTCACCTCAAAATCAATTGGCTATGTGAGAGTAATACATATCTATTATAAACATGTTGAAAAATCTTCACCTTTCTAATGTAGGACAACTGCCACAATGTGAGTATCTCCAACAACTAGTATTAATGAGTATTATAATACACTATTAAAATGTATTAATAATTATGCATGTAAATATTTTAGAAGTTTCCTACATTTATAATTATTTTGTCAGAAAGGACCATTCAATATAATTTCTCATTTAAATAGGGATCATCTTAGTCTACTTTGATTTGTCCATTTCCTCCTCAATTTTTAAATATATTTTTTTATATATATATAATGTACGGATGTGATTGTTGTAGATTGAACTTATTACTTCTTAACTTCTCGAAACTCTATCGAATGGATCAATGGTACAATGGTTTCATTGTTTGGTTGTAAACCAGTTCAACACACTAAAAAAAAAACTGTTCAATAAGTCTAAACTTTAGGTTTAAAAGAAAAAAAAAATGGTTCTATGTATCTAGGTTATTAATAATTTTAGTTTAGTGACTAATATAATTTTGTTCTATTCTTTTTTGTAATCTATGGAACACAAAATTCAAATTAACAGTTAATAATTTCACTAGTCACAAAATTTAAATTTGGGGTGATTTTCATGAGTAGCAAAAATAAAAGTAATGATATCAATTTAGTTTAAATCAAATATAGTCAAAATTGATCAATTAAATTAACTTGATTAGTTTTGATCAATTGAAATGAATATATTTCAATCAAGTTAAATTTAAAATATTTGGTATGTATGAAATACTTATTAAAAATTTTGTTATAATTAAAATTAAGATGTAAGTCTACAACAAATTTTTTAAATTTTTATATATAACTAACAAACTTTTTTTTTTAATTCTAAGCGTCTTTAATCTCTAGACTTTAAAAAAGAACTAGAATTCAATGATACATATTATTAAGATCTCACTATTTTTTCATATCAAAAAGTAGAAAGATCTCTAACGATTTATAAAATAAATAAAAATAAATAGATAATTTCTCTCATTATTAATTGATTTTTTGATGATCTAATACACGACAGTACAATCTAGAACATATCTAGTTCAAGTAAGGTCAATGTGAGACTTATAAAAGTGCCTAATAGATACTTTTGATGAATTTTAAATTTTATGTTTAATAAATTTTTAATCTACCGTTTATTATGTCAATGTTATATTTCATATCTTTTTTCTACAAAAAAACAAATGCAAACATATATAAACTTAAGAGCCCATACTCTTAAATTTTTAATTTAAAGAAAATATTGAAATATCCTATGCATTGAAAGTGAAATTGTTTTTGGATTTTCCTTACTATTATTTCTGATCATGGCCGACAAAATAGTTTCACAATAGTTAAATTTAATGGGCTTGATGCAAAAATACAACCCAACCAATCCCAATATAAAATTTTAAAATATCGAACGTCTATTCCATTTTCATTTCATTAATGCAACAAACAACAATAAACATTAAATTTATCGATCGAAAGGGAAATACACAACATTAAAGCTTAGTTTGATTCGCCGTATTGTAATTGATTGGATGGAAATTTTATTTCAAACTCTTACAAGAATACAATAAATCAAACATTAGTTTTGAATTTTTATCAAAAAAAAACAAAAAAAACATTAGTTTTGCATTTACAATTCAAACCATTCCAAACTTCAGTGGGACATGGATTTTTAAATTTAAGGATATAAATTTGATTAATATGAAAATTGACAACTTTTATAAGAACTTTAATTTAATTATAATATAAAGTTTTTAAATTTTGACTATTATAAGAATTTTTAATTCTTATTATAATAATAGTTATTATAAGTATTAATAAATATAAATTATATAATCATTATAAAATAAAATTACTTTTAGTTTTTTAAAATAGTTGATATAAATTTATAATTTTAATTTAGTGAGATATTTATTACCTTACAGAAAAATTTATTAAAAATAAAATACTAAATATTTAAGTTTTTTTTAGAACACAAATACTTAAGATTTGAATATAGCAAACGTTGGTAGGGATGTGTACATGAGTTAGGTTGAGAAATTTTTTTGGACCAACTCAAAAATTTGGATTGGTTATTTTTTCAACTCAACCTTTATATTTATGGATTGGATTGGGTTGAGCTATGGGTTCATCAATACATTACAAATATAAATATTTTTCATAGGCTATACATAAAAAAATATAATCTTCAACTATTATCATATCAATATAAAGAAATTGATATAAATACATTAAATATGCAAGATATTCAATCAAAAGTCACTCACATTAATCCTACATTCATGGCTCATATCGAAATTCATAACTATTGAACATAACAACAAATACATTGACTTCCATAAATTAAAAAAAAAAAAAAAAAAAAAAAGAATTAAAATAACAAAAATAAGTGGCATAAGTCAACTTCTATAAAAAAAAATAGATAATTAAACAAACAAAAATAAACGACATAATTTGAATAATATACAAACATTTAAATACTAAATTTTTTTTAAAGAATATTAGAAAATAAAAAGTATAAAAATAATAATTAAAAAATAAATATACATATATATAATTATGTTATAGGTAATTTTTTTAAACTTAATAAACTTAATAATTATATTATTATTCTTATTCTTATTCTTATTATTGTTGTTATTATTATTGTTGTTATTATTTTTGTTGATGTTATTTTTGTTGTTGTTATTTTTGCCGTTGTTGTTAAGTTGGATGAGCCAACAAGAGTAGTAGTACAAGTGGCATCAATGTACACTTAATGACTTAGACGTCTTCGTTGTATGATAATAAATTTTAAAAAACAAGTTCATTTTATTTTTTAATTATCATGAATTGTCTCAAAATTTGAGTAACGTTGAAAAATGATTAAAATTTAAATAATAAATGTAAATATAAGTTTTTTAATAATAATTTTTAATTAAAAATTTGATCTATTAACATTATTTTTCATATTGTATTATGATCTCATTCTCGAATAAGAATATAAAAAACCAAACAACATTTTTTTTTTGAAGTTAAAATCCAAAAGGTCATAATCATGAATTGTAGAAAACCAAACGTCCCTAAATATTTTAGAGTCCAAATATAGTGAGCATTGAATATATGAAGGAGCACTAATCATATTTTTTATTCCAAAAAGAAAAAGTTATCTCTTTTTAGGACATCAATAGTTGAAGATTTAAACCAAAAAATTTTTAATGGTTAATATATCAAGAATATCAGTTGAACTTGTTAGAATGCAAACAAAATATTTCATATTAGTTATATGAAGGGAAGATTATGAGTATATAAGTGATGACAACTATCTCCATTGATATGAGACTTTTTGGGTGGAACTAAAAGCAAAGTTATGAGGGTGTATACCCAGGACAATATCATATCAATGTGGAGATTCGTGTAGGGTTGTCATCTTTATCAATTAGTATCAAAACCTTGACCCAAACATAACAATATCGATAGAAAAAAAATGCTCCGGTGTAGGACAAAGACGTTTAGAGTTTCGAGACAAAAATTTGTAGTACCTCTATCAGACTGGCGGTGTACTCTCATAAAAAGAGTTTGGTTTGGATGTGAGCTAGACAAATTAACTAGCAGTGTACTTTCATGAGAAGAGGAGTTAGTCGGATATAATAGTCGTTTTTACGAAAATATGTCTATTCTAGTCTAGACGAATTGACTATTTGAGGGGAGGTTTTGTCTTTTGAATCCTCAGATGCTGAATCAGAAGTTGAGTCCACAGATAAGCTCGGTGGAACTTTGTTCGAGGGAAAGTTTGTTGGGATGCAAACAAAGTGTCCACATTGATTAGATAAGGCAAAGATCATGGATATATAAACCATTTCCATTTATATGAGACCTTTTGGGTGGAACCAAAAGCAAAGCAATGAAGGTGTATACCCAAAGTAGACAACATCATATGTAAAGATTCTTGGATAGGGTTGGAACTATGTTAAATTTAGTGAAGCACAAATCATCTGATGTTTAAAAAAAAGTAGAATCATAATCATTTTTCAAAAATTGAACGGTCGGTGGCGCAGCTTGTTATCTTGATTTGTGTTAATCCATTTCAACTCCACAGTTACAGGTTCGATATTTGGTTATTTGAGAGCAACAATGCTCTCTATGTAGGGTTTGTTGGTCGCCTCCCCCAATATATGTACTAAAAAAAATCATCATTTTTCAAAAAAAAAAAAAAAATTAAACATAATCGATAAAGGCCGAAAATTCCAACTAATTGATACATTATTTCCTTAATAAAAATAAAACATTATCGATCTTAAGTGAATATCTCTTTTTTACTAATTGATATATAATACTCATCAATAGGCCATTCAACTAAACATAACTGGCTACCGAAAATGTTAGTGACTTAGTAATTTCATTGTTTGGTGTAATCCAGTTCAATACCATGATCACGGATTTAATCTTAAAAATCTACATTTGACTCTTATATTGTTTTAGAGCAGTAGTGCCCTCTATATAGAGTTTGTTGGGCCCTCACCCATTTTAGACTTTAGAAAATGATAATAAAATAAAATTAAAAAACTAACCAATCAGAGATTTGGAAGAACGAATTTCACAGTTAAAAAAATAAAATTAAAAAATTAATAGTTAAAAATTGTCATCATCCGTCTTTAAAGATGGTAAAAGTGTCGAAAAAAATAGTACTTTAATGATATCTTGTATATCATGATAATTAGTTGCTTTAGAGTTTGAGTTCCAAATGTAGTTGAATTAAAAAAAAAATTGGTAAAAGAAAATTCCTTAAATTTATAAAGTTCATCATAAGCCTCACGAATACAGGAAAATAATTGAATTTTAGATAAATATACATGCTATCCAATATAATATCATAACTTATCAAACACAAACGAATACTCAATTTAGTAAATAAATCTTGGATATGATCTAAGATACGTGAGTTATATCTCTCATTACCAATATGTCTTATGATAATAATCAAAGTATGCTCAAATTGATCCAGAAAATCACAAATATAAAAAATAATAATAAGTGAGGTATTTTCTTATCATCAATTAATTTTGAGATGAACACTCATACGATCTAATAATTATATATGAGTGGTAAAGTGTACATTTAATCAATCTGATTCATAATATATATCCTAATCATTTAAGTTATATTGATGTGATTCTAAAAAAAAAAAAAAAAATTATATTGATGTGATGTAATCAAAGACAGCTAGTTAATATATTAATTTGTTACCAATGTTTGCAAGCTACTTTATATATCTTACATAAAAGTTTTGGTCCACTTAATTTGAGACAATCTAGTTTCAATTGTATCCCTGTTAGTTTCCATTTGATCTTATAATTTAATTCTTTTATTAAATTTAGTTTTTATCATGATTTTGAAGCTACAGGGAGCCAAAGCAAAATTACACTAAACGAGGGACTAATTTTTGTCTTTGAAGTAATAATTATTTAATGTATTTCAATGTTAACAACAATAGGATCTGTGGCGCAATGGTAGCGCGTCTGACTCCAGATCAGAAGGTTGCGTGTTCGATTCACGTCAGGTTCAAATCTTTTTCATGATTTTTCTCTTTTTATGTTACAACAATATATAATTTCCTCAATCACGAACAAGTGGATTCGTGGCGCAATGGTAGCGCGTCTGACTCCAGATCAGAAGGTTGCGTGTTCGATTCACGTCGGGTTCAACTCTTTTTTTTCTTTGTTTCTTTTATTAATTAACCTACAATTTTCTCATATTTTCTTATTCGTCCTTGAAGTTCGATAAATTTGCAAATTTCTTCATCGAATTTTGCTATCCGCTTCCCCAATTCTCCTTCCACCAACATTACACAGTAATGCCCCTTTCAATTTCCCTGCAATTTTCTTCCACTTTTATTCCATCTTCTTCTTCCCCAAATTCCCACCTCTCTCGGCCATGGCTTCCACTACCAAGGTATCTAAGAACAGCCGTTTCGACCCGAGTTGTCTGTATTTCGACCCGACCCAAGAAGAAATCTGCGGCAAAAACCGACCGGTCGGAGGCTGAAGAACTGGTTCGCGATGTTTTCAGAAAGTTCAGCGACAAAGAACCGTTGCTTAAAACATTGGACAAGTACGTCCGTGTTGTGAGAACTGAGCATTGTTTTCTTCTGTTTGAGGAGTTGGGGAAAAGGGATAAATGGCTTCAGTGCCTTGAGGTTTGATTTTCTTCTTTTTGAACTTTGAATTTTAACTTCTGGTGTTGGTTTTTTTTACTTCTTTTGGCTGTCTGTTGAGTACTTATGGATGTGTAAGGATGAAATTTGTAAACAGTACTCATTCTGGTAAAATATTTGAAATGAATGGAGTTTGCAATGTAGCTTGAGTTTTATTTGGCATGGATGAAGAATGGAGATCCCAAAACAATTATGTAGGTGAGTATCTCACATTTGTAAGAGAGGTGTTCTACTTCTCTTATTATTAATAGATGTTAAGTTGGAATTTCACATATCTAATATGGTATAAGAATTCATTCAACTCAAGCGATTATTCAGTCCACACATTTAGATCTAATAAAGATTGGTGAACTCAAAGATTCACCAATCTTAAAGAGGCATGGTGAGAATCGCATATTAAAAAAATGAAGAGATTTTAAGATAGGTATGGGGTTACTTGTCTCATTGCCATTGATTTTGAGAAAGAACCTCATACTATCTAGTATCTAATATGTTATCTATGAAATTGGGATCTGATTCAATACTGGTGAATTTAAAAGAGACACTATCTTGAGGGGTACGTCGAGTACCTCAACTTGAAAAATTAAGGAAATTTTCTAACATTTATAAGATAGGTAGGCTACCTCTCTTGTTGTCCATTGACTTTGAGTTGAACTCTCATATACTATCTAATAGGTGGGTGGGACTAAAGAAGCAAAGAAATTGTAGCTCTGCTATTGATTGTGCAGAAATGTGAAAGAGATCATGAATGTTTTAATGATGTAATTCATTTTCAGGTTTTCAGATGGATGCAGAAACAACGTTGGTATACAGCTGACAATGGGGTGTATTCAAAACTAATATCTATTATGGGAAAGAAGGGCCAAATTCGGATGGCGATGTGGCTCTTTTCTGAGATGCGAAATAGCGGGTGTCGACCTGATACTTCTGTCTACAATTCACTTATCACAGCCCATCTTCATTCCAAGCACAAAGCAAAGGCTTTGGATAAAGTTCTTTGGTACTTTGAGAAGATGAAAGGCATGGAACGATGTAAGCCCAACATTGTGACTTACAACATTCTTACCAGAGCCTTTGCTCAAGCTGGCAAAGTGGAACAAGTTGAAATATTGTTTAAAGATCTTGATGAGAGCATTGTTTCAGCTGATATATATACATATAATGGAGTGATGGATGCATTTGGGAAGAATGGGATGATCAAAGAGATGGAATTGATGCTTTCTCGGATGAAAAGCAATCAAATTAAACCAGATATCATAACTTTTAACTTGTTGATTGATTCATATGGGAAGAAACAGCTATTTGACAAGATGGAACAGGTGTTCAAGAGCTTGTTAAGATCGAAGGAGACGCCGACTCTTCCGACTTTCAATTCGATGATCACAAACTACGGGAAGGCACGGCTTCGAGAGAAAGCTGAAGAAGTTTTTAGGAAGATGAAGGATATGGGATTTTACCCAAGCTATATCACTTGTGAAAGTCTAATCATGATGTATGGTCACTGTGATTCTGTTTCTAAGGCTAGAGAAATCTTTGATGGAATGGTTAGTTCTGGGAAGGACATCCGAGTCTCAACCCTCAATTCCATGCTCGATGTTTACTGCATGAATGGGTTGCCCGTGGAAGCCGATTCGCTTTACGATAGTGCGAGTAGTATGAGGGTGTTACCAGATTCAACAACATACAAGCTTCTATATAAAGCTTACACCAAAGCTGATGTGAAGGAACTTCTGGAGAAGCTCTTGAAGAACATGGACAAAGCTGGCATCATTCCTAATAAGAGATTCTTCCTGGATGCTTTGGGAACTGTTGGATCTTCACCAGAAAAACGAGTACCTGCGAATGCGAGAACTCGAACAGGTTCAAGAAACTCAGAAAGAAGTGTGAAAAAACCAGCATCCGGAAGAACTAAAACAAGTTCAAGAAACTTAGAAAGTAGTTCGAAAAACCAGGCCGCTGCATAGTTAGGTTTAGTTTAAGAATTTTTGTAGTTGATCTTCATTCTTTTGGAGCTTCTTGACTTCTATTGTTGAAAGCTGTGGTAATTCTACCAAAATTACAGTGTTGTAGAGTGTTAACGAGAAGCCAAAATTTTGTACATATGTTCATTCCTCTTATGGAAATTTATCAATTTGATTACATTACGTTTGTCACAAAGTTTGAGAAATGTATGTAAACTGAGCAAGTGGTTTGGACCTGTGGAATATATGGATAAATTCGTTTAAGAGATCCTGGCAACCCCATCTGAACCATTTCTGCCTCATTTGCAGTTTGATATTGTGTAAATTTTCAGTCATTTCAGAAAATATTTGGAAATAAAGACCAATCAAGAATAAGTGGAATTCGTTATGATAGAATAAGATTCTGGAGGGAAATTAATCGAATAAAGTTGATCAAGCCTGTGACTGGCTTTTAATCAATATCAACATCTAATATTAATAACAAATAATCATGCACAATAATTTAGTGTAACTATTGTGCGTTTGTACATACTCGTTTCTTTGAATAAAGTTACACAAATTCTTAGTTATACACACATGAGAATGCTGGGTACAATACAAGGTTGATAGAACAGGTACGATGGCCATTTTTTGATTCGGTAGGGGATTTGAATCTCACGGTTACTAGGAGGTACATCATGTCACTGTAGCTATGCTCTTGTTGGTTAGTCATATACGATGGTCCTGATGATCCTATTTGAAGTTTTACATTTGTCAAGGTGTCAACCCGGGCTTGAATCAGTTATCAACCCTCTTCTGATTCTGCACATTAATATATCGATTAGAAAACGTGTACATGCATGACCAATATTACCTACCAACTGATCTGGCCTGCATATTCACATTTCCAAATTAAAGCATCAAAACACTCTATTGTCTAAATATGGCCAAAATGTACGTACCATGTATTGCTTCCATGTTGTCTTCCTTATAAACACCGAGGGGGGATCCATGGATAGACACAAGCACCTCGCCTGGTTTCGGCAGCCTTCGGGTTTTTGGTGACATCCCAATGGACAATCTTTGGTTATTTACCTATGAAATGAGAAGTAGTGAGCTTATTGTAGAATAAGCTCAATAACAGAAAAAAGAGACTCAAGAAACAGCTATCTAACCATGGTACTCGATCTTTTTCTAAAAAGATAAAAGAACACTTTTTAAACAATCACTCAAAAAAGCCTGAGACCTTACTAAGTGAAAACTTCACAGTTGTTTTCTAGGCTAATCTTCCATCAGTCAAGATTTTTCATCAATTTTTCTTAATTTCATTTTGTTTGAAAAGAAAATAATGATAATTACTTCAAATGAGAATATGAGATCAGCCGTCATTATTTAACATGTGCTAAATTGTACTTTTATACTTTTCAAAAAAAAAAATTATACATTAAATAATCACTGCCAACTTGAGCATATCTTAGTTGGTTAAGGTATTATATATCATCGATCAAAAGGTCAAATAAATTATTGCCTAAAAAAAACGCTTTTGACAACTTCATCCTGCAGTAAAATTTTTACTTCTAGTATTCTGATCCATAGATGATAGGGCATGTACAGATATGGACAACTTTACCTAATTACCATGGCATTAAAATCCATAAGAACAGATCCACTAAGGACACAGATAGAAAGAATCAAATAAAAAAATGGACCATGAGAAGAGAAAAAAAGACAATAATCTAACCTTCCATAAAATAGTATTTTCAAATAAAATCTATCATAATACCGATAGAAATACAGAGTTCATTTCCAATTTTACTACCTGGTAAGCAAAACAACGATCTTCCCAAGCAGGATTCTCAACTTATTACCAGGACATTATATTCACCCAATCTTAACAAAGCTCAAAATTGAGCAATTAAGGGTTAGATAGTTGTCTACTGGAATCGTTTTCATACACACGAGTGAGCTTAGACACTCATAATTATTTAAGAGAAACACGAATAATTATGAGTGAGCTTAGACACTCATAATTATTTAAGATAAACACGAATAGTGAATAACACACACGATACCACTACAGTAATTTTGTTTCTTTGACCACAAGCACCACTATGTACCTGAACATTTTGAGTCAACAAAACTATAACAAATACTGGAAAATGCCAATAACAGACAACTTTATGATACAACAGTACTTGACTGCACCCCACTATTAAAGGTGGAAAATATTTTTCATCCCCTTGTTGTCAAAGATTAAATACAACAGTAATTATCAGTACTTGACTGCACGAAGATTATGATTTATGGGTGCAGCCAGATACTACTTTAGAAAAAGCTAATATATAAGCAGTGTGCAAAAACCACGAAGGTACTAACCCCAGGAGTTTGGAGAATTTCTGCCATCCCAAGCATCATACTACCAGAGGGCTCCTCCAAAATCTGCAAACCAGAAATTGTCAATAAATTTATCAGGCAATACCAAAGCATATTTTGATGAATGACGATTCAGTATATGATTTTATTTTTTGTGAAGACCGGAAGGCATTCTTCACCAGATCAACAACATGAAACTAGAAAGATAAACAAATAAAAACATATTCTGTGAGCTCGCAGAGATAAGAATTTTAATTGAACAATTTAAGGTATAAAATGCAAAGCTAGTTACCAAGCTCGGAATTTACAAGCTCTCAACGTTGAAAGGATTTGTTTTCACTGCCACAAGTAGAGAAAATACAGTGAGTAACAGCAAACAAAATTCACATAAGGGAAAACCTTAGTCCCAATAACCATTCCATTTTTAGTTTTTGGTTTTTGAAATTTAAGCCTACAACAACTACCATGCCATTTGTTGGATATCTATTTTACCTTTATTTTTAGAAACCAAATTAAAATTTGGAAAAAATAACGCTTCCAAAATCTTGTTTTTGTTTTTGAAATTTAGTTAGCATTCACATAGATGGATACATCGTAAAAGAGATGAAACACATTATAAAAAATTTGAGTAAGAATAAACTTAAATTTCAAAAACTAAATGATTATCAAACGAGCCTTACCAATTCATTTTATGCCCATAAACCAAAATCTACATATTCCTGATTTATAGGAAAAATCAAATCCATTTCGCATTCCAGCAGAGCAGTTAGGATAAGCTATGGACAAGCGATGCAGAAGAGAAGCATGTATATCAATTCCATCAGCTGGATTGGTGTGTAATTCACCCTCTCTATCCTTCCATTGTACTTCAATTTCTCCTAGTTCGCCTCTTTCGGAAATTGACAAGTTGGGAAGCTTTTCCTCGAAAAATTGCAATAAAGGAGCTTGCAACTGATCTTTTTTGAAATATGAACGAAGCAACCGCAATTCTGTAATCAATCGCTCGATCTCCACATCGCGAATAGCACGAATTGCAGTAGCATGCCGTTCAACTATATACAAATGAAAACAAAATGTAGCAGAACGATGTAAGCCCTCATACAATTTGCCACCGTTAGAGAACAAAACAATTTTCTTTCCTAAAATTAAGTACAGCTTAAATCCTTTAGGGAATCGCCTATTAGTCAAGTGGGTCTTCCGTAACTAAGAAGTGAAAGGTTTAATCAAGTTGATCACCTGCCTATTAATTAATTTCCTAAAGAATTTCCAGACATTCAAATATTGTAAAGTTAGTCAGTACATCTCGTGACATTAGTCGACCTGACAGTCACGCATATAAAAAAAAATCATAACATACCATCCTCGTCGGACACCAAAGGATCTTGCTTATCACTTTTCGACTCGTTTTCTGCAACGTCATTCGCTTTTTCACCATGTGAAGGGCTTGATTTCTTAACAGTTTTCTTCGCCTTTCGCCTTGCCATGTTCAGCCATACAAATCTCTCATGAATTTACTGAACGAATCCTCACACTTTGTCACTGGATTTTCGATTAGAACAATGCAAAGCCTTCCAAAACCCTAGAACAAGCACATAGTCACATGAATTGAAATTCGCGGTGGTAATGAACGTAAATGAACAAAATTAGAGTAAAAAACCTGAATTTCTACCAAATTGGTTTCCGAAAGTATGACGATAAATGGATTAAACTATACCGATGGAACTGGCGCGAACTTGTTCTTGACCTCTTGTTCAAATCTGTCGCAGAACATGGAAAGAGAATAATATGGAAATTTATGGGCTTAAACTGGGCTGCCTCAAGCCCATAGACTGATGAAATTTAGCCCACCCAATGTGTTGTTTCCTTAATTTTGGAATATTACCATTTTTTTTAATTCAACAACATTTGGAATTTGATCTTGTAATCAATTTGAACCAGTATACAACTGATTACTATGTGGTACATGATGTTACTTGACTAATTCTTCTCTTTGCTGGAATATTACCATGTATATTATATTTAGCTAGTTTATTTTTAGAGGTGTTCAAACAAATCGACAACTCGAATTACCTGAACCAACCCAACCTAATTTCATGAGTTGAGTTGGATTCAAACTAATGAAATTTTCAGGAGTTGGATTTGGTTATGGGTTGGCCTAAAAGTAATTCGAGCTAGCCCGACTATCCCAAACTGATTATTTTTATTTTTTTACTTATAACATAATTATATATGAGTATATATTTATTTTAATTTCATTATTATTTTTATACTTTTCTATGAACCATGAATGTAGGACTAATAATGAGTGACTTTTGATTGGATATTTTGTATATTTAATATTTATATCCATTTCATTACATTGATATGATAATAGTTAGAGATTGTATTTTGTTTATGTATAATGTATGACTAATTTGATGAAAAATATTTATATTTACAATGTATTGATGAACCCAACATAACTCAACCCGAAAATGTAAGGGTAGAATTGAGTTGTCTCTTTAGTTGGGTTGACTTGAGTTGGAAAAGTGACCAACCTAAATTTTTAGGTGGGTTCAAAAATTTCCCTCAACTCAACCCATGTATACCTTAGTTTATTTTATGTTTTGAAATCAAAGTACTTCATTTAGTCATGAAACACAATATACAACAATATCCCTAAAAGGAAAATAAAAAACTAAAGAACAATAAACTCGAAAGAACATCTTAAACTCGACCCACAACTTAAGCCAAGACATAACAAAAGACGAAAAATTGTAAATTAATTAACTTTTAAAGATGTGAGATACATTTCTAACAAACTATTTTACATAGAGGATTAGTAGAACCCAACTTAAAATTTTAATTAATCAACACTTGATTAGTTTATTAGAAGAAAAAAAAATGCCGCAAATTTAGAAAATAAATATAGCATTCTCTTCGACCTTTCCACAGCTAAAACTATAGAAGGTAAAAATGTATACATATCATATATAAGCGTGGTTCATTTATTGTATTTTAATCATGTAGCGGGTGAATTTTTTTGGAAAAACAATGAGGTAAGTTTGAAGTTTTTCTTGTTATGGAAGATGAAGGAAAAGGCAGATGACGAAGAAGGGCCACGTTTCTGGTCCATCTCTACTGTGGATGGCGGTGTCAAGGGTCTTAGGAATAAATATAATTATGATATTTTATACGATACGTTAGGTTTAACATTTGAATATTATTATATATTATTTATAATTTAATAGGATAGAATATTTATCAAATATTATTTAGTATTTATTATGAGATCTTTTGATATTTGATATTTCATGTACGGTATATATGTTTATAAAAATTTAATGGAAAATCAGAAAGTTTAGACCTTTCTCAAAATTATCAAGGGTGGTCGGGATAAGGTCTACAGTGATCGGCCCTAGTGCATTGATGGGGGGTGATATTTATGATGGCTACACAGGCTAACTGATGATGGTAAAGTGCTGAGTGATGGGCTCGATATGCTAGAATGAGATGACAAAAAAACTTTATTTTTAGTGCAAGGAGATGAGATGAGATGTTAGAATATTTTATACATTTTTTATTTTAAGTAGTCTTATGTTTTTTTTTTTTTTGAATTCGTATTCTTGTGTTTTTTTGTTGAATGATAAAATTATCCTTTAACTCTTTAGCTGTTAAAAGTATGGAAACGTAACCACTATCATAAATAAATCGTAAGTAATATAAAATTAATATCATATCACCCTTGATAATATTAATGTTCCTATTCAAAAGATACGTAGTTTCAATGATATCATCTCGAACCTAATAATCATGAAATTGAAGTTTCGAATCTCTCACACTTAAATATTGTTGAATTAAAAAAAAAAGAAAATTACCTTTTTATTAGTCTCTAGGTTTGGGGTTCAATTTCAATCTGGTTCATATTTGCTTTAAAAAAATGAGCACTTTTACTTTTGACATTTTAATCATTTTGTTTCAAAATTGAACACTCCTATCCTTGACATTTCAATAATGTTTACTTTGGTTCCTATGTTTAGGGTCGAGTTTCAGTTTGGTTCTTATATTTCAAAATTGAATGTTTTTACTTCTATCATTCAATAATGCTCACTTTTAATCATTGTGTGTTTTTTAGTTTATTATATATATATATATATATATATACATATATTAAATCGTGTTAAAAGTAAAAATAATCAATTCATTAATATATTACAATTTAAAAGTAGTCTAGTCAACATTATATTATATATCTAACGATTTTGTTATTTCAATTATTAAAATTGAGTATTATTGAATTTTATCAAAATATCATGAGTGATGTTATTCAATTTTAAAAGATATGTGTCTAAATAGACCCAAGCTTAAAAACTAAATTTTTTTTTTTTCCCTAAACATATACAATTTTCTAAATTAAAATGATTTTTTTTTAAATATTCTAAATTAAAATAATAATAACAATAAATAAATAAAAATGCAAAGGATGCGATAACCATTTAACATATATACTAAATGCTTACGATGAGAACCATAATTAAAAAGAAAATCATAGTAAAAAAATGAAAAAAATTTAGTTGCTTTTGGACAAATATATATATCGTACAATATTATACAGTAATATTTATACACTATTATTTATTATTAATATAGTATTATATATCATTGATACAATATTATGTATTATTGATACAGTATTATCATTAATATTAATGATTATGATTATTGCTAATAAATAGTTACTAAACGATATTAGTATATATCTAATGACTTTATTAATTTTTTAAAAAATGATGATATTTGGAATTTCTTTTTCTGTATAAATTGTAAGTTTCAAGATGTTTTAAATTCTGTCTCAAAAAAAAAAAAGGCTTAGATTCTAAAACTCATAAAATTCTATAATGAGTTATAACAAATAAAAAGTAAGAATTCATTAAATGATAAAGAAACTTCTTACCTTTTAATCTTTAGATTGTTTGGATTAGGATTTGTACGTGTGATTAGAATGAAAAGTTATTTTGAGTGATTAAAAATTGGGATATTTGCAATAACTTTTTTGGATGAAGTTTTTTAATTGAAGAATTTGATGCAATAACTCGTTTTGATGAAAATTTTGGTAGAGAAGTTGTATGGAAAAACTCGTTTGGACGAAAATTTTGGAGGAGGAGTTGTATGTTGAGTGATTTAAAAAAATGAGGGATTAATTGATTGAATTGAAATGAGTGGTTAAAAATGAGTGGTGAAAAATGAGTGATTGTTTTAAGTAATTACACTGCTCGTTTGAATGGAGTTGTTTGAAAAGTGATTGCAATAACTCATTTGTAATAGCTCGTTGAAAACCTCATAACAAACACAAACATTTATTATCACTTAAATAAAAGTTATTAAAAAAGGAAAGTTTTTAGGAGTATGTTAAATTGGAAAAGTATTTATAATACTAAGCAAAAAAAAAAAAATAGCAATCATAGTCAAACATACAGTATGATTAATACTCATTATACGGTATAATTAATACATAATATTATACTTATAACATATAATATTGTATTAATAATATTAATAATACAAAATATTGTATTAATACCCTAAATTATTATATTGTAGGATGAGTATTAACAAAACGATATGTTTGTCTATGGATACAAATATTTTTAAATTTACCTATATTTGCAATTAGTTTATGAAATTGGATTATCCAACCGAATTTCTCTAAAAAAACGTTTAAAATAATTCTGTAACAAAAAAAACGTTTAAAATAATTCTATAACAAAAAAAGGTTTTAGGCAATTTATGTCCATTACAAAAATTATTATTTAAAAAATAATGCCCATGTGCGCACGATCCCTTTTTCTCTTACGTGGTGGTTTTTTATATCATAATTATGTTTTAAAAAATAATTAAAGAATATAAAATGTTTAATAAATGAACATATCATACGTATGTGGGTGGGTTTTTTTTTCTTTCATGATTTTAGTGATATATTTGTAATTTTTGATCTGGCTTAAAGGTAAAAAAATAATAATAGCAATTATTGTTACCATCGAGTTGGTTTTGATGAAGAAACTCTTTTTCATTCCTTTATGTATTTAAGTTTTTTAGTTTATAAATCATATAATTATGTTTTAAAAAAATAGTTTCTAAAAATTGATTTGACTATTAGTGAGCTTTTGAAGAGTTATGAAATTGTAAAAATTTGAGACCTTTTGTAAAAAGTTTATAAGTTCATTTTTTATTGTAGAAGTAGCAAATTTGGAAGACATTTTAAATTTCAAAACTCACAAAATTTGTTAATAAATTATAATTCATTGTAAATATCCATTAATGATAAAAAGTTTTGAATGGTAAAAAAACACTTTTTATCTTTTAATCTTTTATTCTAAAAATTTATCATCATTTAAATAAAAATGTATTAAAAAACTATCTAAAAGAAAATTGAAACTAACGCTTGGCTCAAAAATTAATAGGAACAAAATAGATAAAGAAACCACTATAAGCTCAAAACTTAAGCTTATTATACTTATTCTCTAATAAACTTATTTCCACAAATGCATTGTAACAAATCATTTTAAATAAAAATAATAATATACCATAACTATAAAAATTACAACAAAAATAGTAACCAAAGAAATTTAAATCTCTAATTATGTGCTCATATTTTAAAATATACGCGTTCACTTAATTATTTATCAAATACACATTGTTATTCAATGTCATGAAAGTTGAGTTGTAAGGTTAAAAGCTAGATTTAATATATTAATGTAATCTATTGATCCCTTCAAGCTTGAATATAAAATAACATTTTGAAATATTTTGATTATTAAAGAAATTTTAGAGAGCGTTCAAGATATTGATTCAACACACAAATCACTTGAACTTCCATATAATACCAACATTAATGTTTAGAAATGGTGGAATCGGAGAATTTTGGAAAATTTGAAGAGATGTAGATGAAATGACAAGGAAAATTTATTTTTATAATAAAAATTGTGTATTTCAAAACCTTTTAAAATCGAAAACTAATAAAATTCCCTAATGAGTAATAAAAAGTCAGAATCCATTAAATGTAAAAGAAACTTTTTAACTTTCAATCTTTAACTTCTTAACATACATTATCACTTAAAAGTAATTAAAAAATGACTAAAATAATTCTATTAAAAAAAACGTTTTAGGCATTTTATGTCCATTACAAAATTATTATTTTAAAAAATAATACCCACTGGCACACGGTTCATTTTTCTCGTAGGTCGGTGGGTTTTTTTCATAATTATGAAAAACAATTAAAGAATATTAAATGTTTAATAAAGGTACATATCATACGTTCGTGGATGGGATTCTTTTTCATAATTTTAGTGATATCTTTGTAATTTTTAGATGTGGATTAGGGGTAAAAATTTTATTATTATTATTGAGTTGGTTTGATGAAGACGTTAATTAATTAATAATTTTTTATTCTTTTTCAATTTCAATTTTTCAATTTTTTAATTTTTTAATTTTTTAATTTTTGTATTATAATTTTTTTTAAATAGTTATTTTTAATTGATTTCGCTTTTTTTTTAATCCTTTATTTTTTATCTTTCAAAATAATTCATTTTAACCATTTATTTTTAATAATTATTTTTTAACTATTCAAAATAATTACTCATTTTAAATTCACATCCAACAAAGTTCTTAACTTTAACTCCTCCACATAAAAATCATGTTTAAACAAATATTTGATTATAATTTTCAAATTTTAACTCTTCAAAATAATTTTTCAAACTAACTCTTCAATCAAGACCTCGTCCAGAGGTGAGGTAAACAGTTTGAAAGAGAGAGAAGAAAGGTTGAATGGGAACAACAGAAAGGGAGGGAGAAAATTAGAGATGTCTACGGGGCAGAGTCTGGGAATGGCTTTCTCGTCTCTATTCCCGCCACCAAAATCATTCCTCGTCCCTGCGAAATTCACAATTTTTTTCGCAGGGATTCCTCGTCGGGGAATTCACGGGGATCGGGTTACCTGTAGGAATTTTTTTCCATTCAATTTTTTTTTCTTTTTTTCTTTTTTTAATATTTTTTAATTATAATCTTAAATAATTAATTTTTCTTATAAAATATTTATAAGTTTAAATTATATTGTTACCTATTAAGAAAAAAAATGTTCATTTGAATATATAATTTTACTAAAAAATATTTATTTTATCTAAAAGTAAAGTAATTAAATGAGATTAAAATATTTTTTAATAAAAAAACTTAAAAAAATTATAAATGGAGTGGCGATCGGGAAAACGGTAATAGAGAATACATTTTCCGTCCCCAGCACTACTTTCCTCGAGAGAAATTTTTCTCCCCGTCTCCAGCCTCTATTTTCCCCACAAGAACCTACCCCACCCCTACCTCGTGAAAAACGGAGCTGCGGACGGAGAGAGAAATGGACATCTCTAGAGAAAATATATCAATAAACAAATAATTAATTTAAAATTGAAATGAAACCATTTATCTAAACGGTGTGAACTAATTTTATTTCTTTAAAAGAAAACCATCGTGAATCATATGTTGACACGTGGCTTGGCAGTAATGAGCTAAATTTTTGTTTTCTCAATCACATTAGAAAAAAATTCAACGGTAAATTTTTTACTTTGGAAACTTATATTAGACCGAGACCTAAAGATTAAAAAAATATATTTTTTATTAATTGTACTAAAACATAAAGAAATGATCGAATAGGTAGGTGGCGCGATTAATTATCTGGTTTGGTGTTAATTCATTTCCACTTCACTATCACAACTGAAACTAGATTCTAAATCTAAGGACTAAAAATCATTATTGAAATGCCATTTTAGAAATGTTTATTTTTTAAGTATAGAGACTTAAATGAAACTAGACTCCAAAGTTAAAGAACGAAAGTGAGCATCATGAAAATGTCAAAGATAAAAGTGTTTATTTTTTAAAAAGTTGACCAAATTGACTCTAAACATCAAATCTAGGGACGAAAAAAGTAATTTTTCGTGTAATTTTTGTATCCGGTAAAATAAAGTTATTTTTTATGACCGAAGCACTCTTTATTAGATTACACTTTGAATGCCCTTGTATTTTTAGGCTATTTTATAAATTTTTTAAAGTGTATAAATTAATGGTGTTACATAAGTAAAATGTATGAGAATGTGTAGGTGAATTTTTACTTTGTTAATTATACATTAAGTTTGATTTATTTAAAAAATCTTAATCGAAAATTGAATAAATTGGTTGGTTTTTATAATTTTAAACCGAAAAAATATGTTATCTTACAAAAATCGAGTTTGTTTGGATCGATTTGATTTAGTTCTTCCATTTTTTCGATTTGTTGCACACCCATTATTTTAATAATGGAGAAAGTTGGTATTAATTTAGTTTTTTGGGTTAAAAAAAAAAAGATGATTTTGTAATGCAAAATCCAAATTCAGATCTAATCCAAGAGCTAATTGCACAATAGAGATGAATCAAAGGAAATAGAGAAAAGAGAAAGATGGGGAAGAGAGAATACCGGATCTAGAGTGGTTCGAGAACGTCCCTACTCCACTGTTATGGATCGATTAGCTTGATCGATCCACCATCATAATGTCATTGCAAGAAATGTACAAGGGCTCTCTAGGTTTAGGGTTTCTAATCTCACTCTCAAGTTAGAAGAAAACCCCCAAATGGAGCTTATGTATGGGCTCCTACACATCTCTCATGGTTAGCTAAAACTAACCCTCTAATTAACCCAAGTTACATTTAACTCATCTAGGGCTAATTAATGATGTGTAATTCACC
>JBBMKA010000026.1:7210079-7229080 GCA_037833695.1 Sechiopsis laciniata | reverse complement strand
TGAAATAATGCAACTTCAAGTGCATTCAATCAAAATGAGCAGTTATTAACATTATGCACTTAAACATTGTTGATGTAGAAACTCTTTCTACCTCTTAGTATTGTGTTTATAATGCATGTTATTGATATAAACACATAAACATGCTCTCTATATATAAAATGAAAATTTTATCAAATAACTTCTTTCAAAAAATTTAATTACTACAAAACACGTAACACATAAACTTAACTAATTTAACTTCTATATTAGTTTCCACGTAGAGATGTTTTCTTTTGGTCATCTTAAATATATCAACCTAGATAGAACCATCCATAAATAGAATTGATGATGTAATCTTTCTTAGTCAAAATCATCATATCATTTGAATGCTTAAAGATTGTTGTAATCTTAATACTATTAGAAAACATTCTAATCCATATCACACTATGGATACAAAAGCTATAAATAATTCAAATGTATGTTACGTTAACCTTATATGATGATATTTTAATTAAACAAACATTTTTCATGCAATAAAATAATTTAAAGCATGTATCATCAAGAATCAAAACTAGAATGGATACTAGTAAAAATAAATAAGCTTTTTATTATTCAACCAAATTTATTTGGGGGTGAGAGAATTTAAACTCATAACTCTTTTTCACAATCCACATATGGATGATTTAGAGAATTAGATGGATAAGTAGCTTGTAACCTCAAATACTTCCATGTTATACTAAAATATCAACTTCTAAAATTGATTTAGCCATTAAGCTCTATATGCTCATAAAAATTGAGATTTATCACATATATATTAAGAATGAACACATTCGAATTTATTATTTGAACTACATAATTTCAAGTTCAATATATACATGAGATAAGTTGTAGATAACGAAAAGAACTCAATTTTACAACTATGCCAAATAGTTAACATTTTGAGCATATCATATAAAATCAAGAGCAACAGAAAAACATGCAACAAATATGATAGCATATAAAATTAAGAGCAACATATGAGCTACAATAAAATAAAAATTATCAACGATCAAAATATGCTTAATGTATATATGCGAGTTGTTGAACTCATATACATCATACGCATAGAAAGTTCTAACACAAATCATAAAAATAAGTAAAAAACTTATTTCTAGCATATGAGGTAGTAGAGACTCGTGCTGATAACGTGTTATGAAATAACCAAGAACACAAGAACAATGAAGAACAAAGTAGAGAGAAAAGTAAGTTGTTCTCTATTCTTGAGTTGTTATTAAAAAGTTTCATACAATCCTATTTATAGGATTTACATGGGAGTATGTTACAAGAAAACTAAATACAAAAGTAGTAACTTATGGAATGTCATTCATAAGATGAAACACTTTTGAGCTATGGAAAGTTTGGTAACTCATATGTATTATCTTCAAATTTTTACAGCAAAAAAAAAAAACCAAATCTGCTGCAAAAATCCAAATCACTACCCAAACCAATTTATGACAAATATCTCATATATTTATTTAACTACCCATGTAGCAACATAGGCCATATATGGAATGACAAAAAAATCAAATAAAGTGTCAAAGAATCAAATTCAATCAATTTACCCAAATGATATTAGGAAAATAATTACAACACAAATATTTTTACAAAAGATATCGTTAGGCCAAAAGATATTAAAATGGAAAATATATCCATATGCCAAAAATATCATAGCCCAAAATATATTTTTTTCATTTTAGTATCCTAGCCCAAAATATATATTTTCATATCTCGATTTATATTAGCCAAAAACTCCATATTTTACCGTAGGCCAACAAATAAAAAAATAAATCCAATTTATCAACAACACGAATGACAAATATACAGATTTGAAATTAAAATTCAATCGAAAAGAGATCACATGATCAATTTTACGAGATACACAAAATCGATTAGACAAAAAAGATATAGCAAAAATATTCTGCCAAAATATCACATAATGATTACATAGAACAATTATAAAAGTAATTATTTCCAAGTTCTATTGCCAAAATATAAAAAATAGTTCTAGCTTAAGATATAACAGAACACCAAAAGATATTAATTACACAAAAAATGAAAAATATACAAATATGGATTTATACCATATGAAAAACTATATTTGTCGGATCTTTCAATTTCTACATATGCTTAAATCGCAGATACAGAACAAACCAAATACAATTCACCAGCAGCCCAAATGGTAAATATATATATAATTATTTTTTTTTTAATAAGCATACAATAGTCAAAATCCAACAAGTCAAATAGTCATTTATTTATATGGTAGTCAAAATCCAAATACAAATTGATTAAGCATACAATGGTCAAAAATTAAATTCATAAATTTGGCATATCCATTAATAAACCATGACAATTATAGACATAAATTTTGCCAACAAGTAAAAAATCAAATCAAATTTACCAGTCATACAAATGTAAATATATACATTTTAATTTATTTATTTGCCTAAAAGATATCACACAATCCCAAAGATATCTCAAAATAATTATGTCAAATAATATCACATAGGATTGTAATTAAAATCAAATAAAAATGAACACTCTATTTGCAAATTCTCATTCTATATTATTTATTTATTTATTAGCAATCTCAACATTCTGCCATCATAACACAGAAACTTACAAATTGTCAATATTGCAGAATACAAAACAAATTTGGCCATAAATTTATGGACTTTATACGAAAAATCGTATTAAATAATTTCCTACTCATTCATGATAACCACAAAATAAAAAATTTCATAAAAGTCAAAAACTCCATTAATGGCTTCCAAAAACAAGACAGAGGCTTAAATAGGCTCTGATACCAAAAGTTAGAAATTTCTAACACAAAAACTAAATGTGATTATTAAAATCATTTGTAGCGGAAACATAATTAATAAATTAGCGTACCTCTGCCATTGTTTTTGGTAACAGGAGAATGAAGTCAATGCATACCTCGACTGCAAGACGAACACGAGCAACGTACATCAGCGCGGAGTTCTTGGTTCTTCTACACCCTCGCTCTTCCTAACTCAAATGGTGTGGTTTTTTCTGAAAGGAAGAGTAGGCATAGGGGATGAACAACTAAAGAAGAAAAGACAGAAAAAATTCTATGGAATTCTTTTTGTGCTCTCTGTAAATTCATTAACTCATCTCCAAAGTAAATTATCTCTACCATTAAAAGATAAATTAACTGAACTTAATAATGTGGGTGATGGTTACAAAAAAAAGTGGACGCATTTCATGGGCCACTAAATATGGAAAAAATTATTAATTAATGTTAAAATAAATTAATTATAATTAATTCCAACAGATGAATGGGTGTGTAATAGATGGTTTAAACTTTTCACTTGTTATTTAGATTTGATATGAAATTACTTTTAAATTTTTGATTAAGTTGGACTACTTTTTTTATATATATATATATAGTTTTTAAAATTTGGTTTTAAAACATACTAAAAAATATATGACAAACTTCATAGGTGAAAGTAGTAGTTATAGATTGGATTTAAAAAAATAAAAAACCAAATAATTATTAAATGGTGTGTTTGACTTTTGGGTTAACAATTTTATTGATGTATCTGGTGGTATTTTTGAAGTATACAGCTTCAAACTAAACATTTAACCAAAACTTGTAATCGTTGCCAAACAACCATTATCTTCATCCAAGGATGCTCTACCGATTAGTTTGAAAATACAAATCAATGTCTTGTGTTCAAGATTAGGTTGAAAACTTTATAACTTAAAACTTAGGCTGTTTCTCATTGTTGGCCAAGAATGAGCAAAGCTTTATGGGAGATGAATGGCGTGTTGTGAGCATAATGGAAGAAGTGGAACTCTACGCTCCATTGATTAAAAAAAAGAGTTAAGACAATTGCTCTGGAAATAGAAAATTCTTGAACCAAGTCAAACTAAACCATTTAATCAGATTCTTTTACTAGTGCTTTGAAAGTTTAATTTCTTTCAAAGCTAGTTGTACAACTTGATATCAATACCAAGGAGCACATCGTAAATGTAAGAATGAAAAGCCATTACAATTAAATTTTGGAAGTTATATAATAGGAGAAAGACAAGCATTCTATAAACTCAAAAGCCACTTTTCGCTTGTTGCTATTATTGATGGTAGGAAATTACCCGACAGAGCAACGATTACGGTAGTGAAGAATATGGATTGTGCATGAGATGAGGGCACTCCATGATCAGATCTCAATGTGGCAATAGGCCGCTCTTGGTTTAGTATCTTTTTCAGTTATCAGTACCATAGAAAGTACATCATTAACAACAGATCCCATAGCAGTCCACAAGGCTTCTGCATCATGCCTCAAAAGAATCATGAGCAGCTACAAGCTACCTGTTCTGGAAAGAATCAACAATATTACTAAACAATATAGCTAGTCACAAATTGACATATCTGATCTCACATAATCCACTTCCAAGGCCAATGAAGTTTAAAACAGTACAAGAAAGTTGAAATCTGTGTTCAAATATAACCGTTGCTCAAAGTTATGATGGAAAACAGGAACGTTACCAAACAGCCCAATAAAATTGAAAAGTTATGTGGGTTTAGACGCCCACAATGCACACTATCATAACAGTGATGTAAACAGGTGCATTACAGTGTGTACGTACAACTAAGTCACCCTGGGATAGACGATTTTGAAAATGAGTGGTAGTGCTTATGAGAGGTTTGTATTGATGAATTATGAGTGGTTGTGGCAAAAAAATACTCATTTGGATTGAGAGGGAACAACCAAAACTGTAGTGAAAACATTGGACGAGGGAAAAACCCCAACATCAGAACAATCCCTAATCCACAAGTAAGACTTAGGGCACCAAACAAAACTTGAAGCAAAAATAAGTAAAAACTATAGAGCATTGTACATTAAGTAAAAACTATAGATGCCTAATGAAAAAGTAGGAAAAAACAGCCACGCTTAGAATTGAAAATGTTCAAAGATATATCCACTAACCTGACCCTCAAAGAAACCACACCTCCGGGTGGATCAAATTGAGAAAACACATTATTTTTCTTAAAAGGAAAAAAACAAAAAGAAGAAGCAAAAGCAAAAGCTTAACTAGCTAGCTATCTCCTCCCTTGACAGACGGCAAAGTCTTAACGAAAAATGGAGCTGCTTCGATGGTGTTCGGGAGGCCTTGAGAGACAGCAAACAAGCAAGCCCAATTTTCACTTTCTATCAACTTTCTGTCTCCCTCGCCATAAGCGGTGTAACAAAATCACAACAATGCAAAACACTACTCAACAAACCCAATATATCCCGTTGTTACTCTTCTTCATGGGGTTGGCATTCTCCAGATTTTTGGTTTCCAAATGGATGATCTTCCCTCCTTTAGCCATGTTGTCTTCGATGTCCTCGTTGTTCTCCGTTTGAGTCTCAACCAAATCGCCATATCTAAAACACTTTATGGAGTTTATTCAAACTCTTTTTAAGGTCCCCCAACCCAGCTTGAGTCACTCCCATTTTCAAACTCCCTGACAGCAGTAACTCCATCCGTTCTTCACTAGGTTCTTCCCCAATCCCACCAAAATAATTTCGGTTCAATTCCTCGGTATAATCTTCCACTAGATTGCTTTGAAACTTCTCAAGAAATTTTCGAATATTAGATCTTAATCCGTTGGTGATGGTAGTTCGCATTCGGTCAACGTTTGTTCCTTCACCGGAGATCAGGCAGTTTACAGCTTTGTATTGGTCAAGAATCGCCAATTTCTCCTTCAACACTTTTGCTTTACGGAGGATAGAGACGATGTTAGCATCGATTCTGTCTCTTAATCTGCGGAGGATTCTATCATTGTTGGTTGATTTCGCTTCTTGAATCTCGGTTAAGAGATTGGCAGTCTCAGTCATTTCTTTCTTAATTTCATTCGCTTTTACATAAAACAGAGACGGTTCTGTTCTTCTGATGTTGCACACACTAATATAGTTCGAATCATGTAATATTTCTTTCCATCATAATAAAATGAATCAGATTTGTCATTCTTGTGCAAAAGGCAAAATTCACAAACTTCCTTTCTCGTCTTCTTTAACAGTTTACAATACTCCAATTGTCTGATCTTTGGGGTCCTGCTTCCCTTAGCTCCACTAATGGCTTTAAGTATTATGTCTCTTTTGTTGATGTATGTACTTAGTATACATGGATTTATTTCTTGCATAATAAGTCAAAAACATTTTCTTGTTTTATTCAGTTTCGAACATTAGTTGAAAAACAGTTTAATACATCCATAAAATGTATCCAAAAAAATCGGGGAGGTGAGTATAGGTCATTTTCTTCTTACTTAAAAGATAATGGAATAGCTCATCGTATCACTTGTCATCAACCTCAGAACAAAATGGTATAGTGGAACGAAAACATCGCCATATAGTTGAGGTTGGACTAAATTTAATGTCTCATGCTTCATTACCAACTCGATTTTGGGATGATGCTTTGAGTATAACCGTTTTTCTTATTAATCAATTGCCAATGAGTGTTTTTAAAGGAGTTAGTCCTTATGAAAAACTTTTTAAAAAACAGCCTTATTATAAATTCTTGAAAACCTTTGGATGCCTCTGTTTTCCCTATCTTAGGACATATAATTCTCATAAATTGGAATTAAGATAAATTAATTGTTTGTTTCTTGGTTTTAACAACCAACATAAAGGATATAAGTGCCTTGGTCTTGAGAATAGCATGATATACATCAGCAGGCATGTGTTGTTTGATGAGCATGTTTTCCCTTTTGATAAAGCAACTCAAAATTTATCTATTAATTTGCCTTCTACTCTATCTGCTGATCATTCTTTAATATATGTTTCTTTGCTAGCTTCTAAGGTTCTGTAAATTTGTTCCACTTTTTCCTTTCTTTTGTTAGATTTTCTAAGGAAGACTCGCCATCACCTTATAATCTTGTTCATTTTACTGCTGTTGAGAAGTTCATAATGTTCATTCATTTCTGAAGTTCAAATGTAGTACATTGGTTGTCTGGTCGCATTAGAAATGCTCATAAACTCATACTGTTCATTCATCTCTGAGCCTTCTGTTCCGATGGCTGAAGCTTATTGGGCTGATGGTAATGAGAATTGAGATATAATGGTGTCTGTTAAAACTTATCTTTCTTCATCGTTATGAATCTGATTGCTTTTCAGAGTATTTTTATACTTGCATGAATATATTTTTAAAAAGTCTTGTGGGTAAATCTTTGACATTTGAAAACTGATCAATGGTAAGTTGTTGCCTGTTGGCTATACACAACTTGATTAACTTCATTTATCCAAAATTCTTCATTCAAGCAGTCTCATAAATCTTTTTTGATTTATAAACAGAATATGTATGCTAGCAATGCTGCGTCAAAAGCAGTTAGGGGAACTTGTAGGGCTTTACGAAGCTTGGAAACGACATGGAAAGCTTCCATGGGCAAAGCTGGTTCAACTAGCTGAACGTCTTGCTCGCTTGGGGTTAAAAATATCTCCGTAACTTCATATGCAGATGGTTAAAACAGAATCAGGGATCTTGAGAGATGAAGGACTCAGGAACTTATTTACATCATGTGGAAAATTGTTCAAACAGGGAGATGTAATCCAGAACAAGAAATTGACAGAAACTCTAAGAACTATTTCTAGATTTGGTTTCAAGGCCTTTTATAACAGATTTATCGGAATCACTTGATAAGAGATATCAGGAAGTTTGGAGGGATCTTGTCAATGAAAGACTTGTAGAGCTATCGAGTTCAAATTATAGTCCTATCTTAGGCTGTACGATGGGTCTTGAGATAATGACCATGCGTCCTCCCCCGAGAGGTTTCGGAGTGATCCTTGTAAGTTGATTGTCTTGAATGAGAAGTAGTGTTCAAAATTTATTTTGTTAGTGACACAACATTCTTCTACAGATCCTTAATATTTTTGTGATTTTCTTCTACAGATGCTTTTGGGCACTCTTGGTATTCATCGGGAGATTGAAGTGTTGAAACATGTAGCTGCAAGACGAACGAATCTTGGCAACCCCAATTTCTACAATGTTTCTAAAGCTCTTTCTGACATGCTCTCACCCAGGTTTGCTCAACAATTAATGGAAACCATCAATGACACCAGGACTTTTGATCCAAGCTATTATGGCGGCAGGTTGGTCCTCCTTCATGTGTAGTTATATTTCTTTACTGTCCTCATTTGTATTTCCTTTATGTTCCAGCATAGCTGTAGTCTGTAGGAAACCTCTCCAAGTCCTTCCTCTTTGTTGTGTGTTGAACCTGTTGGTAATGGTAACATGACCTGCTATATCCACTTTCTACCTTTGAGTTGAGGCTGTTGGAAAGATGAATTCTAAATCTTACGGATGGAATCCAATCCATGACCACGACATCAGTCATTTGTCTACCACTTTCTACCTGCTATTTTGGATCAAACATACTCTTCCCAAGTACTGGAATAGTCTTGAACAATGAAATGGACGATTTTTCTATCCCCACTAATGTTTCTGCTAATAAACTCCCACCAGCACCAGCCAATTTCATCAGGGAAAAGGCCATAATCATCCATGTCTCCTACTATTGTCTTGAAGGTCTTTTTCGTTCTAATTTCTCTCATTTACAAATGAACGTAAATGTTACTTTTGGTTGATATAATTAAATTTAGGGTTTAGAGTTGATTGGTAATTTAACATAATTTAACATGGTATTAAAGCAGGAGATCATGAGTCCAGTGTTAGTTGATATAATTAAATTTACTTTAACCTATCAGTTTAAGCTTTTGGGTCGATTGGTAATTCAACAGTTACTAGCTCTAGAAGTGTCTAATCAATTGAAGATTTTAGTGAAATTATTCCTTAGGAAGTGCAGCTAAAAGGTGTGATTGGTGCAAGTGGAGGAGGTTTCATCATTGCAGGAACAACAGAGGTTTTGTTGAATCATTTTGCAAAAGGAATGGATCCTTTCTCTTCTATGATGGCTCCCAAACCAGAGTTTATCATCAGGTTAGTTTTATCTAGCTTCTCTTCTCCCATCGGTTTATCTGATCCAGTTATTCATTTGGAAAGTTCAATTTGAACTTTAGTAACTAATACAGTTGGTTTAAAACAAACAGCTGATTCCAAACGTTTTGAGCTATTAGAACTGGGCAACTATGTCAGGAGACTTTTTTGAAGTTCCCCCTAAAACAAGGGCAGTCCTTGCTAAGAAGGGTCATGACTTAGAAGACCTTGCTAGTGGGACAATTTGTGAGTTCATAGTTCAAGCTCTTGGCTCACTTAAACAAAGGTGGTGGCCTGAGGAAGCTTGTAGAGGTAAGTGATCCCAAGAAGGGTGGAGCTCCTACGGGCTTTTAATATTGTAAATTGCTGGATTTCTTTGACTGCTTCCATTTTAGATAATTACCTGAATTGTTTTCTCCAAAATCTGTTAGAGAAGTTGTTGAAACACTTTACTTCGTTGTGGCAATAATCATTATTTGGTTGGTAAGCTTTTTGTTGAAACACTGTAATGGCTTCTCTAGTCTATGTTATTCGAGAATTGTTTCCAGGTTATTTTGACAACTAAATATAATCCAATTAGGCTGTTGTACCATCAAAATAGTCCAGATGAGTATTAGTTCATTGAACATTCATGAATTAAAAAAATTTATAAAAAAAAAATCTGTTTTAAGACTCTAAATACACGTAAAATCAGGGTTTATAAACTCTCCAAATAACTTTTTTTTTTCAATTAAACAACATTCTAAAAGTGGTTAAATACAGTCAAACCTCAAAGGATAGGAATGATCAATTAATCCTACAATATTTGGCTGTCAATTTTTTTTATAAAATATTAATTTTAAGATAGATAGTCGCTATAAATTAAACTTATAAGCTTTTAGATTTTTAAAACCATTTTTAACCTCTAAACTATTGTACGACGATACCTTTATAGAACTAAAAGTAAATGTAATTTAAATTATATTATTCTTTAGGTTTAATTATATAAATATATATAATTATATATATATATATATTTATTTATTTATTTATTTATGAATTATACACTTCATTTAAAAAATAATGAGAAGATTTAATATTATCTTCAAACTATCTAATTAGAAAACTACCAAAAAAAAAAAAAATAGAAAACTACCAACAAAAGTAGTCGGTCAACGACATTAATGTACAGGAGCAGATCTAAACATTGGCGTTTGGGGGGCAAAAAAAATATATATATATATATAATATAAAATTATCTCTAAGTTTTAAAGGTTCAATTTTATACCTTACATTAATATATGACTAAACTTAAATATTTAATAAGTTTCTTTTTTTTTTCTTTAAGGAAAATAAGTTTCTAAACTACAAAAGTGTCTAATAGGTGCCAACACGAGCAATAGCTCATGTGGCATCAGTGTATGCCTAGTGACCTTAAGGTCATAGGTTCAAATCTCCACTCCCCCAAATGATGTTGTATCCTAAAAAAAAAAGTGTCTCATAGGTGTATAAAGTTATAAACTTCCTAACTTATTTTTATCTAACAAATTCAATTTTTTTCAAATAAATAAATAAATAAGTGTTGAATAAATCAACCATATAACACTATTGTATATTATAGAATTAAAATTTTAAACTAATTTGATAATATTTTAAAATTTATGTAACGATTTAAAAAAAATATTATAAATCATAAAAATTTTGTAAAAAAAAAAATGATTAATAAAAAAAAGGATTTATATCTTTCAATCCATAAAAAAAAACTATAAACACATAAAAAAGTGTTAAAAAAAAGCATTTAAGAAAGAATATATTTTGAATAATACAAAAGAAAAAAATGTACTTAAAAATATGGAAGAACAAAAATATATAAGAAAAATGAAAAGGTCAAATAATATGTTTATAAAAAAAAACAAACAAAGAAGGAATGAATAAAAAGAATTATAAATGAAAATAAAATAAAAATGAAAACTCTATATCCAACAAAAAAAGGAAAAGAAAGTGTAAAAATATTTTCATAATGTTCTTTTAAAATATTATATAAACAAGAAATAAAATAAAATAAAAAAACTATTATGCAAATATTACAAAAATATATATAAACGAAAAAGAATAAGGAAATAAGAAAAGGAAATAAAGGTACGAAATTATAGAATGTTAAAAAAAAAATAATAAATAAATAAATAAAAGTAAATATTGGGTTTTAAATAAACAACCCAACACAAATCCCAATGTAAAGGAAAAAAATAAACTAATTCTAAAAGAAGGGGAAAATAACAATAAAAAGGGAATCGAACACCCTTGACTAAAAAATGTGATTAGGTAAAATACTATTTTGGTTACTGAACTATCATGTAAATTCTATTTTGGTTCTTAAATTTTCAAAAGTTCAATTTTAGTCCATAAACTATCGTTTTTGTTCCGTTTTGGTCCTTCAACTTTCAAAAGTCCAATTTTGGTCTAAAAAGTTTAAAAGTAGTCATTGAGTTAGAAAAAAAACTTAATCACAGTTAAAAATTGATGAGATGGCAAAATAATAATAATAAAATTAATTTATTATCATCTTTTTCGCCTCTCTCTTGAGACCTATGGATTTTAATTTTATTTTTTTAAAAAAAAAAAAACAGATCATAAACCAGTGCTCTTGCAAGTATCGGAGGTGGTTCCAGTGAGTTTGTTGGCGAATTAAGGGCCGAAGTATCATGGGATGGTGCCGAAGAGATTATTATTAATGAGGTCGAGGCATTTGAAGTTGTGAAATTTGAAAATGGTGGGTTGGATGGGACCCATAAGATTTGGGTGCATAAAGGGCGAGAGAATGAGAAATGGAAGGTCGCAAACTCTACAGTGGGATTTGGGAAAGATGAGACAGTGAGAATTTTCATCACATTTGACAAAATGCTAAATGCAACAATCTTGTTCGGGTATCCTTGAGAGGAAGAAGGGTTTTCTGGCATTCAAGCTGCACAATTCAACAAATGAAAAATTGAAAAGAGAGAAGAAGAAGAAAGTGGATGAAAATGTAATTGATTAATTTTGGAGGGGAAGTTATGTAGGTCAATCTTACCCACATTTGATATTATAACATTAGAAACCTATTTGTTCAAAAAATAAAAAATAAATAAATAAATAACATTAGAAAACTATAATTTTCTCCTCCAATTAAACTACCATTTTTTCTCCAACCTTTTTCCATGGAAAATGGTATGTTTTGAGTTTTAGGGTAAAGGAAAAAAGAGCCTATGGTGGAAGGATGGTGAAGAAGATGATGATAAATTGATTTTATTATTATTATTTTGCCACCTCATCAATTTTTAACTATGGTTAAGTTTTTTTTTCTAACCCAAGGACTACTTTTAAACTTTTTAAAAAGTTCAAGAACCAAAATTAGACATTTGAGAGTTGAGGGATCAAAACGGAACAAAAATGATAGTTTAGGAACTAAAATTAGACTTTTGAAAGTTTAAGAACTAAAATAAAACATGATAGATCATTTGGAGTCTTGCATTTGGAAGTGTTTGATCAGGGGAGTACTTTAAATTCACCAATGTGTGTGTTTTGGCTACCTGATCAGGTAGGGACTTTATTGCTCCTTGCAAATGCAAAGGGACATCAAAGTATGTTCATTGAGAATGTCTGGATCATTGGCGAGCTGTGAAGGTATGAATGCTATTTAGACTTAGTTCATCTGTAAATTAAACTCTGGCATGATCGATATATTGATCGTTGTTGACAGATGTCTTCTCCTTTAAGCCCTCATCCTTAACTTGAATGCTTGTGATTCCATGTAGTTTTCACTTTTTGTGTTTCTATTTTTCAAATATAAATTGCTCATGATACATCCCTAAATTTTCATGATTATATTTTGCTTGCCTTCATGACTAAATTCAGCCTTGCCAAGTAACTCTTAATCTGCCTTTCATTGTTTAAGAGATTAACTTTTATTTTTGCATTATTAGCTCTGTTTTTCTCCTTACTGCATTTTTTAATTTTCATTTTTTATCACACTCATAACTGTAATTCAGGATCACCAACATTATGATGAATATTACTTATCTTGGGCAGTATTTTGTCTGCCATATTAGCCTAGTGTTTACAATACAACGTTGCATTTTTACCTTGTTAGATTGGTCCTATGATCATTTTTCTTAAAAAAAAAAGAATCTGCCTTTCACTGTGTGAGCTGGAAGAGTGTAGAGAGACAATGTATAGAAAAAAGCTAGTGAGATAAAGTGTGAGTGTATAGAAATACAACAGACAATGTGCTCTTTTTCTGATCACCATGTGTAATTCACACTGTTGTTGAACCCCATAAGATGGAAGTACTAAATGGATTGTGGCCCATTACTGTAATCATAATACGACTTTTATTTTACCAACTTAAAATAACCCTATACATCTTCATTCATTAATCTTTAATTTTTGCTTTTAATGTTTAAAAATGAGCTTGTGTTATTTTCTTTGCATGAGCTTTATTATTTTTTGCATTGCTCGGCTTATCTGGATGTTTCATCACTTGTTATGATCGAAGAGTTAGGAATGATTTAGCTCAACCATGTAGAGAATTGTGTCTATGTTGCTGCCACCCTGAGTATAATTCTGTTTTGCGTCGTTTCTTGTGGCACTATATTCTATATTTGTTATTAGGCTCATATTCTTTTACGCATAACAGCTTTCATGCTCTGATGTTTCTCTAACTCAACTGAGTTTTCTCTAATCTGCCCTCGGAATTGAAATTTGCTGGATCAGAATTTCAAATATCTGAAACTTAGCCAAGCCAAGACTTCATGCAAGCTTTGTTAGATAAATGAAAGAAACCTTGTCCAAGCTCTTTATATCTTTCTCCATCAAATTCTAGATTTTGGAAATATTTTGCAAACAAAGTACTTTTAGTTGTAGTTTATCCAACAGCCTCAGGTTATTTATGTGTGTTTCTTCATCTGTTCAGACTATGTGCAAACTGTCATTTACCTGGAATGAACTCTTTGTTTGTGGACTGATTGTACCACTTGCTTTGAAAGTTGTGGACGCGTAGCAACGGAATGTGGACGCCTAGGCGGCGCTGGTGAAGCGGGACTGCCATTATTATTTATAACCGCCTTGATTGTTCTTGGTTTGTTCACAGTGATTGGTATATTCTATCGTGTCTTGGTGGCCACCATGGTTGGACAACGAATATGGCAACGGCACTATCACATACTTGCAAAAAGAATGCTAACAAAGGTGAGTTGATTCATTTTTGTAAGCTGCGCTGAGCTAGGAGGGTAAATACTTGAATCTGCCTTTTTTCTCTACAAACTAGACCATTTGTTGAAATAAACAGAACCAACTAAATTTGACTGAGTTTGGGATGCCTTTTGAAAAATATATTTTAAAGTGGAACATTTATTTTGTTTATTCTTCCGTGACTATGAAGGCGTAGCATCAACTATAGTGGGTTGGTTTAGTAGTTAAAGAGAATTGGGGACCAAAAGATCATGAGTTTAATTTAATTTATGGTTGTCATCTACTTAGAAATAATTTTCTACCCGTTTTTTTTTACAATCAAATTTTGAGTCAGACGATTTGTTTCGTGAAAATAGTGGAGATATATATAAGTTTATCTAGACATTCATTGGACAAATGTAAAAAGAATAAAAATTAAAGAAATTAAGAGGTTAAAAGTTTCATTATTTTCATTCTAACAACCAATTGTTATAAGGCCTTGCGTAAATAGTATTCTTCCAAAGAATTTACATTTTTTCGATAATACTCACTCTCTCGTTGTCATTTATACAAAATGTTGAGTCCCTACACAGATTTCCTCATTATTTATTCAAATTGAACCACTAAAAATTTCTCCCTATATAAATGTAACTCAATTTACTTTTACGGCATATTCTGACGACCGAGCTATCCATCTCGCCAGTGAAATTTCCAGTTAAATGGACGAGTCGTGGAGAACAAGGATGTGGATGCCGGACGGCCCTCACCGGCGATCAACCGAGGGGGCGTCGATTCGACCTTCTCCAAAGTCGCTGACCCTATGAACCACCCTAATGGCTTCTCCGATGTCTATGGCGGTCCACCAAGGAGTGTCTTCTTGCGACAGTTATCCGACGAACTTAAACACTCACAGTTTGATTTCTTCTACGAAGAAATGTTCCGACTGCTAGAGTTCGTCTCTTCTGCAAACAATGTTGTTCAGAGTTTATCGGTATTCAGGATTCCGACGGGAGACGACGAGTTTTACAGCGATATATCAGAATCTGAGAATTGAATTTTGGTAGAATTGGTGAATTTCTAGGTTTGGGTTGTAGTGAGTTGGAGTGAGCAGAAAAAGTAGAGAAACAAAAATGGTCAAAGAAAAATAATTAAATTTTTTTTAAAAATCATAGGACAACTCTACCTTTTACCCACATTTTAAAATCTTTTGAATTTAAGTTAAGGAGGTTAATTGCATCAAACTTTAAGGATGATAATTCATCAAATTAAAAGTTTAGAAACTTAATTATTACAAATAACATATTTCAAGGGTGGTGTGAAATTTTCATTACAAAAAAGAAAAGTTAAAATATTATTTTGATTTTTAAATGATTTAAATCTAAAAAAAACATACATATTTTTTTAAAAGCACTTCAGTTGATAAAATTATTATTTATTGTGATTTTTTAATTAGTGTAAATTTGGGAGAGAAAGACTACAAGTCCTACCTCAAGGGTAATATAAATGACGAATAAATATCAAGTTTCAGAATTAAACTTTTTGACTGTGATATTGATTTGGATTAACATCAAATAATGAAACCAACATATCATTAACTCTTTTTTCCCTTTTTTTTCCGTGATTTAACAATGATTAATGTGTGATTAGAACCTAACATTTCAATTACTATATTATATCAGATTTGTGTTGGAGAAAAATAGTAGTTTTCCAATGAAAATAAGTAATTTTCCATCTTTTTTTCGTTCCCACTGTTTATACAAGAATTGGGGGCATACCATTGAGTTTACATATTTAACTTAACAAGTTGAGTATGGTGCTACCTAGGGGTGTTCAAACAACCTCAAACTAAACATTAAAGCAAAACTTGCAATCGTTGCCAAATTGCCATGACCCTGCTATGGACTACAAGACAGGCATTATCTTCAGCCAGGTTCAATGAAAAAGAGAGGACAATGATATATTGCATTAACACCTAGCCATTCCACCGCTGCAACAACATCAATTGAAGTTTTCATTAAGCACAAAAAGGGGTACACTAAGAAGAAATACAATATGCTTGGTGTATGAATGCCATAGGATTTATATTAGTAGTTCGATAAGGAGTTAGTTTAGGCCATTTTGGTATTGTATTGAGTCTTGAGTGAGCTCGAGATAGGAGGATCCAAGTAACCTTTAAGACTTGGTTAGTTTGTGTTTCCATTATTGTTTCTCGTTCGATACAATTGAATTCCATCAAAATAAGACTCTCAAATGTCAAGAAATAACAACTTTCTACCTATCGACAACTCTTCAATTTGATTCCACAACCTTAAATTGAAAAAGGAGACAAATAGGAATATGATGCTGGGTACCCAATTACATGCTATTCCAAGCCACAGGAAAGTAACAAAAGTGTTGAAGGATGCTCTACTCCTCCCTAGCTATCTCCTCCTCCCTTGACAGAGACAGGGAAGACTTAACGAATGGAGCTGCTTCGATGGTGTACGGGGGGCTTTTAATGGGGAGTTGTTTGCAGTGTTGGGTGTTAGAAATGTTGCACAATATTAGTTGTCCCTTTTCGTCCACCATTAAAAGTTGATCCGAGCCCACAAACACAATAGGACTAACAATTCCAAATAATGGACCAATTGTGAACAGCTTTGTCCATGAAAAGCTACTCCCCAATTCATCCTTTACCATCTTCCAAACATCGAAGCTTTTTTCATGTCCTTGAATTGGAACATCAAGGAGAACGATGGATCCATTCAAAACCCCCAGTGTTCTTGACTTCTTCACAGAGTAAGCATCCGGCATCAAAATCTTGCCGAAAACCTCCTTGCTCATGTCAAACCACAGTGTGGTGTCAGAACCATTAACGACCTCTGATCCCCACCAATAGAAAAATCCCTGGTAGTACATCTCAAACGAATACAACCGATTAGCACCTGCAGGAACAGGGGTCTTGATTTCTCTCCATCGATCTTTCCCCAAATCGTATACTTCTGCTGTTGGAGTACCAATCATCCCAAATTCTTCATAATAACACACAATCCTAACCACCTTAAAATCCCTACATTCTAGATCGTAACCGAATCCGATCCCATCCGTCAAGGAATCGAAACCTGGGATTGAGAGATTAGGGGAGAGAAGATACGAGGGTGGGAGATGGCGAAGCTCACCAGTGAGGGGATTAAAGAGGATAATATCGTGGAAGCCGCAATTGGTGAGGCAGATTATACCGTGAGAATGGCCGTGGAACATGATACCCGGCCCGAAACGTGGATAATCGAGGTGTTCAAAGTATGAATCACCATCGTCATCGGCGGTGAAGAAAGCGAATCTCGTTTCAATCTCCCTGGTTTCCTCGTTCGTCACTTCATGCTTCAATAATATAACGTTTTGGTTCTGAGCACAAGTAATAACCTCCATCATCATCGGAAGATCGTCCATCGTCGGCAGATCGTCCATCGCCGGCAGATCCTCCATCGACCCTCTATTACTCCGATCAAATGCTTTTGAGGGAAAATTTTCTGGGGTTTCACGACTTTTACTTTCTATCTTCGTTTATTTATACTAATTTTACTTTTACCTTCGTTTATTTATACTAATTTTACTTAATTGTCTTATATATTATTTTACTTTCCATTATATATAGTTTCTTTCAATTATTTATTTATATATATATTATATATAGTTTTAATTAGGTTAAAATACCATTTTGATCCCCCGACTTTGGAGTTTGTTCCATTTTAGTCTGTGTATTTTCAAATGTTCAATTTTGGTTCCTCGACTTTGTTGTTTGTCCAATTTTGGTTCCTCAATTTTGATGTTTGTCTAATTTTGGTCTCTCGACTTTCAAATGTCCAAATTTAGTCTCTAGACTATCAAAAAAGTTAAAAAATGATTCTTTAATCAAATGAATTTTTTCTCCCTCTTAAGTTATTGTCTCTCTATTCTCAAAAAAAAAAAAAAAAGTTATTGTCTCTCTCTTCCATCTTTCATCATTTCTCTTTCTAAAAGTTTTATCTCTCTTAAATCCACCTGGCTAGTTCTCTTTCCTTTTTTTTTTCTCCCATTCTCTCTTCAATCCATCTCATCAAAGTGTCTAACATGAGATAATTTTTCTACTTTGATTTGTCACTTTTTGTTTTCAAAATTCATAGTTTACCATGAAACTAACAAAAAAAGAAAGAGAATAAAAAAAAAGGAAGAGATGTGGATTGAAGAGAGGTAAAACTTTTAGAGAGAGAAATTATGAAAGATGGTAGAGAGAAACAATAATTTAAAAGTGAGAAAAAATTAGTTCGACTAAAATACCAGTTTTTAACTTTTTTGTATAATTTAAGGACCAAATTTGAAAATATTTGAAAGTTGAGAGACCAAAATTAGACAAATAGCAAAGTTGAAGAACCAACATTGAAAATTTGAAAGTTGAGGAACCAAAATTGGACAAACAGCAAAGTCGGAAGACTAAAATTCAACATTTAAAAGTCAATGGACCAAAATGAAACAAACCCTAAAGTCGAGGGACCAAAATGATATTTTAACCTTTTAATTAATTATCTTATAAAACCAAATATTTTTTTTAGAAGTAGATACTGTAGTCTACTGAGGATTAAAACTCATGATTTTCTTTTTAAAAAAAAAAGAAAGCAAAGTAGTTGCCTTCTTGATACATTCATGTACTTACTTTCAAATGAGAGTATATAATTTTCATTTTTGCACATATTTTCAAGTAGTCATTCACACAAAAGAACAACATTGTTATAAATATAAATTACATCACTCAACAAAAATAATAAGACCAAACCAAATATGAATAATGAATTTTTAAGTGTATCTGACTAGTTTTCATATATATATATATATATATATAGGTTGGG
>JBBMKA010000026.1:7194526-7209979 GCA_037833695.1 Sechiopsis laciniata | reverse complement strand
GGTTTTAAGCCAACTATTTTACGGTTATAAATATTGAGTTAAAGGTTTAAGTGAAGACCTAGGTTAAGACCTTGGTTTGGGTCGGGTCTTTACAGTAGTCAATTAGCTTGCTTGTAGTGTCTTTATATATATATATATATATATTATAGACTAATGTGAATAATTTTTTAATTTTTGTTGTAATCTAATTAGTTAGGATATTTGACTTTCACTTAAGAGAGTTCAAATTCTTGCTACCAAATCTACTTTCATAAGCGCATATTAATGAATTAAGTGGTCATATATATATATTGAAGTTACAACAATTAAGAGTGGGGAGATTCAAACTCATGACTTCTTATTCATTGATTATTCATTGATTGTACAATAAATTATTGAACAACTGTTCTTATTGGCAACCAAGTAGTCATATTTTAAGTTCCCTAATCACTTTAATATTTTAACAAGAGCGATAAAACAACATTATTGTAAAAATTAGATTCACCCTCCCACCCATTAAATTGAATTTTTTTAAAAAAATATTAATAAAGTATTAATCTCTTAATACTCACCTAAACAGTGTTTTTGAACAAAAATAAGTAATGGAAGGATATATGAGTCAAAATGAAAAACTCCATGGCCATTTTGGGAAGAAAGAAAGAAATTCAACCACTCTCTGGTCACCAGTGCTACACCATCTTGCTTTCTTCTTGCTTCACCATAATTTTCCTCTCCCCTGGGGAAAGAACCCATATTCATGGAGATGCCCTATTTCTTCTTCATATTCCTCTAATTCTCCTCTTCAACTTTTTCGGTTCACTTTCTGTGTTTTCCGTTCCTTCATTCTCTAATGGCGGCCGGTCAACAGTCAGATTCTTCCCCTCTCATTCCTCCGGCGCCGATCACCGACCCCACTGAGATCGACCTTGAAGCCGGCCAAGGAGAGCAAATTCAGTGTAGAATTTGTCTCGAGACCGATGGTAATTTCCCCTTCCTTTCTCTTTTTTTGCTAGGTTTCGACTAATTTTTTGTCTGCTTTCTTTCGTTTTACTGATACTAATTAGAATGATCAACTTGTTAATGACTCAATGGATTGTTTTAGGAACAGTTCTTTGGACCCTAGGATAATAATATTCCATATTTATGGTGTTAATTTCTTATTATCGGTTCTTTCAATTCCGTGAAACTTGAAGCTGAATTAGGTCCTCCTTGGATACAAGTCCCCAAGGGGCGGTCTGGATGGTGGAAAATTGGGTCTCTAAACTATGCTTCCGTTGAGGTTCCATGTTTAAAAAGAGCTTAATTGTAAAATCATTTGTTGTCTTCTAGGTTCGAGCCTTGGGACTGACACATGTGTGCAAGGCATGTAGTGTAGCAAAGCTCCCATTTCCGTTTATAAAATAGAGGTCCTTCAATACTAAAACCTTGTTAAATTGACCGGTTTTAGGGATGTTCCGAGTTTTGTTAACTATTGCAGCCCCCGCCCCTCTTCCCCACTCGGAATTCGTGCTTTAGAATCCTTTGGAGTTTACTAGTCATTTAGAATGCCAAGAAGAGCAGTAGCTAACGGGCACATCCACTGACCAAAAGAACATGAGTTCGAATTTTTCCACTCTCAAATGTTGTTCAATTAAAAAAAAAAAGTCATTTAGATTCTTGCATTTCAAAAGTGTTTGATTAGTGGAGTATTTTAAATTCACCAATGTATGTGTTTTGGCTACCTGATCAGGTAGGGACTTTATTGCTCCTTGCAAATGCAAAGGGACATCAAAGTATGTTCATCGAGAATGTCTGGACCATTGGCGAGCTGTGAAGGTATGAATGCTATTGTTTAGTAAACTTTGTTCATCTGTAAATTAAACTCTGGCTAATCGATATATTGATCGCTGTTGACGGATGTCTTCTCCTTTAAGCCCCCATCCTTAACTTGAATACATTTGGTTCCATGTAGTTTTCATTTTTTGTGTTTTTATTTTTCAAATAAAATTGCTCATGATATAGCCCTAAATTTTCATGATTATATTTTGTTTGCCTGAATGACTAAATTCGGCCTTGCCAAGTGACTCTTAATCTGCCTTTCATTGTTTAAGAGATAATTTGTATTTTTGCATTATTAGCTCTGTTTTTCTCCTTGCTGCATTTTTAATTGTCAATTTTTATCACACTCATAACTGCAATTCAGGATTATCGACATTATAACGAATATTACTAATCTTAGGCAGTATTCTGTCTGTCATATTAGCCTAGACTCTAAAACGTTGCATTTTTTACCCTCTTAGATTGGTCCTATGCTCATTTTTTCTTAAAAGAAAAAGAAATTGCTATAGTCGTCATCTAGTTACATGAGATCTTCTGTAATTAAAATTGCAGGAAGGGTTTGCTTTTTCTCATTGTACTACCTGTAAGGCCCCTTACCATTTGAGAGTACATGCTGTCCCAGATAGGCAATGGCGAACCCTGAAATTTCGATTTTTTGTGACCAGAGACATTATATCTATATTTTTGGCGGTTCAACTTGTAAGTCTTAGTCTTACATTTTCTATACAATTTTTTATCCAATCAATTTCTGTTATAGTATTAGATTTAATTTATGTGTAATAATTTCTATTCCTATATTTATTTGCGTGCAGGTAATTGCTTCTCTGGGATATTTGATGTATTTTATAGATAGCTGCCAACAGTACTGGCTTCGTCTTACTTGGGGTTTTGATAACAAATTTAGTTTTTATTACATATGTGGTAAAATCTCAATTAGCTGATTCAAAATTTTCGTACACTATTTTTTTGTGAGCTGGAAGAGTGTAGAGAGACTATGGATGGAAAAAGGCTAGTGAGATAAAGTGTGAGCGTGCCATCATGGGTTAACCTGAGGGTTTTGATTAACTAAGAGATAGTGATGGGTTCAATCTATAGTGATCACCTGTCTAAAAATTTATTTCTTACAGGTTTTTTTGACATCCAAATGTTTAAGGGTTTGGTCATATGTCCCGTGTGAATAGCTGAGGTGAGCGTAAGCTGACCCAGATACTCACAAATATTAAAAAAAAAAGAAAAAAAGAAAAAAAAGTAATAAGTAAAGTGAGTGCATAGAAAGACAACTGACGATTCCTTTCAAAAAAAGGCAAAACAACTGACAAAAAATGTGCTCATTTTCCTGATGACGATATTTTATTCACTGTTATTGAACCCCATAAGACTGAAGTACTAAATGGATTGTGGCCTAATACTGTAATCATAACAAAACTTTTATTTTATATCAACCTGAAATAAGCCTATACATCTTAATTCATTCAACTTTCACCACTACTAGTAATCTTTCGATTTTGCTTTTCATAATGAGCCTGTGTTATTTTCTTTGCAGGAGCTTTATTATTTTTTGCATTGCTCGGCTTGTCTGGATGTTTCATCACTTGTTATGATCGAAGAGTTAGGAATGATTTAGCTCAACCATGTAGAGAATTGTGTCTATGTTGCTGCCACCCTGGGTACAATTCTGTTTTGCGTCGTTTCTTGTGGCATTATATTCTATATTTGTTATCAGGCTCATTTGTTTAGGCATAAATAACAGCTTTCAACCATCATGGAGTGGCTCAAGTGGTCAATGAAGGCCTTGGGGTGCTTAAGGTGATGGGTTCAATTCATGGTGGCCACCTACTTAGGAATTAATTTCCCATGGGTTTCCTTGATATCCAAATGTTGTAGGGTCAGGTGGTATGTCCCGTAACATTAGTTGAAGTGCGCACAAGCTAGCCCAAACAGTCACGGATATAAAAAAAAAACAGTTTTCATGCTGATGTTTCTCTAACTCAACTGAGTTTTCTCTGATCTGCCTTGTAATTGAAATTGGCTGGAATAGAATTGCAGGTGTCGTTTGATAACCATTTTTTTTTTTAAAAAAATTAAGTCTATAACAATTAGTTCGTCCTCTAGTTTTTAAAAAGTAGCTTTCAAAAACTTGTTTTGGTTTTTAAAATTTGGTTATAATTCACATACTTCATTGAGGGAAGATGAAACTTTTTGTAGAGAATTTGAATGAAAATAAGTTTAAAAAAAAATGGTTATCAAACGGAGTCTAAAATATCTGAAACTTAGCCTAGCTAGGAATTCGTGCAAGCTTTTTTAGATTAATGAAAGAACCCTTGTCCAAGCTCTTTATATCTTTCTGAAATATTTTGTCAAAGAAACATTTCATTGATATAAGAAATTTGAAGATAAAACTCCGACACAAACACTATTACAAGAGATCTCCAATTGCAAAAAAAGTACTTTTAGTTTATTCAACAGCCTCAGGTTATTTATGTGTTTGTTGTATCTGTTCAGGCTATGTGCAGACTGTCATTTACCTGGAACTCTTTGTTTGTGGACTGACTGCACCACTTGCTTCGAAAGTTGTGGAAGCATAGCAACTGAATGTGGATGCCTAGGCGGTGCTGGTGAAGCAGGACTGCCATTATTATTTATAATGGCCTTGATTGTTCTTGGTTTGTTCACAGTGATTGGAATATTCTATAGTGTCTTGGTGGCCACCATGGTTGGACAACGAATATGGCAACGGCACTATCACATACTTGCAAAAAGAATGCTAACAAAGGTGACTTGATTTATTTATTTATTTATTTTAAGCTGTGCTGTGCTAGGAGGGTAAATACTTGAAATCTGTCTTTTTTCTACAAACTAGACCATTTGTTGAAATAAACAGAACCAACTTAATTTGACCGAGTTTGCGATGCCTTTTGAGATAGGTACTTTTAAGTGTAACAATTATTTTGTTTCGTCTTCCGTGAGTACGTAAAGGCGTACTAAACACATACTTGAAAAATAAAATGAAAATGGAGTCGCATCAACTATAGTGGGTTGGTGTCGCATTGGTTTAGTAGTTAAAAGAGGATTTTGACGGACCAAAAGATTATGAGCTTAATTTATGAATGTCATCTACCTAGAAATTAATTTTCTACGAGTTTTCCTGACAACCAAATGTCATAGGGTCAAAAAATTTGTCCTTAAAAAATAATCGAAATGTACGTAAACTGAATCATTTTCATAACCAATGTGTGTAAAAGATATTAAGAAGTTAAACGTTCAATTGTTTTCATATGGATTTTCTTAACCAATTATTGTAGCCTATAGGGTCATATTATTGTCTCGCATAAATAGTCGAAATGTACGTACATTAGTCCGAACACTCTCAGTTATATGGTTCAAAATCAAATAGTATATTCTGATTGTGGTTTGATTATTAATGAGCTGATTCTTGAGGACCAGAAAATGTAACTTCTGAATATGATGGTTTTGGAATTGTGTCAGGAATATGTTGTGGAAGATGTAGATGGAGAGATGACAGGATCTGACTGGCTACCTCCACCACTTCCAGCAGAGCATGTTCAACAGCTCAAAACTCTTGGCCTTCTATGAAATCTAAGGAATTGAAAAAGGTCACTTTTCATTTTTCTTGTTCTGTTCAAACCTGAACTGCTGACCCCATTATGCTTTTGCTGCTCAGTTGCAGTTCTTTGCTTTGGACCAGGAAACTGAAAGTCTGCATAACATATAATACTCACATATTATGTCTCTCTTCACTACAAACTGACTAACATTATTATATGTATAAATGATTCTTGTGAGTACAAATTGTTTTTGTGAATTGACTGCTCTTTTATTTTCGTATTCCTCTTTCATCGAAATACTTCAAAAGAATATATGCATCGTCTTCTTCTTTAGTTTTCGTGTTTAAAAAAATGTAAAGTTATGAAATTTAGGCCTGGTTTGCTTGTAATTGTTAGGAAGTTCTAGAAATCAAAATCGTTCTTCTGGAAATTAAGTACTTAATTTTAAATGTGGACTGAATTGTCAAGTTTGTTTCTGAAACCTGATCAAGAAAATAAAAGTAAAGTTATTAAAACATTACGGATAAAATATCATTTTTTGTCTATGAACTTTGAGATTTTAGTTCTTCAATTTTGAACTTTGTTCTATTTTAGTTTTTTTCTAACTTTTATAAGTACAATTTTAATTTCGAAACTTTGAAATTTGTCTCATTTCGATTCTTAAACTTAAAAAATAAATAAATAACTTAGAATTGGTCTTAAGGAGAAAAAATTGTTTGATCATCTTTTTGTATTAATTTTAAGATTATGTTCACATTTTATCTTTTATAGTATTGGAATTTAATGAAATAATTTTAATTAATATCAATTTCATAATTATTATAAAGACTAATTATAAATTTTATTTAAAAGTATAAAGATTAAAATTGAACTTTTGAAATTTAAATCCAACAAACTCTTAAGTTTAAAATCTGAGGACTAAAATTAAACTTGGAAAGTTTTTCTTTTCTTTTTTGAAATCATTAAACTTTGAAAGTTTGCTATAAGAATTGAAAGCGTAAGATTGAAATTTATGAGGGGTGTTTGTTTACCATATTTAAAGAGGATTTCGATTGAGGATTTATTAACTTTTCATAGAAAAATTACATCAAAACGAATTTTTATAACTACTGAAAATAACTCATTAGTTTTACTATTCAAAATAACTCATCATTTCTAACCACTCAATTTTAATTATATAACTACTTAAAATAACTTCTCAATACCAATCACTCATTTCTAATCAATTAAAATAAATTATTTTTAACAACTTATTTCTAATCATTTTTTTTAACCACCCAAAATTATTTCTCTTTTTAAATTCACATCCGAACAAGCAATTATTTTTAACTCGTTTACAAAAAAAAAAAAAAAAAAAAATTATATCTAAATTAATTTTTTGTTATAACTTTCAATTTTTAACTATTCAAAATAACTTCTCACGTTAACTTTCCATTGAAAACTTCATCCAAACACCTCTTCAACTTTTAATCCTCGGTATAAGTAATATTAGTAAGCTACTAATTTTTATTTTAAGAAAAATGACACTTTTTGTGTACAATAAATTGCTAATATATGTCTCGAGAAAAAAAAAATGGTAATGTAGGTGAATTTATAATTAATGTGAAGATCAAATGGTAATTAGACACGCATTGCTTACATACATAGATCTGAATCTGATGCGTTATGTGTTATGGTTAAGCGTTGTCTTGTCAGTGGTCGGTACTGTGGTTTTCGCTTTGGGATGAAAACCATTTGCTACTTTTCCTTTGCCAGTTTTCATTTTCAAAAACCACTTCCTATTTGTCATTCAGCAATAATTAAATTAGGTCTTACTCAAATCATATTTATGATCACATAATTTTTTATTTTAAAAAAATATGAATAAAAAAAATGTATAATTATAAATGTGGGTAACTATAACTTAATCTGCCATTAATAAAATCTGCCATTAATTCTCATACCCAAAAAGAAAATCATAATAATAATAATAATAATAATAATAATAGTAATTGGATACTTGCCTTCAATTTCTATTTGCCATGAACTCCATCCATGTAGATTTTTTTTGTATTGGCGACAATATGTTGGGGATGGGAGAAGCATGTTCTAGAATTGAATTTTGATGTTTTTTTTTTTAAGTTGCAAAAATAATTTAAATAAAGAATTAGAATATGTGATTATAGACAGATATGATATAGGATATTTTTAGAAATGTTCATTTGAACTGTGGGGCTGGAGTCCCACGGGAATCCGTCCCGAATGGGGCAGTGAATCGCCAATTTTATGGAGAGTGAGCGGGGAGAAAAAAAATTTCCGATGACTAAATGGAAATGGGAAATGTGATCCCATCCCCGTTTCCTCTGCCCTACCTCGACATTTCTTTTTTAACAGAATAATTTTCTTATTTCATTTAAGATTGTGTTAATGTTGCTTCACTATACATGTTTTTTTAATATTGGGATGTATATTTTGACAAATTTGTCAAAAATATTGATATAAAAAAAATACAGTAGCTTTTTAAAAAAATAACGGTACGATAGCTTTTTTAAGTGTTTTTACACATCTTATAGCATATATTGTTATAAATAATAATAATAATAAAATAAAATAAATTTTTTTTAAAAAAAAAGTAACTTTTTTTAAAAAAATAACAGTACATTAGCCTTTTTATAGATTTTTAGACATCGTGTAGGCATGCAAATATTGAAAAAAGAATAGGGTAACTTTTTTAGATAACAACGCAGTATCATTTTTATAGTTTCTTACCCATCTTATAGTCATTACTTATTTAAAACTAATATGATAATTATTAAAACAAAACTATATTTTTTTAAGAAATAACTGGTTACAAATTACCTGCAAGAAACTCGATCTCCACAATCTTCGATGGGGAATTTTTGCCTCGATTGCGCAAAATAATATGGTGAATTTCGTGGGAACGGAGAATTGAAATGGTGGCAGGGATGGAGACGGTAAATCCTTCTCCATCTCCGCCCTACATCTCTAGGTATTTCATTACGTTTTATTAACTTTCAATTTCTTATTTTAAATAAGACCTTCCTTTAATAATAACAATCAACTAATCACCATTACAATTTTAGTACTATGTGAATTTGTAGGTTTTGTATACCGTAGGTTCTTCAAATTTAAAACGTAACTAACGAGTTTTTAATAATTTAATTTTGTGTCTATTAATTGTCAAACATTTAATTTTGTGAATATAGTTTATGGACCTAATCTAACATTTTTTTTACTCATTAATCGCAAATTGAAAGTTTGAAGATGGGTCTAATATAGGTTACTATTGATGTAACATACAAAATAATAATAATAATAATAAACAAATAAACAAAAATCTTTGGAAACTAATTTTCAAAATTTATAACATAAAGATAATAGCTTCTAAAAACGTGTTTAATAACTTTTTTTTTTTTAGATTCAAATAATTTATAAAGGAATGTAAAATAAATTGAGATTTAACAAAAATAATAATAATTAACAATCAATTCATCAATTTTATTTATTTATTTAATTATTTTTGAAAATATCAATTCATGTTTTAGCGACGCTTATATATATCGGTTGAGTACGAGATGAATCGACCCAAATTTTTTTGTCAATACACAAATTGAAAGGAGATTTTCGATTCTCCTCAACTTTGACTCAACTCAAATCTTTAATTTGCGTTGGGTAGTCTTTGATTCATCTATTACCAATTCATTTGTGCATCCATAAACCAAACATAGTGACTAAAATAATATTTTTCTTTTTATTAAAATTAGCTGTACTTTATTTTTGAAATGGGGTTTATGAGACCTAAAGAGTTGTCTGTTTGTTTGAGTTAACTCTTCATTTCTCTTTTTCTTTTTGATAACCTTACGACATTAGCTATAACTAGAAAATAATATAAATACGATCACCTTAAAAAAAATAGTAAATATAATCATTAGTATTATATTAAAACGTATGAGTGACTATGGATGTAAATAATTTAGAATTTGAGTACATATGTAATTATTTTGTAAGAATAGTTCATCAAATACAATTTTATTTTATATTTTTTTAAATTTCTTTTTCAACACTTTTATTATTAAATATGTTTTGCAATTTTAAATTAGTAGTTTTTTAATAATAAATTTTATTTTTTATTGATAATTTTTATTTATATGGTTGAGCTACCTTTTTTTTCAACTAATTAATTGAAAATGGTTTTCGTCTATCTAATAAATATTTTTAATTTTTTGAAATATAAAATTAACGATAATTTTATAATCAATTTCGTATTTCAAACATATTTTTCGTAATTTAAAATTAATTACTATAGTTTTATAATAATTTTTATTAATTTTCTTTCATATAAGAAATATCATTATGTTTGGATTAATTGATTAAAATTGATTTTCCTTGTACATAATATCATATTTATTTTTAAAAAATCATAAATATCATATCATTCCAAATAACAAAACTTTCACAACTATTATTATAAAGTATTTACTAATTCCTCCCCCAACTTCTCTGTCTATCCACCTCCAGAGCCAATTAAGCTCCCCCACCCAGCCAAACCAAATCCACTAGACTCCCACCCCATATCCACCCCCACTAGAGTTGCCTCAAGAAATTTCCAATCAATTTCCTTTGCTTGGCTCCCAAGTCCCAAAAAGCACAATCCACCTTTTCCACCCAAAATTCCAACTTTCCCATCAAGATAAACTTCATTTTGTAATACTTATAAAAACGGTTTTGGTTAGGTTTGTTTTTTGGACATCAGAAGTGGTTAAACCACTCCTCAAAACCTGCTTGTTTGTTTTTTGTAATAAACAATCACGGTTAACCACTCTTCAATTTCTCTATAAAATTTTACATTAAATTTTATTAAAATTCACATCAAATTTTATTAAACTTCACATCAAATTTATCAATCAACCACTATTAACTACAATCTCCAAACAAGTAGTTGACTACTCCGCTACTATTAATCTCAATCTTCAAACGAGTAGTTAATCACTTTAAACTATTATTAATCACTTCATTCTTTTCTACTCTACTCCACTTTTTTCTACAAAAAAAAACAAACACACCCTTAATAAAATAACAAATCCAATACAAATTACACAATTTAATAATACAATCACTTTCTCCCACAAGGGAGAGTACTCAGTCATCAGTCCACCAACTTGTCATCCTTATCTACAATCATTCCCTCAAAATCTCAATATATTTATCTCCTCGCCCCCAACAGAATTTCTCAAATTGAAACAAAGAGCTTCGAAAATTACAACCATGGCGGATATTGCAATTCTTGTTGCAGAGGAATTCGAGAAGAGGACAAAGAATCGAAAGCGAGATCAAAACCAGCTTCAAGATTTGGGTTATGGGGTTTTCATCTCTGCAACTGCGAGTATGATGAAGAAGAAGATGATGGAATTGACAAAACAAAATGCAGAATTGGAATTGGTTTTTGAACCCAAATCCCAATTTGGGACAGCTGCATCTACTGGATTCTTCTCTGCCTGAGTTTGTTTGTTTCTCTTTTCATCTCTTTGTACATTTTGTTTGCAATCTTATACTTTGTAAATTGCTTTTGAGAATTGTTATGGATAAATATATGGTTGAGTTTTAGGGTGCTTTGATTCTGCTATGGTGGATTGAGGACCTTTTTGATGATCATTTTGATTCAATTAAGTAGTAACGAGATTCGAACATCATACCCCTATACTTTTTTTTTTTTTTTTTTTTTTTTTTTTTAATTTAACAATATTTAAAAAAGGTCTTTTTTGGACAGGAGAAATAAGGATTCGTAATTACAAACAGATGGTTAACTAGATTATACAAAGTAGATTCCTATCCATACATTTATGTCAACTAGATCATACAAAATGTGAACTCTAGTTTATTGAATTCAACTAAAATGGTGAGTGGAAAAATTGGAACCATGATGTTTTGAGTGTAACCATCTGGCGTGATTTCGATTCGTTTTTATCGATTTTGTGCCACGACAATCGAATTGATATTCTCGATTTTTCAACAATTGGATCCAAATTGGTGTCTTGGATCTATTTTCGTTTGGTTCTGTTTGGTTTTGGTTCAATTTTTGGTTTTAACATTATATTAAAAATAATTAATAAACTTATTTTCCTTTTTTATTTTTTTACTTTATTTTTTACGAAGCAATTTCAATTATATAAAAGATTGTATATTGAATCGTTCAAATATAAATAACTCATGTTATTGTAATCATCCAAATCTAAAAAAAAAAAAAATTAAAAAAAAAAAAAAAAGTTGAAAAAGTACTCATTTGAAAAATATATTGATATGTGAAGTAAATAAAGTTGAAAAAAATACTTATTTGGAAAATATATTGATATGTGAAGTATATAAAAATATTTACAAAATTCAAGATTTTAGAAAAAAAATTTAAATAATAAAATGAAGATGAATTTATATGATCTATTGATTATATATTTCAGTTTGATTCGGTTTTTATTGATTTTTTAAAATGAAAATCAGATCGATTCAATATTTTTCAATTTTTTCAAATTATAAAATATGTCAAACTTCATACTAAAAAATCGATTTGATCCATTGAATTGGATTGATTCAGTTCGATTTATATTGCATCCCTAACAATCACCGAAATTTAAGCTTTTCGTTATCGAATCTACATCCATGTGTTGTCGAGCATAACCTAATTATACTTTTCAAACCGTTTGGGAAGAAATTCTTGATTTCATTACCTTATAATTTAAATTAAAAGTGAATAAGTTGCAAAAATTAATGATTATTTAAAGGTTGGGCTTTTTTTTTTGTTTTTTTTTTTCTTCTAATCAATTCTAAGTTTAAAAAATAAAAATAAAAATTTTAAAATGTAATTTTTAAGTTTTTAAAGTTTGGCCGGATAAAAAAAAGAAAACAAAAAAAAAAAACTTATAAAACCATAGACTTCATTTTTAAACGTTTTTTCAAAGGGGAAAAACAGTAAAAAAAATGTAATTAAAAAATAATTACTATGTGGCAAACAAAAAAAATAGTGTGGTGTTGAATAATATTGGAAGATTCTAGATAATTTAACTTTATTTTAGATGACCATAGAAGGTTCTAGATCATACACATATATTCTAGATTGATGAAGAGAATTCTAGAACATCATTTGTCTAAGAATGGTGAAGAGAATTCTAGAATACCATTTAACTAAGATTGGTGAAGAGAATTTTAGAACACCATTGGTCTAAGATTGGTGAGGAAATTCTAGAACACACTTTGTCTAAGATTGTTGAAGAAAGATCTAGATCATACATGATTTTATCCAAAGTGAAGTTGTGGCAAAATTGAGACCATGTGATTTTCTTGATTACCAAGGCAAGATGTGGTCAATTTATGACCATAGAATTTTACGTGGAGCCCAAGTTCATGAGACTATAAATAGGTGATGTCATTTGTTGGCAAATCATCACAAAATCTTCCATGACATCCCATATCTAAGTGAGTGAGGGTGTGAGATAAAAATAGAGAGAGTTTCTCCTTATAAGAGAGTTTGTTGCTACTTTGTAAGAGAGAAAGTTTGTAACTTCTATTTTTATAATGAAGTTCTTCTATCCTTGTCTGTGGTTTTTACCCTAATTTGTTTAAGGGTTTTTCCCGTAAAATCACTGTGTCATTCTTTCTCTTCTTCCTCATCAATATTATTGTTATTCTCAATCTCTTTTAGCTGTGACCCTGCTCTATTCGATTTAAACAATCACAACAAGTGGTATTAGAGCCTGGTTCTTGGTGAAAATATCTATTTATCGTATGCTCTGTGGTTGCCATTAGAAGTGGATCCTCCACATCAGAATAAGTTAGATATTTTTAACCTTTATTGAAAGGCAAGAGGATTGTTTTTGGTTCGTGGTAGAAGCAATGGCGGTAAGGTTCGAGATTGAGAGTTCAATGAGACAAATTTCTCGTTGTGGAAGATGAAGATGAAGGTTATCTTGAGAAAAGATAATTGTATTGGAGGCATCAGTGAAAGACTGATGGACATCACAGATGATAAGTGGAACGAGATGGACGGGAATGCTATTGCAAATTTCATTTGGTACTAACAAATAGAAAGTTGTGAAGCGTGAAGGATAAGAAAACTGCGACGGAGATTTGGGATCATCTTACAAAATTGTACGAGGCCAAGTCACTTAACAACAAGATTTTCCATAAGAGGAATTGTATTCTCTCCAGATGTCTGAAATTCTACTTCAAAGTCTTCCTGATTAGTATGATCAACTTGTCATCAACCTAACAAATGAGGCTTTGGTGGTGATAAGAGGCAGATCAACGACACGTGACTTCAGTGGGAGCAAAAATCAAGGAAGGAAAAAAATCAAAAAGTAAGAAGGACATGAAGTGCTACCATTATTGTAAAAAAAGACGTCTGGAGAAGGATTGTTAAAATCTAAAATTAAAAAAAAAAAGATTTCAATCCTCAAGGAAATGAAGAAGACACCTTTAAAAAATGTGGTGTTTTATATTGTGAAGCAGCGATAACTATCGAAGGCAGGAAAAGTTTAGTTGATGTATGGTTCATCGACTAAGGATTGAATTATCACATGACCTTTGGACAAGAATGGTTCCATCATTATGAACCTGTCTCAAGAGGATCTGTGTTCAGTTTGCAATGATCATGTCTTGAAGATTGTCGATATTGGAACTATCAAGTCGAAGTTCTATGATAAGCCTGTTCGTACAATTCAACAAGTGAAACACACTTAGAAGACCTGGAAAAGAACTTGCTCTCGTTAGGTCAACTTCAGGACCTTGATAGGAAAGTTGTGGTTGAGAGGAGCGCTTGTACTTATGAAAGGAGAAAATGTTAATACAAACTTTTACATGCTGGTGGAAGAGACTTTGCAAAAGAGAGAGGCATTTTTTTGTCTCAAGTAGTCCAAGTGAAAGGTTTCAAAAGATGTGGCATCAGAAACTTGGACACATATTGGAGCAAGGAGTTGAAGTTCTTGCAGAGCAAAATCTACTCATCGGGCTCAATAAGGTATATTTATCTTTATGTGGGCATTGTGTGGCAAGTGGGCAACATAGATTAAAGTTCAACACATCAAATTCTAGAAATTGAGCTTTTCTAGAATTGGTTCATTCTGATGCACGGAAAGCACCCGTTACATCCTTAGGAGAAGTAAGGTACTTTGTGTCCTTGATAAGCGGTTACTCCAAGAAGTGTGGGTGTATGTCATCAAGAAGAAGGTAGTTATGTGTTCGATCTTCAAAGTAATCAAAGCGCTAGTTGAACTTCAACCGGGAAAGAAGGTCAAGTGTATGCTGATGGTGTGGAGAGGTGTACTTGTGGGATCCCACTACCCACAAGGTTATCATCAGCAAGGTTCATGAAAAAGAAATGTGTATGCTCCAACCAAAAGAAAAAAAAAAAGGAACTTGGTTTGCAAGTTGAACGACTCTGTACGGTCTCATACAAGTGCCGAGATGCTACAAGAGATTTTCCTTCATTGCCCCAACAAAGATTGTCTTGAAGAGTTGAAGGCTCAGTTGGTTAGGGTGTTTAAAATGAAGGACTTGGGACCAGCAAACAAGATTCCAGGGATGTAAATTCACCGAGACAGAAATAATAGAAAGACTTGGTGGTCTCAGTTGAAGTAGGTATTGCGACGCTTCAACATGGAAGACTGTAAGCCAATTTCTACTTCTCTTTCTATTAATTTCAAGTTATCCTCTAAGATGTGCCCTAGCAATAAAGTGGAGAAGATGGAGATCTCTCGAGTACTGTATGCATCGGTAGTGGAAAATTTAATGTTCGCTAAAAGTTGTACCAGACTAGACATTACACATGCAGTGGGAGTAGTCGGTATATGACGAATGCTGGTGGAGAGCATTGAAATGATGTTAAAGATCCTTAGATACAATAAATGATCGATAAATGTTGCATTGTGTTGTGGAGGATCAAACTTTATTGTCAGAGGATATACTGACAAGTTCAATTGGTGTCGATCCTCGAGTGGCCTAGCAAGGAACATAAGCAACATGGAAATTGGCAAGGAAGAAATAATGGTGTGGAGATTGATTGATCTTCAATCAAATCTCCAAGTGGGAGAATGTTGAATAATAT
>JBBMKA010000026.1:7163521-7193245 GCA_037833695.1 Sechiopsis laciniata | reverse complement strand
ATCCACTAACATGCCAATAACAGTAAGCACATAAACAGGAAAGCAATCAGAGAAGTCCCGCAGGGTCCACACAACCTTGACAAGGAATCCTTACCTGGAAACAAGCAGAAATAAACAATAGACAAAATGCTCCTTGAGCTGCAGATCCAACAATCCTAACAGATAAATTACAAATAAATAATTAACATCTAGCAGCTAAACAGAACCAGGCAACCAAACACACAAGGCTCGGGAGAAGTTACCCTAACCGAGGAGGACACAAGCCCTCGGACACAAGGCTGCGCGACTGTGGCACAGTCAAGGTGCGGCTAATCGGTGGATCAGCAGCTGGGCGAGCAGCTTGGCGCGTGTGCAGCCTCGGCAGCGAGCTGGTGAGTGCAAGGAGTATGCGGGCTGGAGAAGACTCGGCACTGGCGTGTTGAGGCTGGCGAAGCTGTGGCGTGCGAAGGGAATTTTGCGTGCGGGCTGGCGCGATCTTGCGTGTGCACTGGGGCGAGTTTGCAAGCGATCTGGCGATCGAGCTGCAGATCTCGACAGGGGATCGGCGAGGCGCTTGGGCGAAGACGAAGGCGAGCTGGGCGTGTGAACGGCGAAGGTGCGCGAAGGGCAAACGTTGGCGTCGTGCGATCTTGCAATCGAGCTGTAGATCTTGGCAGGGGCGAACGGGCTGAGCGTGAGCGATCGGCCTGCTGGGTGTGCGAAGGCGAGCTGCTGGCGGGAGATCTCGGTAGGGGCGTGCACGCGATTGAGGACGGAGCTGCTGGGCGATCTGGCTGTGCGCTACTGCTGCTGGTGCTGCGGCTCGGCAAGGCAGACGGCTAGGATGTCTCGGCTAGGAGTTGGGAAGAAGAAGAAGAGAAAGGGAATTGTGAAGGATCTATGGAGAGCGGGCTTGGAGATGAAGGAGAGTCAGCAAAATGAGAAAAGTGGAAGGAAAAAGAAACTTGCGGCTCTTTTAACTAGGTTTCGATAAAGAGGAAGGGAGGAACAAGGTCGCGACATGTGTCCTCCCAGGTTCCGACTTCGAGTCATGGCGACGACGACATTTCTTTCTAATTTCTCAAATAATCAAATCAAAGCTCCAAACCTCCCATAAAGCAATGCTAGCTCCGAAAACCTGAAACCGAAGGAAAACCCAAACTCAGAAATTAAACCGAACAACCCCGAAACCCTGGAAAATTACAAGACTACCCCTGGAGGCAAAATTACCAAAATACCCCCAGAGGTCCAAGCTGCCCTAACGGCCCAACCGAACGACAGAAAAAGTAACCAAACATACCTGGGGAATCGGAATGGAAAACTGGGCCATTACAATGGGCCAGGTGGTTGACCCTTCTGGGTCAAGAATGGTTGATCTACATGAGTTGGCTAGCTCTCGAGAGTCAGCTCAAGTCTCAACTAATTCTTCCTCAAGGTGCGCTTCTAATCTATGTAGCACATCATCTTTGTTCCTATGGCACGAATAACACCCTAAAGGAGCAACGTTAGGTATGCAAGTATGTGAATAGGATGAGGAAGGGTTCAACAAGACTACAAGTTACTTTTGGAGTAGCTGTTCGCATGCTGCCACACCTACAATCGACCAAATTGTAACACCCTTATTAATTCGAGTTGAATTAAAAAAAAAAAAAATTGTACAAGAACATATTTGTATGGAAGATATAAATTACAAATTAAATAAATCTAAAGTGAAAATGTAAAAATGTATAAAATTAAATAATTAAATTATAACCAAAATCTAAAGTGAACTCATTATTTATGATGATCCAATTTCATTAATACTTTTATATAGAGTTGGTGAATCTATTCTTGTAATTTGTACTAAAAAAACAATAATAATTGAATTATAAGATGTGAAATTGTACTCAATATACCACTTTTAAAAAATATTTGCAATAATAGGCAACCAATTTTTGTTTTGCATTTTTAATTTTATTTTATAAATTTTGAATTTAATATTTTTTATACATTTATTTGCCCTCTTATACATTTATTTCATTCTTTTTAAATCTTTAATGCCAAAATCAAACTTTCTATAATTAGAAAATTCATATCATCTAAAATTACAAATCAATATAACCAATTTCTCATTTATTTTTGCAAATCTCTCACCTTATTAATTAGGAAATTCCATTTCTTCTTCAACGTTTATGTTACGTTCATTCTCTAGTCCTTCAACTTCCACCCAAGATACAATTCATTCTTTTCATCCTCCATACATTCCGGCATGTTATTCCAATCAGACAGTAGTTGTCACCCGTCGTAAATCATTCAATCCTCCGACCTATACTATGCAAATTCTGTCTTTTTTCTGTACGTTTTTTGTTCCAGAAATCCATGCGGTTCATAAACATTTTCTGAGCATTCTCCCGTTATTATGATCCGATATGTCTTAGATTGTACAATATGATATGTCTTTATTTCCTTTCATCTTTGTGTAATACCAGAATACTTAGCACCATTACTTTGCATTTATTCATATCAAATCCATCTTCCATGCTCATGTGTTATACAATACTATTTATGGCCACACATTCCATAATATCACTAACATTCTAGTCAGCCATGTACTGCTATACTACATTTTACTCACATATAACATATTGTATAATGTACACAGTATTCTATACGTTCACATATTACATACTACGCATTGTATAATTTATATAGTACCTTTAATATTTACTGTTCACTCTATTCATATCCAATCTATCTTTCATATTCCTATTGTAACAACCCGAGTTTTCATTACAATCCTCCTGGTATGATTTTCTAACCGTTCTCTAAGTCAGTTGGTCGTTAATTGCAGTTTTAACCTTAAGGGTAAACTAGTAAATTTACCCTTATGGCTATATTTGTAATTAACTGAGTAGCAATTTTGTTTATGTGTTTTCAGATCTTGTGGGCTAGTTTTGCAAGGTTTGGAAGAAAGAGGTGTAAAGACCTAAAAAGGAATTTATCGTTCTTTTCACTCAGTTTTGGAAAAGATTCATCGATCAATCATTAGAGAAGCTATAGAGAAAACTCGAGCCTTTCCCTTCCTTCCCATTTCGATCAATGTCATGTCAAGCCCTCATCGCTACCTATCTCCAATCGTTGTCGCCTCATCGCCTGGTCCATCGTAGCCTAGTCGTGTGCTGAGCAGACCGTCCCGCGAAGCCCAACCCTTCATGTCGCAGCGCATGCTAGCAGTAGCAGGATTGCACGTTCACCATCTCTGCATTTATGCCTTCTATCTACCTCAGCTTGTTGATCTCTGCAGATGCAAACGCATGCCAGCCAATCGCCGCAGCGATCCACGGCGTGCTCACTCGTCAGTGCCGATCACACGCGCTATGAACCCCACCGCGTTGTGTGCTTATCCTCACAGCAGTGCTGCCCAGCCCGTGCAGCAGCGTGCCTTTGCCCGCCCAGCACGTACCTACGAGTATCGCCCAGCTCGCACGTAACCACGCCGTGTCCTTTCTTTGTGTAACCGTGCCTTTGCTAGTTACCACACCTCACCGTGCAGCAGCAACGTGTTTGTGCGCCTGTCGACATGTTCTAGATAGCCCCATCTCGTGCGTTGTTCTTTGTTGGGACCTGGGTAATTTTTGTTTCCTTAGGTTCCGATTAGCCAGTTGGTTGGATATTCGAATTATATTTGTATTTTTTTAGGCTGCTTAGTTAGCTTGTTGATGTTGGTTATTTGCAGCTCGATGAACATATTATTCTGTTCTGTGTTATTTTCAAGTAAGGATTTCTTACCTAGGTTGTGTGGACCATGCACTTATCGTTCATTGATTGTATTTGATGCGTTATGTGATTTACTGTTCCCAAACATGTTTAGGCAGATACTCTTTTGAGATGATGACCTGTCTATGAATGCTATCACGTATCAGTTCTATGTTATTTGTATTAGTATCCTGTTAGGGATGACTGCCATCTATTGATTTGTATTGATATTTGTTAGAGAACTGAGCAGGTAAAATTCTTAAAATCATCCCATATTAGGTGTCGTCATCTAAATGCTCTGAAAGGATGTGATGTAACATGCCGTCCTCTCAGGCTTGGGAATGTGATGTGACATATCGCCTCAAGTATAGCCTAGTTTTAAGTATGCTAGAGCAAGGTTCTGATCATGGTGTAAGCCTGCCATGGGAGAATCTTTAGCTTCAAGTGATGGGTGTTAACAGGCTGCCACAATAGGGTGCCGAGGGCCTTCCACCTAGAGATGTCCACAGGGCGGGGCGGGGCTAGAGAATGGCTTCCCCGTCCCTATCCCCGCCATCGAAATCATTTCTTGTCCCTATAAAATTCACCATTTTTTCACGTGGATTGGGGCGGGATTCCTCGCTAGGGAATTCGTGGGGATCGTGTTCCCAACTGGGAATTTTTTCCCGTTCAAATTTGTTTTCTTTTTTCTTTTTTTTGTTATATTTTTTAATTATAATCTTAAATAATCAAATTTTCTTATAAAATATTTATAAGTTTCAATTATATTCTTACTTATCAAGAAAAAAATGTTCGTTTGAATATATAATTTCACTAAAAAAATATTTATTTTATCTAAAAAGTAAAGTAATTAAATGAGATAAAAATAATTTTAATAAAAAAAATTAAAAAAAATTTAAATGGGACGGGGATCGGGGAACCAGGCCCTGTTTTCCCCACGAAGAATTTTTTCTCCCCGTCCCTGGCCTAGTTCCCTACCTAACTGCGGATCCCCTGTCCTGTTAGGGACGGGTCCCCGCGGGAAAAATGGACATCTCTAATTCCACCAACTGTGGATCACACACCATTTTCGAGTCTTGCTAGGCATGTGGACCTGGACCAGTGTAATCTGCGTAGGCTTGCATTTATCTGGTTTGCAGTAGCATGCGGTGTGCGCGCACATGCACTAGATGCTAAAAGGAAGGCTCCCTCGGGCTAGTGTCGTTAATACACCTTTCTTTGTGATTGTCTAGAGCCGAACACTTGGATCGTTCTCCAAGTGTTCGGATCAGTGTGGTGAGTTGATTGATAGGTCGAGAGTCAACAAACTCTTAATTTAGGAGTTATGTTGATAACTCAAGTTTGGATAAAAAAGTATGTTTGGTATTGCATGTATTGTTAGAATGTTAGATGACGTGATAATTTGTGTATTGTACCCCAGTTGGGGATTCTTACTGAGTACCTTCGTGCTCACCCTTATTTCTGTAGTTTTCCACCAGGTAACTTGGGACAACACCGAGATGGCTAGAGGAGAAGTTGATGGATCATGGGAGGCTGCTGACTCGTTATTCCTTTATTTTATTCATTATCACTATTGATTCAACATGTTGGTTAGGGACTGAGTCCATTGTAATTCATTCTTTTGAACCGTTTAAATAATCTCTAGCTAGAGGCTCGAATAATGTTTTATGTTATTTGACTGAACCGTTACAGTTTGAAATAACGAGGTTTTGTTTTCAACTATTTTTGTTATAACTGTATTTTGAATCATGCATGCTAAGTAAGAACCGGGTCTAGGATCGTTTTAGAAGTTGAGTTCTTACACCTATTGTATACAATACATTTTCATTCTGCAACACCATCTTGTTTATACATATATCTTATACAAAATATATTACTACACCGATTGTTTAGACATGTGTGTAATACTGTATACCTTTGCCTCATAGGTTATACAACCATCCTTTTCCTTCATGCACATAATGATCAATGGAATGAAAATGAAATGAACCATAATTATGAAGTATCTGAAGTATATCTAGACCCATGCACTCCTTATATCGTCATAAGTTTCATGTAGGTATGATATTTACTCTCTATATTGTTTGGTAATGTCATAAGTTTAGGGTATCATTTCTAACTCTTTATATATTTTAAGCATATAATAGGTACATCATATTGACTAGCTTCAATATCAAGTTTTGTACGACATCTAACAATATCATGTTAACCTTTAAGAAAGAAGTTGTACCTGTAGAGAGTACGACTTAATTGGAATACCGTGTGCTCATGCTTGTGTCGTGTTACTACACAAACAGTTTCCTTCTACAGAGTATGTTTCAAAATACTATCATATAGAAACATTAAGGAATACTTATGCAGAACTTGTACTTCTGTTAGGACCAAAAGAACATTGGGATGTACAACTGTACATTCGGGATAAAAAGCTCTTTCCTCTTAAAACTAGACGACCAGTAGGTAGACCAAAGAAGCAGCATATGAAATCATTTTTTGAGGTAAAACAACGCCTCAAATGCGGTTGGTGTGGACAACTAGGACAATTGAAAAACCTTTAGGAACGCATTCACCCAATGATAAATTTTAGATTTTAGTATTTTATATCATGTGGAATACTTTTTTAGTTTTTATTTAATTTTCAACAAGATTTTGTTATTTACTTCCAAATTGAATTTCCATAATAATACTGTTTGTTTTTTGTTCCAACAATATGTTTCTCTAGCTATGTAGATTTAGTACAGTTCGATATCACAATGGTGTAATATATAGTCTTATGTAATTGTTCGTACAGTTTAACTCATTCTAACAATTTTATTACTACAAACCATTATAATTATTCCTCCACTATAACAAATATATGATTGCACAATATGATATCTATATCAGTAATTTGTACACAGTATTGAAAATACAATGATTGCTATACAGTCTTGTTAAATTGTTCGTACACTCATTTATATTAAGACAGTTTTAATAGTAACTATTTTTCGTCATTAATAATTAAGTGTTTTAACCCTAAATCCTCACAAATATTACGCCCATAGTTTTTAGAAATGTACACTCTTCGTATATCTTAGAAATGTACTCTGTGAACTTGATAACTTAAGTACTATGTTGTTTTAGTTGTTGCAGAACCTCAAAGAAATTATTAAGAACATGATTTTCATGAAAAAACAAAAGTTCTTAAACTGAATAAACAAAGTTCAACATAACAAAGTTAACAAGATTCTAATCGTTTAAAACAATAACCATGATAAAAATAACAGTCAACAAACTATTCTAAATCTAAAGCTTGGAAAGGATTTGAAAATTTGGAGGATCCACAAATTGCATATTTTCTTTATCTTCTACATTTTTCTCCATTTTTTCATCCACCGACCCAAACTTAGATGTGAAAGGAGATCGCATGATTTTTTATGGCTTTTTCTTCCTCGCTACCCTCTTTGCATGTTGTGTATCAGAGAATAGCCCATGCCCTCTTTGCATGCTGTGTATCAGAGAACAGCCCATGCCATTTTAACTGCATCGATCATGCATAGAAAAACAATAAATTACACCTATTCCAGTATTGCAAAAATTAAATCATCATATAAATAGTACTGTACAGTACCGCACCAATGCACAACAACGAACTAGATGCATAATCATTTGATAAAATATCCCCGTGTTTGACCTGACATCTAGAAAATAAACTCTCTAAACTTGTATATGCATAAATGGACTGTATGGTAAACATATATCACAGACAAAGCTAACTCAAATTGTTACCGGTTTCTCAACAGTACAATCAACTCCATTATTAACTCCAACTTTCTTTTTTCCATTCGTCTCCAACATGTCAACGTTGCGCCTTGTTGATGATTTAACCTCATTTGAACCTAATGTCTTGTCCGTACCTACTATCTTATTTGTTGTGTGTTTCTTCTTTGGCACTATTTTCTTAGTCTTTTGAATGGACTCATTTGACTCTTTATTCAATTTCCTTATTTTCTCAACGATCGGTATGTTATCATCCTTCCAAAACAGAACAACATTATATAGAACAAACAATATAGTTGTAAATAAATCTATTAATGTTTTAAAATAACGCGTACCTCATCAGTTGAGTTTCCATAACTCCCCTTCTCATTCTCCCCCACAGGCACATCATCCGCCTGTATATTCCCTTCTTTCTCACTTGAGTCTCCATCCACATTCGAATTACCTGCATCTTCTAAATTCTTTTCAACTTCTAAACCCTCGAATTTCTACATACAATGATATAATTCATATCACTAAACAGTTTATTCCATACAGTATATTTCAAACAAACCTTTACATACCTCAAAATCAAATCCGAAAGGTACAATTACTCTGCTTACTCTTTTTGTATTTGCGTCGTGTACAGCTCCTACGAGCCTTTGTGTCCTATCTCTCTTTTTCCCCGCTTTCACCATTTTAATACCCTGATGAACAAATACAACCCACTTAACTATACCAACTGTAGTATACAAAAATACAGTAAACAAATTTTTTAAAAATCAGAACGAAAAGTTAAAATCCTATTCGACAACCACTATACAGTATATGCATTTAGACTACCGAACTCATAACTCCAAAATCCCCCAATTTAGTTTAAAATCCTGTCCGACAACCACTATACAATACATGAAATTTACCAACCCATTTAGTTTAACACAAAAACTACAATACCTTCTAATTTATTGACGATTATTACAAAATCTCAAGACTACAATGCTCATATCCCTAAAATCCCCCACTCCCCACTATCGAACACCAGATTGACTATATTTAAACAACCCTAAAAACTAAACATAATTGTAAACCTACCGTATGATGACCTTCAGTTCATCTTTCGCTGTGTTTCTGATTTTGATCGTCAATCGCAAGAACGTTGAAGCATCGTCGAGACTACACAATCAGAGGGTTTTTCCGGAGAAATCTAGAAGAAGACATAAAAGGAAGGAAAATTCAGAATAAGGTAAATGAAATGATGGTTTCTTTTTTCGTAAAATATTTTCTTTAATTTTCATAATAAATGCACTCTAATTTAGGGTTTAGAGGTATCAACCGTGGGAAGTTTTTCCAAAATAGTTAATAATTTGAAAACTAAAAAATTAATTAAGGAGAGTATTGTTGTAAATAAAAATTTAGACAATTAATAATGTAATTAACAAAACTCCATCTTCACTAATATTTTTTCAATAGCCTACATTTGCAAATACTTTTCATATTTGGTCTAATTAAGAAAAAACCTCTTATAAGATTATAATTATAAATGAAATAATTTCCAAAATTTTATACCCACCTGTTACACTTTTACTTCTACTTTGAATCTTTGATTCATCTCTGTCCGTTTTTTTTTATTATTATGTTTTTCTTTTGATCGAAATTCATCTCTGTCCGTTTTTTTTTATTATTATGTTTTTCTTTTGATCGAAATTCATCTCTGTCCGTTGCCCGAAGACGATATTCACTTTCCACAAGAGAAAGGGATATGGAGTTCGCCGGAAAAGAAGTGGTTGTCATCTCCGGCTGTTCCGACGGCGGCATAGGCCACTCCTTAGCCCGAGCATTTGCCGATCGGGGCTGTTTGGTGGTTGCAACCAGTAGGTCCCGCAATTCAATGGCGGACCTGGAGCACGATTCTAGGTTTTTCTTGCAAGAACTCGATGTCCTCTCCGATCAAAGCGTCGAGCAATTAACGTCTCTTGTCATCGAAAAATTTGGTCGAATCGATATTTTGGTGAACAACGCTGGAGTTCTCTGTATTGGCCCCATTGCTGAGGTCCCTCTTTCCGCTGCGCAGAACGCTTTCAATACTAATGTTTTCGGTGAGATTTTCTATCTAGCAAATTACGTATTCATCAATTGATTCGTTGTTTCTGGAATTCTCTATTGCCTTGTTTTGATTTTTAGCTAAGAGATTCAAGTGAAGTCGAAACTAGGGGTTTGAAATTGTGAATTGACTGAACTTCCCCAATTTAGCCTTAGAATTGAATCGAGTTTGGAAATTATTTTGAAATTAACATTTGATTCGTCCAATGGGTGTAAGAAACAAATACTGAATTGCTGTAATCTTATGGTCTGTTCTACTGTGGTGTTCAGCTTTTGAGTTTCGTTAAAAACAAAGCTGTGGTTTGTTTCTTGATGTAAAATACAGAGAGCCGAATAGAAATGGAGAAAGAAACATCTCCAGGTATGGAAGAGATGGATTAATTTTTTTTTTTGATATCTATGAGTGTTCAAGGCAGCTTACACACACCTCAACTATTCTCACATGACATAATGCCTGACTTTAAGCCATTTGTGAAAAATTTTGTTAGTATTTTCTATTGTTAGTAATTTCTATTCTGTAGCATTATTTGATTCAAAGTTAGTTACCACTTAGCATAATTATAGTTAAAGTGGGTTGCATTTCTTTCTCAACTACTTAACAATAGTTTGCTATTTTGTATTACTTTGTTTGTATAAATGCTGATCTGAATATCAATAATAAATCAGATTTTAGTTTTGTGCAAAACTTCTATTCTCAACAATTTGAATGTAAAAAAAAGTCCATAAAAGAATAATGGCTAGGTAGGCGGTTACAAGTTAATTGAATTCATCACCTTTTACTTACTTAAATTTTTTTTTTACACCTATTTAAAAGCTTTCTTGAGCACTAAATCGATTCATCCATGACGATTGATATGGAAGGAATGAATATTTTCAGAGCACCTTGACTATTCTTAAACGACATACTAACTAATTTTACAATATTTAAATGCTAAGAAAATTTACAAGGGGTTAATTGCTAGGAAGGCAACCATCATGAATTGAAATCATCACTCTTAGTTCTGTTAGACACTTCTTGATTACTAGGCTATTCTATGATGATTGAGATAGATTAATCTATTGTATTAATCGAATACTTTATGAATTGGGGATTTGAATTTGCAGGGACTATGAGATTGATTCAAGCGGTTGTTCCTCACATGGCATCACGAAGAAAAGGGAAGATTGTGAATTTGGGAAGTGTCACTGTATTAGCACCTTTGCCATGGGCTGGTACTTACACTGCAACTAAAGCTGCCATTCATGCCATTACTGACTGTCTGAGGTTCGTATACATACCTAGCTAAAATCACATGTTTGATAAGCAATTATTTTGTGTGTTCATGAGCTTCCCCAGAGTGTTTTGCCTAAGATTGGTTGATCAACTCGATCCTCTAGACGCTCACAAATTTATTAAACTCATTTGTTACTGAACCTTTATTACAGCAGACTCTAATATATTATTATTCAACACATTCAATTCTTGGCTTAAATTAATTGATTAAATTAGTATTTTGGTGAATTAAGTTCCAATATTTGAAGATTTGTGGTTTGTTGTAGCCATTCTTGTGATTGGAGTACATTTTTATTCCATTTTTTTCTCTGTTGGATATTTTTCAATTGGATTTTCAACATTTTTATGTTTTTTGTTTGTTTTATTGTGCAGTAAGTTCAATACTTTTATATTTAATTCCTATTGGAAAATACTTACCTGGTATGACTTGACCTTTTGGTGTGAGTTATATTTAGTAGCTTTAAGCTATTTGGAGAAGACATTTAGCAAGTAATGCAATAAAGATAAACCTATAGAAAAACTATCCAAATAACTGCACAAGTCATGCAAGCTCTTAACTGATCTGATATGTAAGCAAGTATTTTTCTTCTTGTTAGCTTGATTTTTATATATAACTTTCATACATAAACCACAAATAGGGGGCTCTAACTAGAACAATAGCTCAACTAGTATTAATTTATACTCATGATCAAGAGATCAAGAGTTCAGATTTCTCCATTGCTGAACAAAAAAAAGAAGAAACCGATAATATCTTCATTTCCTTGTGGGGATCACAACTTGGAACAATACAGTCAAGCCTAATCAATATCCGATTTAATTTGCTGTCATATCATTTAAGTTACACATTTATTTCACATGGTGAAGTTTGGTTTGGTTGACTTTCTTGATCGATATTTCCAAGATTATAGGTTGGAGCTGAAGCCGTTTGGAATCGAGGTTGTCAATGTTGTCCCTGGAGCCATAAAATCAAACATTGGAAGCTCTGCAGCTGCCGGGTTTAATCAGATGCCTGAGCTGAAGCTATTCAAGCCGTACGAAGCTGCAATACGAGCCCGAGCCAATGCCTCGCAAGGCCCCAAGACCACCCCCACAGCCGAGTTTGCCAAGAGGACGGTGGCCGCGATTCTGAAAAAGAACCCCTCGCCTTGGTTCACTTATGGAGGCTACTCCACACTCATGGCAATTATGTACCATTTGCCGCTCTCCATCAAAGACTATATTCTGGAAGCTCTCTCTAAACGAGCTTTGAATAGCAAAAAGTAGTTTTTGTGTTCTTAGAACCAACAACTTAAAAAAGACACTTTTTAGCTCTCTCCATCAAAGTAGTTTATGTTCTTGAACCAACTAAAAAAAGTCAGCATCCTTCCCAATAGATATGTTCGGATGAATCATGTGAATTAATAAAACTTACCAACACAGGATTGTGTAGGGTGAATATGTATTTTTTTTTTCACGTAACACAAATATTTTGTCCACAATTATTTAGTTTTTCAATATATATTTTAATTTTATTTAGAAATACAAAATTAAATAAATGTGTGACAAATGCTTTAGTCACGTGACAATAATCATGTTTACTTTTTACATTCATGTTTGGGTAAGTTTTGTTCTAAAAAAAAATTATATAAAAAGCGTTTTTTAAAAAATATATATATATAATTCCATTCTAAAAAGTCACGAGAGAATACTTGGTGTTTGGATGTAGAATTGTAGAATGATTATAAATGAGGGGATATTTTAAGTGATTAAAAATTTGAGTTTTAATAATAACTCGTTTGGTTATAGTTATTTGTAGGAAATGTGTAGTTAATAGCTCGTTTGAATGATGATTTTTGTAGAGAAGTGGTAGACAATAACTCTTTTGAATGTGGTTAGAAATAAATTATTATTGTGAACAATTAGAAATTAGTGGTTATAAATGAATGATTAGAAATAAATGATTATTTTGAGTGGTTAGAAATGAGTGATTAAAAATAAATGATAACAATAATTCATTTGAATTTGATTGTTTGAAAATGAATGATAAAAATTAATTTGTAATAACTGGTTAATCATCTAAAACAAACCCTTTCAATAATTTTTAATTAAAATATTAACCAATCCTATGTATATAGAAAATATTATAATAACTTTTTTTTTTTATAAATATTATAATCCCTCAAAATTCATCTCGATTGAATTCACATTATCTCAAAACAAAGTTATGTGACATGACATGGTTGGACCTTACTTTTTCAAGTCGGGATGCCTCTCCCACTTGCCAAGTGACATGGTCCCTACCCTACCATGATACCGCCTCACTAATTTGACGTGTCTAGTCAAAAGAAAAAAAGTAGAAGATATTGATTTCTAATTTTTAGTATGGATTGAATGTTTTGTTAAAAAAAAAAAAAAACAAAACAAAATTGTATAAAAATGTTTACATACATGGATTAAATCATCAAAAGAGCCAGATTTGAGCAGCTTACGTTGCACGCCACACATGTCCTTGATTTAAGAGTTACAAAAAAGTAATAAAAATTTCTTATAAATATATAAAGAGATTAAAAAATAAAGAAATTTGTAGTTCTTAGCGCATGTGTGGGAGTGTAACCTAGGTTCTACCCAAATCTTTCTCTTATCAAAATGTTTGGATATATAAACTCTTAATCATTCATTTATAGTTTATCAAGATTGAATTATGTTTTTGTTGGTAGATACTCAAAAGTTACTTTTTTTTAGGTTTACTTTTATAAAAAAAAAATTGAAGAAAATACTTGAGTTTGTGATGCTTTTATTGACTTTTTATTATACAGTATAACCGAAGTTGTAAAATCATCTAAGAGTGACTTAGTGGTTAAAATGATTTTGGGGTGCATAAGAGATTATGAGTTCAATTCTTGTTGATCACGTATCATAGAATAAATTTTCTACGAGTTTACAAATTTCATTGATCTAAATATTGTATGAAATCTAGCTAGCTATATCAAATATTGTTTTTATCTACTTGTTGCTATGTCAGATTGATTTTGTATCAAACCGACAACTGAACCAATATTATCAATTTTTTCAATAATTGGGTCTTAACCGAAATCTAATAAACGACAAAACCATTAATTCAGATTCATTTAGTTCAGTTTTCGATTTTAATTTCACTAAGAATTGATTTACTTTTTCAATTTTTGTCTCGTTTTTCATTTGATTTTCAAGATTTTTTTTACTAGCAAAAAACAACACATAAACAATGTAATTATTATTTAACATGTTAAATAATAATTACATTGTTTATGTGTTATATTTTACATTTAAACTGGTTCTTTCATAAAATTTCAATATCAATATATTTTAGTATTTTATATTCGGTTCGATTTGGTATTTATATTGTTTCTTCTATCAAAATCAAACTGAAGTAATATATTTTAGTTTTCTAAAATATCAACTGAATGATCTAATATTATTCTAAAAAATGACTCGATCCATTGAATTGATCTGGTTTCGTTGATTTTTTGTTTTTTTCTTTTACCACTAGTCCAAACCGTCATGAATATAAAAATAAAAATAAATTATAAAATAAAAGTATATGTTGTGGAGTAAATCTAGTTCACATGTGCTGTTAACATTAAATTCAAGAGAGAACGAGCCCAACTACAAATGGTACGAGCACAAATGTGACATTCTACTAATCATACTTTTTTTTAAAGTGAGAATAATGTTCGTGTACTAAGGCGAGCCCCATAAATTATAAGAGTCCGAAATAAGTTTGAAAGGAATAAGTTAGAATAAACGATAATGTAGGGCTAGTGGTCAAGAAAGGCTTGTGAACTAAAATGTGGGGCTTCAATTTATGATAATCACCTATTTAGTAATTAATTTCTTAGAAGTTTTTTGACATTTAAATATCGTACGTTCATGCGATATGATTCATAAAAATTGTCAAGGTGCGTGCAAGTAAGTAAGAACAATCACAGATTACAAAAAAAATTAAAATGAGAAACTTGTTTGTGCCAGGATCTTTCACGAACATTGTGCCATGTATCCTCTTATGGGGCAATATGCTTAATATCGTCGGTAAGCTCAACTTAGCTTGAGATGTTGAATATCGATTGAGGTTCTATATAAGCGATTAACCACAAGTTTCTATTTTATTTTTAGAAATAAACTTACTTTCATTTAAAAAAAAAAAAAAGAGAAATAATAACCCCAACAAAAACCTTGAGCCCAATCCATAACCTAAATAGTGACCAAAGCAAAAACAAAAAGGCTATTAATTAAGGAACATAAAAAAAAAAGACATTTTAAACTGGTCATTTACGTAAGAGAATGATAGATTCCAACATAAAATACTATAACAAATTGTCAATTGACGTTAAATTTCTTTTTGGAGGGTATTTTGTTTGTCTTACATTTGGGAGGGTATTTTGCACGTAACATCAAATTCAACTAGAGACAAACATTCCTTGTTTTGGATTAAACAAGTGTTGCGATCGAGATCTAAAACATTAGGGAGCAATAAGAATTAGGGCAATATTTTCGGATTCACCAACAACTCAGCCCAGCCCATAAACCTCCAAGATTTAAGTAAACAAACTGGGCCTAAGGCCCATGTCTGTTAATGGGCCTGGCAGAAACTACTACAAGTCTACAGCCTGCGGAATAATTCTTTGCAGGTACACGGACACATCTTAATAGGCTGTAAAGTTCCGTTGCCATCGGAAGATTGTGTCGTCTCCGGTGATCTCTCCGGCCGAGCGATCTTTAATTTGATTCTTCGAACCTGAAACTCAACTCACCTTTCAGGTCGGGATTTCCAGTTTCCACCACCGTTTATCCAGAGTTAAATTCAATCGCTTACTTGATTATTGGCTCAAACGTCCTCGTCGGTCGCTGTTCTCACCGAATACCTAGAAGCTATGTGGCGAAGGTACGGAAATGATCCTGAACTACGTATCGAGTCTGTTCTGATTTGCTTATGATGTTTATGTTCTTTGTCAATTAGTCATTTCGGTTGTCTTTCAAATGCAATGTTTTCTTGTTTGGTTGGTAATGGAGGGTTTCTGATTCTTTAATCTCCCGAGGGTTTAATTGAATTCTCAGGTTTTTTTGGCAATAAGAATTTGGTATGGCGATTAATGATAGTTACTTTCAATGGCTGTGTTGTGTTGTGTTGCCAATAAGAATTTGATGGCATTTTATCACATTATTTTCTGCAGGTCAATTCTGGAATGGTCATCTCGTCATTCTATTGGGAGGACTCCGAGGCGGATTTCACCACAGGCAAGTAAATTTCACATATCTAAAGCTTTCACAATTCCATTTTTGCAATTATAATTCATTTATCACAATTCAGACGCCTTGATAATCTGGTCAAGAAGGGCGCTGATTAACTCAAAGGTGATAGGTTTAATACAAGATGCCCAGCTAGTTAAGAATTTATTTTCTATGTGTTTGCTTGACATTCAAATGTTGTAGGTTTAGGCTGGAAGAATAGTCGAGGTGCATGTATGTTGACTCTTGCACGTAGGGATATAAAAAAAAAAAGGAATTAAATTGCAAGCAGATATTTTGCAAAGGGTGTATATGACTTATAAGTATAGACATTGTTTTTTTGAAACAAGGGTAACCACACCCAATCTTAGGCCAGACACCGGAGACATCGAAGGAATGAAGACGGTGAGTCTCGATTTTGGAACCTTGAGGGGAGCATACCTTCAAAGCCCAAATCTTCAACCAACTACGCCACCCCTCGGGGACTATAAGTATATATATTGTTGGAGATACTCACCTTGTGGCAATTGTCTCACATTGGATAGGTGAGAATTCTTCAACATCTTTATAAGAGATATGAGTTACTTCCCTCATTACCAATTGATTTTGAGGTGAAACCCCATATTATCTAATATACATCCACATGGTTTTTCATCTATGGGCTTGTGGATGCAGCTGGGCGGAAGCTTAGGACATGGAGATCTTTTAACATACCCAAACTTGCTATTTATGCTATTCTTTATTGGCAGTAAGAGAATTTCAAAATTGATGTTTAGAAATTCATTTTCGAGTAAGAAGATACGTGCACAGCATATGGCTTTTCATCTGCAGTGTGCTTGTGGATACAGTTGTGCAGATTTCATGAACTTACAACATGAAGCCTTTTCTCTTACTATACACGAACTTTCTATTTATACCATTATTTCCTCTGCTGTAGTAATTAATCTACAGTGTTAAAATTGTTGAAACCATCAATATTTTTCTATTCTCATGATATATTTTAGTTTGCTTAAGAGCTGTACGACAAATCCAATGGGAGAACGAACTGCATGTGTTGCAAAGCTAGTCTATTGCAAAATATATTAGCATGAGAAATATTTTTTGGTGTAATGGTATACTCTTACAAATATTTTCTGGTTTTTTGACAGTTGCAGGTACAATGTCGGCAGATATCGCCGTGTATTTACATAAGAAGGGAATTTTCATCTGGATCTAAACAGAATCTAAAACCACAACCTACAAACGTGCCACCTAAGTCTGGAAGTTCCTTCCCAAAAGTTGTTGTTGGCAGTGTCGCTATTGGTGCTGCTGTTTTTGCAGCTTACCAAACTGGTTACCTAGACCAACTAACTGGTGGTATAGAGCAGAATAGGTCTGTAGAATCAACAAAGACAGTTGCTCAGAAAATTGATTTGGACAATGTCCAAGCTTTGGGGGAACACAAATTGGATTCATCCAGTAGAGATGAAACTGAAAAATCGAATAGTATTAGAGAAGAAACTGATAAATCAAATAGTCTTAGAGAAGAAGCTGAAAAGTTGAATAGTCTTAGAGAAGAAGCTGAAAAGTTGAATAGTCTTAGAGAAGAAACTGAGAGCTTGAATCCCATTGTGGAGTCCACTGAGCAGACGGTTGAGACAGCTACCCACCTTCCTCGTCTTAAAGCTTTGGATGAAGAACAAGATGGTTTTCAGTTTCAAGACAGTCCCATCACGGTGCCACATGAAACCACTGAGGAGAGAGACTTGCCAGGATTTAAACAAAGCATCAGTGACGTAGAGGATAAGAATCTAGAATCTAAAACAGCCACAGATTTAAATGTTGACATGCAAAGCACGGAGTCTAGTACTAGGGATGGGCCTCATGAGGAAGTTCAAACTACACCAATGTCTAGCAAGACAGATGCAGCACCTGAACAAATTGATATCAGATTACCATCACAAGAAGATGCAAATGCAGAAGACAGACCAAAGGTAACTGATTTATCCATTCAGATTAAATGTTGATATAATAGAAGCTTTGAAAGTTATTTATTTTTTTGGATGAGAAACCAAGCTATTATTGAGAGAAATATACGAAAGAATACAGGGGCATTCAATAAAAAAAGAGAGAGCCCACAAAAAGGAGACCCTGGACCTAGAAGAAGGGCCTCCACTCAAGCAAAATAAGATCTAAAAGATAATTACCAAAAAGTCTAGAGAGAAACATAGAATCTAAGAAGCGACCAAACATCATGCAATGATCTCTTCTCTCGAAACCCCCACAAGATCTCACACACCTGACTTGCCACAAACTTTTCTTTCTTGGGAAAAGGAGGATGAAGAATAAAATCGTCGAGCATCTCTCTACCAACCCTTTGCCTAAAAATTGGGAGGCCAAATTCTGGCGAGGAAAAACTCTAAACATCAAAAGCCATGTTGTAACTCCAAGGAGTAGGATCTAGATCCTCCACAATCCTCCTTCAAAGAATGCCCCACCAAGGCCCCACCCGTATTGGCACCTCCCCAAAACCTTGTTCAAGGTGTAACTCATCTGTACCTGTCAAGCAAATAACTTAATCTTCTTTGAAATTTTACATTAAAAAATAAGGCAAAGGCAGACTCTAGCACAGAGGAAGGAGACAAATTAATCAAAAAAGGAAAAAGAGATATAATCGTATACATGAAAGCTTGTGTTCAGATTAGGACTCTAACAACGAATATCCTTTCTCTTTGGAGGACAACGAAACCGTCCCAACAAAGAAAGGAGATCAATAACATCCAACTTTTCCCTATCGGACAAGGGTCATTGGAAACCCATAGAAGTCAGTTGACAAAAATTAAAATGAGATAAGTTGTCGACCACAAAGTGATTCTTCATCATGGATAAATGATAAAGGTGGGGAAACCCTGAACAAAGAGGTCCGTCTATCCCCCAACCATCTATCTTCCTAGGAAAAAAAGATCTTCTCATTCCCCACAAAGCAATGAACAAGGCAAGAAAAGAAAGGGTGCCCTCCGCAATGCCTTTCTAGGGGATTTAAGTACTGCCTCTACCTTCACACGAAGTCTGTGCAAAAGGGGAGGGCCCATACTTACTCACATTAAGTCAGAGAGTGCAAGACTAGAGTAAAAATGCTACAACCATTTCATTCACTAACAAGGCATGTTGCTTGCTCTCAAATGCTCTCAAATGTTTATCCCTAAACTCCCAAGATCCACAATCTTTGAAGCCTCATCCCAATTCACTAAATGAGCTCATTCTCAAAGGAAAACCCTCATAAACTTCTCTAAGCATTGACTCACAATAATATGAATCGTAAAAATAGTCAAGAGGTATTAGGACGAACACAGGTGTCCCAAATATGAAGTAGGGTGTCCCCAAGGGGTGGCACAGTGGTTGAAGACTTGGGCTTTGAAGGTATACTCCCTTCAAGGTCTTGAGTTCCAGACTCATCTATGACATTACTCCTTCGATGTCTTCGGTGCCTCGCCTAGGGACGGGCGTGGTTACCCTTGTTTCAAAAAAGAATATGAAGTAGGGTGAAACTCCGATTCTCGGTTATTAAAACAAGGGGATTTTACATGTATAGCAAAAAAAAAAAAACCAAAAAAATACTATAAAAACACTTTTTAAAAATAATTATAGATGTAGTAGAAAAATGGGACGTTCCTTGTAAAATGACTAAAATGCCCATGCTTCAATTAGTTTTCTACTGATAGCCTTCTATGAGTTTTCAGCTTAACCTTCACTAATTTTTCAGCTGATAGCATTCAATCAGTTTTCAACTGATAGCATTCAATCAAGTTTCATTTGATAGCCTTCAATCATTTCTCTGATAGACTTCAATTAGTTCACTGATAGATCCAATCAGTTTGCTGATAGCCTCCAATTGGTTCAAGACAAAGTTGAAAAAAAAAAACAAACCTAAATCTGCTATACATGTAATATTTTACAAAAAATGCTATAATTAACATGTATTGGGAGTAAATTCCATCAAAACAATGGACAAGAAATAGATAGGGATCCCACTCAAGATGGACTGAATCAGAATAAGTCTTCTACCTTTGAAAAGAAACTTTTTTTTTTTACGGGAAGAAAACCTCCTTTGAACCTTCCTTAGAATAGGGTCCCAAAACAAAATAGACCTAGGATTATGCCTAAGAGGATGACCAAGATAAAAAGAGTGGAATGAACCCCACCTCACAACGAACCAGAGCGGCCCACCCTCACAACTAAGGTTGTTTGTTGGTCGGTCTAGATTAGTTTTGGTGGAAACTGATGTCAAAACGACCAATTGGTTTCCTCTAAATGGAAACTGACAGTTTCTTCTAGAGGAGTCTTTTTATTTTATTTTAAAATACTTAATAATATATATTATATTGTCGATTAGTTAAAATGTATTGTTTCATATTCATATAAATTGGCTCTGACCAATGGTATAATGAAACCTACCGATGTCGGTTCGGTCAATCAGTTTTCAGTCTCCCCTTGAACACTCCTCTCAAATTCCTAAGATCACAATTCAAACCCAACAAGTGACACTTACTCAACTTTAACCCATAAATAGCCTTAAAAAAGGCCAAAAAGTTCTTTATAGTTCTAAAATGCAAATGCACATTGCAAGTTCTTTTTAATAGCAAACCATTTTTTACCAAGAGGCAGATAAGAAAATAAACAAATGAGGCAAGAATTACTCTAATCTTTTCTAATTGTTTTCCTTTTCATCATTGCTCTTTTAGGAAGACATGTCCCTTTTTTTTGTTAAAATCTTTTTTTTTTTGTTTGTTAACTACTTTTGTGCTCTGTTTTTTTTAGTTTACAGACTTTTTTTAAAGTTTTTTTTTTTCTACTTACTCTTTAAGAAATATTACATTTTTCTTGAATCTATATTACAATTTAAAACCTTTATAATATATGAGGTTTTGTGTATTTTTTATTTAAATATTTTTTAACTTAAAATGAGGCTTACGCCTCATACTGCCTTGAGGCTTATGCCTCGCCTTTCCAAGACAAGACGCCTCGAGGCCGCCTTAAGCTTTTTAAAACATTGGTTGGCCCTAACATCTCTTTTCCCAATTGGCTCTGACATCTATTTTCTCAGATGGCCTTGGCATCTATTTTCCCAGTTGGCCCCTGGCATCTCTTTTCCAGTTGGTAGCGTTTTTCCTAGATGGCGCTTTTTGCCAGTTGGCGGTGTTTTTCTCAATTGGCACAGTATCATCCCAATTGGTGTCATCAAGTTTGCTGACATTCTCACTAAAGCAGTAATGAAGACCAATTCTGATGAATTTAACTTCAAGCTTGACTTGTACTCTATATACAATCCAGCTTGAGGAGGAGTGTTCGTTTATGTTTATTTTAGTATTTTTCATCTTTTAATTATTTATTCCTTTTAGAATTAGATTAAATATTATTTTCTATATTTTCCTTTTATGATTAGGTAGTATATTTTCCTTTTATGAATAGGTAGTATATTTTCCTTTTATGACTAGGTAGTATCTTTTCCTTTTATGACTAGGTAGTATCTTTTTTTTTTATTATTAAGTCATCTTTTCCTTTTATGATTAGGTCATCTCTTGTAGTATATTTAAACTCAATATTGGATTCATTATTAAATGAAGAATTTGAATTACATCTTTCAACAGCTTTTATATAATTTAACGACCAGTTAGTTCTTCTCTAACGAGGACTGTTTTAAGCTTTATTGATAGTGTAGGGACTAAAATTGGACTTTTGAAAGTCTAGAGACCAAAATGGAACTTCTCTCATAGTCTAGTGACCAAAAGAGGATTTTAGCCCTTTTTTTTTTCTATATGGCAAGATGTTTAGTTTCATCCTTGCCTCTAAATAAAAGTTGGTTTAGTTGGTCATGACATAAGTGGCTTTGGAAATTTCAAAATCACTCCCAAACGTGTCTTAAAAAATTTACATGCCACCAGGCACGAATCGTGCAAAAATATTTAGTTTTCTTCAGAACTAAAGCCTTCCAGACAATATCTTACAAGAGAAAGACACTTGAACAATTAATTATCCAAACCCCCTTATCTCTTACACATGAGTGAAACTAAAACCTCTGTTAGCAAGACAAAGGCAAAGCCAAGTCATTGCCACCCACCATCCAAAGCTCTTCTAAAGTAAGATGAACATGTACAGAAAGAGAGAAAATAGATTATAGGTCTATGACCCCTATAGATTAACCGGAAGGGTACAAGTTATAAATATTGCTCGGGGCGTTGAAGGGGGCAGATTGGTCTCTTATCATATTTCAGCCGGTTACTTGGCCTATTCCATTTTAGTATCCATCATCTCCAATGTCTATACAAACGTTTATTATAGGAGGCAAGTTAGAACGAATGCCAGGTAATAAGCAGGTCATGCCTGAATGTATTTGGGTCGGCAATGAAGGTTGATGACGGTGATTGATTCATTGATATTAAGCATTCTAGGTTTGCAGGATATCATGTCTGAGCTTTTTGTTTCTTAAAGTATATTCACTTCTTGTAAAAGATGTATAATTTAATGTGAATTTGTCTATGCTGGTATTCTATTCAGGAGTTGAATGGTACAGGTGAAGCTATAGACCAATCAAGCTCTCTTCTTGAAGCATACCATTTGAAGGACGAGGCTGGAATGACTTCCTTGAGTGGTGATGGCAAAGATGAAACTAACCAGTTTTCTAAAGAAACAGAGGTTGATTACTTTTCTCCTTCTCTTCAATGGATGTACATTTTGCTGGAATTAAGTAAAGGAATCTTAGTCAAGATCTAAATTATTTTTTGTGAGATGACAGGCTTTAATTGCTGAAATTGAGGAGTTAAATGATGGCTACATATCCAAGGATGGGAAATTGGTTATTGATTTCTTACAAGCTATTCATGCTGCTGAAAAGAGGCAAGCTGAGTTGGATTCCCGTGTTTTTGCTGATGAAAAGAGGGCATTGAAGGTATGGGTCAATAGAAAATTGAGTATCGTACATTCAATGTTTGTAATTATCATATATATTAGTAGAGTGGGGGACTCTCTACATTTATTAACTGTGATTAATGTTTTTGCTCTATACAGGAGAAGTTGGAAAAGGAATTGAGGGATGCTCGGGCTAGGGAACTTATGCATGCAGAAGAGGCCGCAATATTGGACAAGGTTGCATTCCAAATTTATGAATTACACACGTGGACACTCTTGTAGATATGTCAAGTACACAGAGAACATGCATTTGGTTACTGTTATTGTGTTCCTCTCATTATCATTAGTGGCTTCTTGGGATTTTGATCATTCCCAGGAGTTGAAGCGAGAAAGAATAAAATCAGCAGCTGCTCAGAAGTCTCTTCAAGAAAAATTGGAAGAAAAATATCATAAGGAACTTGAACAGAAGGTGGGAGTGTTTCTTAAATAACAAACAAACTCAAGTTGTTGATCCAATAAAAAAATAATTTCATTGCAGGAAAACGAGGGAGAATTGAAGTTGAGGAAAGTTCAAGACATGGCAAAAGCAGAGTTAGCTGCGGCAATTGCAAGTGAGAAGGCTGCCCAAATAGAAAATATGGCCGAAGCAAATCTTCATGTAAGTAACCGTGCACAAGTTATCAATTTATCTGAGCTCAAAACACCATGCCCCAACCCATCCAGGAACATGAAGTTCTAGATATTATTAGATCTAACTTCATTTGAAAGATAACATTCATTAAAAAAAAAAAAAGTGCAACATGTCTCACAGTTGAGGGGATTTTTTTTCAAAAGTAATTTTTATGGAAATTGCTTCATAAGAATTTTACAAAAAAACGAACACATATCAGCTGTACCAGCTTCTTTATTTATCTTTTCCAGTCTAAATGTAAGAGGAGGCCTGGCTCTAAAAGTAAGGTCAACTTTGGAAATAAATCTATTAGTGTATGTAAGAAAAACTTGGTTCAAGAGCTGCGGCCTAATGCCATGTTGCCTTTTTTCCTCACGACTGAAATATTTTTTGAATGTTAATCTGATCAGAGATGAGAGCCAGCTAGTCACAATCTTCTACTATCAAACTTGTTCGCTAAAATAGTTTATTTTTCTTGTCAACAATGTAAAGGTTCCAATATAAAATATTGCTCCTTGTCTTTGGTCATGTTGCTATTGGTGCTGTATTACTGTCCTTAGTTTGTTTTCATTTATTGGAAAGAACTCTATTGGCCTTAATTCAGTCAGTCAATCTACCAGAAGGGCGTTTTTTTATATATGGACTTTTTTTTGCAGATAAATGCCCTGTGCATGGCATTCTATGCAAGGTCTGAAGAAGCTCGTCAGAGTCACTCTGCTCAGAAGCTTGCATTGGTAAAGTCTCACTCCTACTTATTGATGGTGCTTGCATTTTGTACTCGTAGCTGAGAAATTGAAATCTAAACTTATATTGGAGAGAATTCTGTTTCCTTACTCACTTGTCCTCGTTTGTACGTCTATATTAGTAGTTTGGGTACCATTGAAGGTGATCATTGTTTTATCAGATTTACATCATATGCATGCGAAGAGGGTACTATCAAACTTTGAAATTAAACCAGTTATAAAAATTTTGAGGTTAAAGCAGATTTAACCACAACTATATGCGTGTATCATGTATGTACGTATTCTAAAAAAACTTGAAAGCAGCATGCTTTCAAAAACATAAAAAAAGGGGTACGAGAAGATTTGAAAACAGTATTAATTAAAAAAAAAAAAAAAAAATTAAAAGAAGTTATGCAAAAAATATGTTTGGTGGAGTTTGAAAACAAGGTCCCCGTTTGATCTAAAAATGAAGGTAGGTTTTGACTTTGTAAAATTGCTTGTCTTGGTGTTTGGCTAGAATACTTTCATTTTCTCATCTTTTGTTGCTTCAAGGGTGAATGTGCCAAGGCTGTAAGCTTCAAATTGGAGATTGCGTTGTCGAGATGTCTGTATTTTTTTTTTTTTTTTTTGCTGACTGGAGTACTTTTTATGAACTTTTTGAATTTCTAAATCCTCTCTTACGAGTATTTCCTTCGTTAAAGGTTGTTTTATATATATATACCCACACTTATATATAAACCCATCAAAGCGCTTAACTTTAATCAACTATAAGCTATCAATTTTGTAGGGGGCGCTGGCACTTGAAGATGCTCTTTCAAGAGGTTTACCTATCCAGGCTGAAATAGAAGCATTACGCTCTGATCTTCAAGGCATTGATAAAGATTCTAACTTGGAGCTGATCCTTTCATCCATTCCTAAAGAAATATTGAACCATGGCTCAGATACTTTGTTGCAAATGACACAGAAGGTACACGAATTTCTCCCCAGTTTGAATACAATTTTTAGCATACATCTCTCTCAAAAAATTATCTATTTTTATAATCTGTCATTCCTTACTTGAAAGCAATGGGACTGTTTGGTTTAGGGTTTAACAATTATTCTTTGTTTTTTAAAACAAAAAGTTAGTGAAAACATGGTTGAATAGCTGTGTTTTGAAGTTTGGTGTTGGTCATATGTAAGTATGGAGAAAATGGCAAGGAAAAAAAAACATTAGTGTCGTGTTGTATAGAAGTTCTTGAATAGCAACCTTTTCGGTTTTGGAGAAATTCTTACTACTTTCAACCTTATCTGTGAACGTGGTGATCCCTTTTGGGCAGCAAAATCAGTTAATTATTATCTTTTGCCTTCGTTTTCTCCCCTAAAAGATATTGAATTAAACAACCATTGTAACTCTATGATTTTATCTAATCAACAGATTGAGGAATATTCTTCAATGCTGTTTACTTGTTATTTGCAATATTGGCTATCTGATAAGTTGAGTTCATCTTTCATCTGAGAGTAGCTGCTAATTCACCACCATGCTTGCAGTTTGATACATTAAAAACATCATTACGGTTCTTGAGCTTGATCCCACCAGGTGGCGGTGGCATTTTGGCGCATTCTTTAGCCCGTGTAGCATCCTGGATTAAGGTACATTAAAAGGAAAAATACCTTCCTTCTTTTAACTCTCCTATTTCCTCTCCTCAATTGTAGTTTCTGAAACTTCCTTGACCTTTTTGAGGTGAGGGAGGTCGACCAATCTGGTAATGGGATTGAATCTATCATCAACCGAGTGGAGTCATACTTGGCTGAAGGAAACTTAGCCGAAGCAGCACATTCTCTAGAAGAAGGTGTGAAAGACACAAAAGCAGAAGAGATAGTTCAGGATTGGGTTAGGCAAGCAAGAAATCGAGCCATCACGGAGCAAGCGCTTACCCTTCTTCAACTATATGCTTCATCAATAAGCCTCACTTAAGACCTCAAAGTAATTTTCCATCTCTGTCCCTGGTACCCTGGCTCTGGTTGTATTTTAACTTTTTTCAGTACTATATATTTGTTAGCTTCATGTCGAACCTCTAAGTTGAAGGTTCAATCTATTCAGTATCTGAAATTCTGGTTTACTCAGGGAAAGAACTCGAGCACCGGAAATGCGCAATTCTTGGATATCGCCATTCTTTATGCATTGACCTTAATAAATCTTTTTGTAAGAACAGATTTTACTCTCGAGTTTCTTCTGCAGCGTCAAGCAAAGCAACTGCAGCCATTCGGGCACTTTGAGAAGGCCGAACTAATATGGTGAATTGGAGCTCTACCTGGTTCTTATTTAACTTCTGAATTTTCATTATAATTGCTTAGTTTTGAAAGGTATTGGTTTTGCTTGATTTGTTTGATTATAAGCATGTTTGGTGGTTAACTCAGATCTGACTGGGAGACAACCGAAGGGGACCTTGGTGGTACTATTTTGCTTTGGGAACTTGCGATTAGGTATTCTCAAAAGATATTCATGTCTGAGATCAGCTATTTAAATGGTCTTATTTAGAAATATATGATTCTTGTCGGACCTTTAGAAAAGAAAAGAATTAGAGAGGTAATATGCCCAGGAACTATTTGAGGGACATAGAGTCTGATTTGTGGGTCCAAGTCCAAGATTTAGAAAACTTAAACTTGAGCTGGGAGTACAAGTTTAGAAAAAAAAAAAAAATGAAAGCAATTTAGGTGATATCATGTTCACATATGTACTCTAATTTAGACTATATTTTGTTCTTTAATTTGGAAAAATAGAAGAATAAAATAAAATAAAATAAAATGTGACCCGATCAAAAGATAGGTCGGTTCAACATTTTTAGTGAGATAGTGCCCTAATCTAGATCCTCATCTAGCTATCTTTTGATGGTGCTATTAGGATCTATTTTTATACTTTTGAAATAAAATTATTAAATCATGGTTGGATATTTAAGTATTTAAAATCACTCCATCATAATTTTTAATATCTAATTAATATTATACGTTTAATGAATGTATGCTTTCTCTCTCTCTCTCTCTCTCTCTCTAGTTTTTTTATGTGAACCCAACACAAGAACAAAGTAAAGGATGATATTGAGTAAGGTGAAGTTGAAGTTCTGTTGTTTCTAATTTTGATATTGCTTTGAAAGTACTGCAAAAATTTTATCCATAATGGGGTCCCCTTTTGCTGTCGTTCCATATTAGAACCATTGGAAGACCGACTTATTATGTCACCTTTTGGATTCTTCAAAACCAAGTTAGATGGATTAAGGATTAATATTTTTTTAACCAATCATGATTTGGTCTATGGATGTATGGAATTATTAAATCAATTCATGATGATCACTTAGATCTCGTTTGATAATGATTTGATTTTTTATTTTTGGTTTAAAATTTTAATTTATTTTTACTCAAATTTTTCATCATATGTTCCATATTTTTATAATGTGTCTAATTTTTATTTAAGAAAGTACTTGAATGTTAATCAACTTTCAAAAATAAAAAGAAAGCTACTTTGTTTTGTTTTCAATTTTTTTTTTTTTTTTTTTTTTTTGGTTTTTTAAAGTATAAGAAAAATGTAGGCATCCAATGAAGAAAAAATATATGATAAATTAGTTATTGTAGACTTAAATTTCAAAAATAAAAAATAAAATGATTATTAAATGAAGTCTTAATTATGATTTTTTTTATGAATTTCATTCACAATCAAAATATCATAGGATTACGTCGTTTATCATATGAGAATAATCCAAGCAATCTTGGGCTTGATTTGTTCGTTTATTTTTTGTGTTTTATTATTACTGATTTTTTTTTCAAAAAATGATCGCAAGAACCGTTGGGTTTACTAGGATGCGACAAATGAAACCTCCTATTTTAGTTGTGGTGAATATAATAACCAATTACAGTCTTAATCAATTATTATCATGTAGTGGAAGTTTTAGAGTCTTAATCACAATTGATGCATAATCAACAACTATAATATATATATATATATATATATAAATAGTTTAGATGGTGGAACATGGGAGGTAACAGCTCAGCAAAATACAAAACTGCATATAATGGCACTATAAATTAATTACCAAAGAATATTTTTCGTAAGACATGGTCATAGCGGCGGCGGCTGCTGCTGCACAGTCCTAAACCAATCATTCCAACCAAATCTCTCCCCAGCTTTCTTCAATTTTATCATTGTTCACCAATATTCCTCAAATGTGTTTTTTATTTTATTTTATAATTCTTTTAAAAAAAAATTCATCTAGGTTCGAACTTTTAATTTCTTAATTCTTAGGTTATACATGATATTATTAAAACTCTACTTCTTTTAGCAATATTTCTTAAACGTTGACTCATAATTTTTAAGCAATGTAATATATATTTTAGAACTAGAGATACAATTATTTAAAAGTAAAAGTGGAGTTGTCCAACACCCACATTAAAAGCTATGAGGAGGTTGTTCATTGAAAGATGAAATTTAAATTATTCATTTAATAATGAAACTAATATTGATTTTAAATAGACTACAAAAAATGATTTAATTATAAAATGAAAATATAATATTTAATCATAAAAAGAAAATATTATATAATTATAAAAAGAAAAGAGGATATAATCATAAAAGAAAAAGATAATATCTAATCATAAAACGTAAATATATAAAAGAATATTTAATCTAATCTTAAAAGAAAAATAATTAAAAAGGTAAAAATAATAAAATAAATATAAACCAACATCGAATTTGAAGAATGCTATGATGAAAATATGAGAGATAAGAAATTTATAGCTTAGAATCCTTAATTTTAAAAAAATATATTTGAACATAACTCAATGATAATAAATTAAACAATTTTATAAAATTGATTGTAATTTTATTGTCAAGAAGAACACAACAGATATAATGTTTGATAGACCAAAAGAACATAAAATTTAAATCTCACCCCTAAATATAATTGAATTTTGTTTTTTTTTTTAGCATTATTGGTTGTATTTCACCGTCCTTAATACCTGTCTTTTACATGATTAAAAATTCGGAGTGAGAGATAGGGTATCTTTTCAATCCATGCTCTTTGACTTTTTTGTACTTTTAAATAATTCAAGGCAATATATATATATATATATATTTGTTACAATTAGTTATTTACAACGATTTACAAAAATATTTATAACGAGAAAAATATAAAAAAAAAGAAAGTTAAAGTAGTCGTTGACAAAATTTATAATTTCTAAAACAATAATAACAATTAAAAATAAAAATACGGAGATAAAGCCGAAGCCGAGCCGATGGCTTATCTTGTCGGTGGTGAATTAGTGAATCAAGCTTCATAGCTGTCTCTTGCTTGGTTCCATTCCAAATCTCTGTATATTCGAAGACGTAGTTTTCATTTTTAGGGGGGGGGGGG